>QXTE01000311.1:677680-717151 GCA_003942145.1 Platysternon megacephalum
GGTCGGTCCTGGGGCCGGTTTTGTTCAATATCTTCATTAATGATCTGGAGGATGGCGTGGACTGCACTCTCAGCAAATTTGCAGATGACACTAAACTGGGAGGAGTGGTAGATACGCTGGAGGGTAGGGATAGGATACAGAGGGACCTAGACAAATTAGAGGATTGGGCCAAAAGAAACCTGATGAGGTTCAACAAGGACAAGTGCAGAGTCCTGCACTTAGGACGGAAGAATCCCATGCACTGTTACAGACTAGGGACCGAGTGGCTAGGCAGCAGTTCTGCAGAAAAGGACCTAGGGGTTACGGTGGACGAGAAGCTGGATATGAGTCAACAGTGTGCCCTTGTTGCCAAGAAGGCTAACGGCATTTTGGGCTGTATAAGTAGGGGCATTGCCAGCAGATCGAGGGACGTGATCGTTCCCCTCTATTCGACATTGGTGAGGCCTCACCTGGAGTACTGTGTCCAGTTTTGGGCCCCACACTACAAGAAGGATGTGGAAAAATTGGAAAGAGTCCAGCGGAGGGCAACAAAAATGATTAGGGGGCTGGAGCACATGAGTTATGAGGAGAGGCTGAGGGAACTGGGATTGTTTAGTCTGCAGAAGAGAAGAATGAGGGGGGATTTGATAGCTGCTTTCAACTACCTGAAAGGGGGTTCCAAAGAGGATGGATCTAGACTGTTCACAGTGGTACCAGATGACAGAACAAGGAGTAATGGTCTCAAGTTGCAGTGGGGGAGGTTTAGATTGGATATTAGGAAAAACTTTTTCACTAGGAGGGTGGTGAAGCACTGGAATGGGTTACCTAGGGAGGTGGTGGAATCTCCTTCCTTAGAGGTTTTTAAGGTCAAGCTTGACAAAGCCCTGGCTGTGATGATTTAGTTGGGATTAGGTCCTGCTTTGAGCAGGGGGTTGGACTAGATGACCTCCTGAGGTCCCTTCCAACCCTGATATTCTATGATTCTATGAACTATCAACGGGAAAAGGAGACTGCACCCCAGGAAGCCTTCCTGCTTTTGGAAGCAGGGTTAATGAACTTCAAGAAACATGCTTTTCAAACTCTAAAGAGTTTGGACTCTAAAGTGATCTTTCACCTAAGAAGACAAGGGAAACCAGCACCTCGTACTTCTGTGGAAGGTCCTAACTGAGAGACAGACAGCCATGGTGGACCAAAATTATGGTGAGCAAAGCCATCTTAAACAAAGCCTGTCCCTTGCTAGATTTAGTTTTAGACTTTAGATCTATCTTTTCACTCTTATGTGCTTGTAACCATCTCTGCCTTTATTTCATTTACTTGGCAACACTTATCCTAGGTCCTGTTGTTAGTAAAATTGTTTTATTTTAATCTAAACCACTTCAGTGCTGTGTTTTACTTGAAGTAATTGTTAACTCCAGTTAATGTGGCAAGATGATGAGTATTGTCTCTTTAAAGGAGCAAACAAGCCCTTATTATTCCTCTGAATGGCCCAGCAGAGGGCTGGACATTTCAGGGCAGACAGTTCTGGGGAAATTCGGGACTGGGTGTGTGTTAGGGTGACCAGACAGCAAATGTGAAAAATCAGGTCAGGGGGTGAGGGGTAATAGGAGCCTATATAAGAAAAAGACCCCCAAATAGGGACTGTCCCTATACAATTGGGACATCTGGTCACCCTAGTGTGTGTTGGGGTCACTTGGGTATTAGTAACCAACAGGGCAGGCTCTAGATTTTTTGCCACCCCAAGCAAAAAAATTTTTAGCTGCTTCTCCCCCCCCCCCTTTTTTTTTGTTTGACTTTTACACATGTTTGCACTTTGCAATGTTTTATTTTTTGTTTTGTTTTGGTTTTTTTTGACTGTTTAAAATTAAAAAAAATGAAAACAGAGAATTTGTAGTTAGCGAAATAAAACAATTTCCTACTAGTGTACTCATTTAATTTTAACAAAATCACAATTACAAACAATTTGGGTTCAACTATACACTGTAATGAAAAACATTAGTGTCTTCCGGTGCGCCCAGTTTCTCATAAATTAAAAGAATTTATATGTACTGAATTTTTCTGGTTTTTATACTTCTGTAGTCTTTTAATAATTCAGTGAAATCTAATTTTTTTGCAATGGTACTTTCAATTGAAATTAATGCAAGTCCTGACAAACGATTTTGAGACATGGTGGACCGCAAATAATTTTTTAGTAATTTCAGTTTTGAGAAACTAAGCTCACCAGAAGCCACTCTCTTTGTTGCTGGTAGGCAGCACCGGAAAGTCATTTTAGTTTTTGTCGCAGCATTTTAGCCCTATAACCACTGGCACCGACGCGACATAGAAATTGGCACAGTACACACAAGTAATCATGATTCCTGATTTAATTAATCAATAACCGTTAACGTTTACACATTTACACACGTTCACATTATGAGTGACCGTGTCACAAAATGACACGATATCTTTCACGTCACGCTCCTATCGCACTAGTGTAGATTTTTTTGATCTTCCTGTATTACTTTTTTTTCATACATTGGTGGATTTTTCCGAAAAAAAAGGATGGCCGGAATGCTGCCCCTGGAAATGTGCCACCCCAAGCATGTGCTTGCTTTGCTGGTGCCTAGAGCCGGTCCTGGTAACCAAGGCTGATGGAGACCAGAGGGAGGCTATGGTGCAACAAGCAGGCTGATGGAGTCAGAGTTACTGAACCAGGGCTGCTTGTCACTCATGCAGTTAGGACATGCCTGTATGTGGCTGGGAGCATCCAGACAAGGCAGCAGAGCATTTTAAGGCACCCAGAGTTATAGGACAGGCGGTGACACAATTTCTCACTGATCTGGATTGCACCCCAGAATGTGACAAGGGAAAGCAGTAGATGTGATGCATCTTAAAAACATAAGAAACATAAAAATGGCCACATTGCATCAGACCAAAAGTCCATCTAGCCCAGTATCCCGTCTTCCAACAGTGGCCAATGCCAGGTGCCCCAGAGGGAATGACCAGAACAGGCAATCGTCAAGTGCTCCATCCCCTGTCACCCATTCCCAGCTTCTGGCAAAACCGAGGTAAGGGACGCCGTCCCAGGTAATAGCCATTGATGGACCTATCCTCCATGAATTTATCTAGTTCTTTTTTGAACCCTCTTATAGTCTTGGCCTTCTTGATTTTTGTAAGGCTTTTGGCACAGTCCCAGGTGACAGTCTCATAAACAAACTAAGGAAATGCAGTCAAAATAAAATTACTATAAGGTTGGTGCACTACTGGTTAAAAGACTGTACTCAAAGGGTAGTTATTAATGGTTCACTGTCAAACTGGAGTGGGGGTGTGCAGAGGTCAGTCCTGGGTCTGATGCTATTCAATATTTTTATCATTAATTTGGATAATGGAGTGGAGAGTGTGCTTATAAAATTTTCATATGGCACCAAGCTAGGAGGGATTGCAAGCACTTTGGGGGACTGGATTGTTGGAGGATTGTTACAAAACAATGTTTACAAATTGGAGAATTGGTCTAAATTCAACAAGATGAAGTTCAATACAGAAAACTATAAAATACTTCACTTAGGAAGGAAAAATCAAAGGCACAACTACAAAATGGGGAACAACTGACTACATTTAAGAGCCCACAGGGCTAGAGCTTAGGACCACAAGGGGTTGAGGCTGCTGACACCACCACATTACCACTGGAGGCATAGGCGAGTCCTGTCCTGGAGGACCCTGAGTTGATTTTTCCTGAGGAAACAGTTTGATCCTGACAGTCTCCTGAAAGCAGGGCCGGCTCCAGGCACCAGCAGAGCAAGCATGTGCCTGGGGCGGCACATGCTAAGGGGCGGCATCATTCCGTCCATTCTTGGGCGGCAGAGTCCGGGCACCTTTTCTTTTTTTTTGCGCCGCTTCGGCAGTTTGGGTGGCGGCAGTCCGAGCGTTTTGGGGTTTTTTTTGCTTGGGGCGGCAAAAATGGTAGAGCCGGCCCTGCCTGAAAGTAGAGTTCTCTAAATTTGTAGACATTGCCCTATATATAAGAACGTTATTCTAGTGTTCCCCTATTGGGAAGATATATATCATAATGGGTTGGGCCTGCAGTACGCCTGGGAAGGGCCCAGAGGGTGGGAAATGCACCCAAAGGGCAGCTCTAGCACCTAGGTGTTGGGTCTGTATTGGGGGTGAGGAAGTTTTGGAAGGAAAACTTCTACTCTGTGTCTGCATTTTTGTGGGAGTGCCACATAGGGGTTCTCTCATGCCAATCCATGGGCATGGAGGAGGCAGTAAGGCTGGACTCTCTGAGACCCCCCCACCAATTGTCCAGGAAATTGTCCTCTATCTCCAAGAAGTTTGGGCAGAGGCCAGTGTTATGTTCACAGCCCCCATACACAGAGAGAAATCAGAAAAAACATCATTGCACTTACTGGAAGGTTGCAATGTAACACAACTTTATTTCTTAGAATTAAGAACAATAGCACTCAAGAACTCCAAAACAGAGATAAAAAAGCAGGCTGCTCCCTAAAACAGAGGCACAGCTCACCCCACCTTACTCTAGGCTAGCTGAAAACTGACACCAGTCACATGCTTTGGTACAGACCCCTCTAGACGGGCAGCAGAACCAGGGAACCACATCCCCCCAGCCACACACACACAAACACACACATTCTTAAAACAATAGCCTGCAAGTCCAACACAATGCTCATATACCAAAGCCAGAGAGTGAGATGCCTCAACCTCACACATCCTGGGTAGCTCTAGGGCAGGGGTAGGCAACCTATGGCACGCGTGCCGAAGGCGGCACCCGAGCTGATTTTCAGTGGCACTCACACTGCCTAGGTCCTGGCCACCAGTCCAGGGGGCTCTGTATTTTAATTTAATTTAATTTTAAATGAAGCTTCTTAAACATTTTAAAAAACTTTATTTACTTTACATACAACAACAGTTTAGTTATATATTATGTACTTATAGAGATAGACCGTCTAAAAAAGTTAAAATTTATGACTTGCACACGAAACCTTAAATTAGAGTGAATAAATGAAGAGTCGGCACACCGCTTCTGAAAGGTTGCCGACCCCTGCTCTAGGGAATGGAACACCCACAGGAGTAGGAGCTGCCCCCTTTCATACTGCCACTAGGCCCATCTCTACATCTGTGGGATCCCATGTCTGTTGAGATGCAGCTTCAAGGGGACACAGAAGGCATTAGTAGTGTTTGCAGCAGCTAATCTCCTAACTTCTACTGGGAATGCCACACGGATATCCATAAGGTGACCATACACAATCCCACAGAGTGACTGATACCCTCAGCCTCACGCCCAGTCCCGATGGTGCACCCTGGGAGGAGCTTCCACAACATCCCTGTGGAGTTTGCCCTATATGAATCCCCTCCTCTTGTGTAAGGGTGGGGGACCATCTGTACTTCAGTGTGTATGTGTGTCCTGGATAGGAAGGAGGGTCTTGTGTATAAGGCACTGCACTAGGACTCAGAAAGCATGGACTCTGTTCTCTGCTCTGCCCCAGAAGTACTGTAGGCAAGTTCCCTAGGGTACATCTACACTGTGTTTTAAAACTCATGGCCAGCAAGTCTCAGCCTCAGGCTCACGGGGCTTGAGCTACAGCACTAAACACAGATGTGTAGATGCTTGGGCTGGAGCTCAGGCTCTGACGCCTTGGGGAGGGGGCTATAGACCTGGGCTCTGAGACTCGCTGCTGTGAGTTTTTAAAATGCAGTGTAGATGTACCCCTAGGCCCCTGGGCTTTGGGGCTACTAGCCCTGCTTCACAGCATGGAGTCAGAGTGATGGGATATCAATGCACCAATGCATGTGAACAGTCCACATGCCAGCTACTTGTAAGTAATTTCAAAGTTTTCAACAAAAGTTATTCATTTTAAGTAATTCTGCGTAATAGCTAGTAAAAATGTGGTGCTCGTTTTACATAGTGTTAGTAATTATTATGTAATGTAGTTTAAAAAATAAGAACTTCTTGGTAACTAAGTAATCACTAGGAAATGCTGGAGAGTTTGTATGTCAGGAACTGATTATTGCTGAGTAGTTCCTCTCGGTGACTGCGCTGGCCCGATAGGTTACTCCTAGTCCATAGAGAGCATCAGAGATAAGACTAGAGCCTGACTCTGACACTGCTTTTACACCAGCATATCCCCATTGACTTCAGTGAAGTTATTCCAGTTTTACACTGCCAGGTCCATTATCATGTGCAGCGTTGTACAGCTAAGATGCATTTAAGGCCCACCCCTCTCAGGGAGTTAGGAACCTAAGTCCATGACAGACAGAGGTTGCCCGTCTCTGCTTGGGATTCTTAGCTGTGAACCCCCTCTTGGAGTCAGGCACCTCAGATATTTTTGAAACATTAAAAAAAAAACAAGGAAAAATAAAAATTCCATAATCTGTGACTCTCTGAGTAGATGCCACCAGCAGGCCTGTGAAGAGTGCAGTGACTGTGAAACAAAAATGATCAGGGGGCTGGAGCACATGACTTACGAGGAGAGGCTGAGGGAACTGGGGTTATTTAGTCTGCAGAAAAGAAGAGTGAGGGGGGATTTGATAGCAGCCTTCAACTACCTGAAGGGGGGTTCCAAAGAGGATAGAGCTTGGCTGTTCTCAGTGGTGGTAGTTGACAGAACAAGGAGTAGTGGTCTCAAGTTGCAGTGGGGGAGGTCTAGGTTGGATATTAGGAAACACTATTTCACTAGGAGGGTGGTGAAGCACTGGAATGGGTTACCTAGGGAGGTGGTGGAATCTCCTTCCTTAGAGGTTTTTAAGTCCCGGCTTGACAAAGCCCTGGCTGGGATGATTTAGTTGGTGTTGGTCCTGCTTTGAGCAGGGGGTTGGACTAGATGACCTCCTGAGGTCTCTTCCAACCCTAATCTTCTATGATTCTATGATTCTATGACTGACACCAGAGCTCCTATGGAGGCTACCTCACCCTGTCCTCACCTGACCAATTGTACATGGTCACACTTGAGTTGGCCACACATGCATGCACTGTACAGCATGCGGCGATCTGGC
Organism: Platysternon megacephalum; assembly: GCA_003942145.1. Classification (NCBI taxonomy): domain Eukaryota; kingdom Metazoa; phylum Chordata; order Testudines; family Platysternidae; genus Platysternon; species Platysternon megacephalum. The sequence goes on from QXTE01000311.1 coordinate 684,644, forward strand.
CAGAAGGTAGTCGCACAGTCACTTAACGCTCTATGACATTGGAAGGCACCTCTAGGCAGGCTTCTGCAGGGAAAGGAATGTGTATGGACAGCTCCGTGCTGCAAACTTCCTCCTAATTTGTATCTAAGTTACTTTTTAAAGACCAGCAGTGACTTTGGGAACCTGACAGGCATTGTTTGCAGGCAGAAATGAGTTTGCCTGTACAGTGCTATTGCTCTTGGAGATGAGCTATCTCCTGATCACATTTTAAACTAATCAAACAACCGTAAGGGTTAGTCTCCAACCATGGTTCGTACCATCAGATTATCTCACGGAATTTTGAAAGTGTTCAGAAATCATCCACTGGAAGAATACGTCAATAAAGAATACATTTGGAGTCATGCTTTGAACCTGGAAAAACACAATTCTGATGAGAAGATTTTCAGTCTGCTGAGTTTGCCTGCAAATCGTTTTACAAATCAGAGTTTTAGACAAGAATTTGTATTCTGTGTTGTAATTGAAATCAATATATTTGAAAATGTAGAAAACATCGACAATATTTTAATAAATTGTATTCTATTATTGTTTAACAGTGCGATTCATTGCATTTGTTTTTAATTGCGCGATTAATCATGATTAATTTTTTTAATAACTTGACAGCCCTAGTCTTAAACAATAGCTTAAAGCATGGTGCCTGTAATGGACTGCTAAACTGTATTATATTGTTCAGCCACTAGGTGGCGATGTGTGTAATAGCCCTTATGTGGACAGACAAGGTGGATTGACTTATGTCAGTGAAATAGAGCCACATGGCTACAACAACACTGCAAACATACATTACTTAAGCTCACAACAGCCATACCTGGCAGAACATTGAAGGCTCTTATAGTCAACACATCTGGTATGCATCTCACTCAGAAGGGAGCTCCATATCCATGTACAAGAGCCTAATCTGGTAGTAGCAGCCCTGCAACCTACCTTGCACACAGTGTACATGACATGGTGTCAGGAGTAAACTACTGCCAGAAGAGAACAGAAACCGAAGGAAAACAGCACCAAAGCAAACCTGAGGCGGTTGTGAAGGCTAGGACTATAACAATGTTTAAAAGGGGACTGGATAAATTCATGGTGGCAAAGACCATAAATCGCTATTAGCCAGGATGGGTAAGAATGGTGTCCCTAGCCTCTGTTCGTCAGAGGATGGAGATGGATGGCAGGAAAGAGATCACTTGATCATTGCCTGTTAGGTTCACTCCCTCTGGGGCACCTGGCATTGGCCACTGTCGGTAGACAGATACTGGGCTAGATGGACCTTTGGTCTGACCCGGTACGACTTTTCTTATGTTCTTATAAATAGAAGCAATGAAGGTTACAGGATCTCATCACTGTGCTGCTCTTCAATGTCCTAGAGAACTTCAGCTTTGACAGCCCTTCAGAGTGGAAGCAGCATTTTGCAAGATTTTGAATTGCTGTGAAACTCTAGCATGAGCTTGAGGATGTTCAGGTATCATCATTAATTTATGCTAAAGGGAAGAAAATAGAGCATATCTTTAAATCCTCTGACTTTATTGAAGACAGTCACAAAGATGACTATGAAAGAGTTTGTGCTATGTTTGATGAATACTTTATATCTGAGAGAAATGTTGTTCATGAAAGAGCATGTTTTCAACAGAGATTTCAAGGGCTAGGGGAAAAGGTTGAATGTTTTATAAGAGCTCTGCATGCATTGGCCCAAAACTGATTTTGTAACTGCAAAACATGAAAATATCAGAGACAGGCTGGTTGTCAGCCACTATAACAGGGCCACATCGGGTTTCCAAAATTGTATGGAGGGCCGGTTAGGGGAGGCTGTGCCCCCACCCCCTATCCGACTGCCCCCTGATGGCCCCCCCGGGACTCCTGCCCCATCCAACCCGCCCTGTTTCCTGTGCCCTGGTGGCCACCCCGGGACCCCTGCCCCATCCACCCCTCCCTGTCCCTTGAGTCTTAGATGGAAAAAACACCACAACATTCTAAGCCTAATCAGCCAGTTCAGACTGAAGCTAAACAAGGAAAATTGCATTTTCCACCTACCCCAAATAAAGTTTTTGGGACAGACATCTCCCTACTCCTACTCAATTTTACCTGTGCATACCTCCAAGAGTTGCATTAGCCCTCTTCGCCACAGCATCACTCACAAAGTCACTGCTTTCCAGGATGAAGTCCCCCATTCTGTAAGTATGACCTACATTCCCTCCCTAGTTGTAGATCTTGCATTTGGCTGTTTTAAAACATGTTGTTTTAATGAATCCAGCTTACCAAGCAATCAAGACGTCTCTGTATAACAGACCTGTCCGCATCACTCTTTGCCCCTGCACCAATTTTTGTGTGCCCTCTGCAAACTTTACCAGCAGTGATTCTGTATTTTCTTCCACATCATTGTCGAAGTTACAGAGTAGCACTGGGCCAAGGGCAGATCTCTGTGGTACCCCACTTGGAACATGTTCTCTGGATGATGTCTCCCCATTATTGATTACTTTTAGAAATCTGTCAGCCTTTAATTCAAATGATGTACATGGCACTGACCTTGTATTTTTAATTAGATTAAAATTAATGATTGAGTGATTTTAAGATAATTCTACTTGTTTTAAAGCCCGGATTAATGTAGGCCCTGGTTAGTTTTGAGACATACTCCTGGAGCTTCACCTAAATGGGTGTCTGTGCTCAAATGGCATCCTCCCTTAAGGGACACCACATCAGCCTTTAGAGCAGTGCTTTTGCTGTGGTGTGCCCTAGGTTGTGCAAATCTGCCATTAATTTCAGTATTTCTGCCCCACTTTAAAAAAAAGCCTTATTTCTCCTAAATGTGTGGTTTTAGACTTTGAAAAGTGTTCTATTTCTTCTGTCTGGGAATGTATTTTATCTGTGTGCCCCAGAAGAAGTGCTTGAGGAATAAAAAGCTTATGATCATATTATTATTTCTCATCAAAAATTGTGGTTTCAACTACTTCTTTGGAGCAGGATAAGATATTTCCCCTGGGTAATGTTGGTAAGAAGGCAGCCTCTGATGTTGCTGGCCACAGTTTATAGTGAGTGGCATTTCTTCTCTCTCATGCATGTATAATCTTTCTGCCTATTTCTGTTTATAGAAATCAACAGATCTTATATAATCAGACCCAGGAGGCCTGGTAAAAACAATCTCTTGCATTATTTCAATATTACATGGATTCTGTTAAAAGGCAAGTTGGTAACTATATTCATCAACAAATTTAATCATTGGAATATAATCATATTATTTATCCTACCAAAGGAAGACAGTGCATGTCAAATCCAGATGACCACCCACATGCTTCATTTTTAAAGAAGCATTACAAGCTCCCCAGTTTTAAATAAACCACCGCACTGTCTTGAAAACAGTGACCTTCTCGCAAATGAGGTCTTAGTTCAAGCATCATTTGAAATCTCTAATCTGGTTTACCTGTGTTTGGGGGAGGGGGCTGTAAACTGTGTAGTCCCAATTTACAAAATGCACCCTATAATCACTCAGGAACTCACAGGTGCTGGGGGGAGAGAGGCTGCTAGCACTAGCTCTCCAGCCAACCAGGAAAGCAGCAAGTGTGCTTCCTTCTCCAGCACCCTGAGGGTGAGGGATGCTAACTCTTGCTGGAATCCATGGGGGTGTCATGAGTTTATAGACTGGATAAATAGGAGACAGGTGAAAAGAGCCTTAAAAGTGAAAACAAGAAATCTGAGCTTGATGTGCCAAATTTTCTGCAGCTTTGTGTATGACGGCTTATGTAAATAATCTAATCATCTAATTTGCATATATACAATTAATTTGCATATAACTGTAAAGTCTGGCTTTACAAATATTGTATGGCTTTAGTGCTTGTGCAGCCCAAGCAAATGGAGCCTATACCCTACAGGTTATGCTTTCTCCATACACGGCGCTACCATCATGGCTCAGCATCAGTTCTGATCTGGGGGGTTTCCTCTGGGTGTCCCATAGCCCCAGCCATTTTTGGCCTCACTGCTGAGTTACCTATTAGTGCAAAGCACGGTGGGGAGTCTGTGACATGGGAGCTGAGGTGAGACCCACTAAATGTGTCTCACTCAGAGCCCACCAAACACCCATTACATGGGGACAATGTTTAATTCCAGCTGAGCTGGGCTGGACTCAGGCTGGTGCTCTCCATGTGGAAGGTTCTATAGTGCATTAGCAACACCCCACAGCAGTGTGACAGAATACACCCCTATAGTCACACCCTACACACCACTGTTATAATCTTTGTACAAATGCCTTGTAAGGTATCATTGGAAAACTGATAATTTGCTGAGCAATATTGTCCTGGTAAAATGTGTGGCAGCATTGTATGTGAAGTTATAACATTCCCCTGTATGGTGTCATTAACATATGTTACAAACCCCACAGCCCTAGCCAAACAGAAGTTGGCAAACAGGCTTGTCCTAAATGTGCTCAGCTTAATTTGCATTTAAGCAGTAAACAGAGTCATCAAGCAGGAAAGGAAGACAAAGGAAGTTCAAACAGGTGAAAAAACCAGCAGAGATTATCCTTCCTCATAGGCTCTCCTTGGCTCCTGGTTCTCAGCTGGCAATGTTTTTCAAGAGGGGAACTCAAACTATAAAAAGGAGGGACAAACACCCCCAAGGCACCCCCCCCCCCTCCAATTGCATTCACTGCACCAGAAGACACAAAGGAAGCAAGTGCTGGACTCTGGAGGAGGGGTCCTGACCTGAGAGTTTGGCAAGTAATCTGCTGGAGCATGTGGTGAGAAACTTTGCTTGAATCTAGTATAGTTTGATAAATTAGGCATTATTAAGCATTTTATCTGTATTTTTCTTTTATGCCTCATTACTTGTACTCACTTAAAATCTCTCTCTTTGTAGTTAATACATTTTTTATTGTTTTATCTAATCCAGTGTGTTCAAGCTGAAGTCTGTGGATCACTACATTTGGAGTAACAAGTTGTCTGCATATTATTCCCTTAAAGGAATAACAGATTCAATGTATTTGTACTGTCTAGGAGAGGGCAGGGCAGGACAAATGTTTCTGGGGGGAAATCTAGGACTGGGAGTGTGTTGGGCTCACCTTGTGGTAATTATTAAGGCTAGTAGGAGCCAAGGTGTGGCTGGCTGGCTGCAGCACACATAGACGTGGCTGGGAGTGATTTACATGCTGGAGGCTGTTTATGAACAGCAAGGCATTGTAAAGGGCACCCCAGGTTACAGGGCAGAGGTGACACAGCTACTCATCAACTCATCAGTCTGGATTGTGACCTGGTATGTCACAGGCAGCCAGTTTCCAGAAACACTACTGTGATGCTTTGGCGGGTGAGGCTGCTGTCTGGTTAGTAAATCAAGTTCTTACCTATCTGGAGCTTGCATAGGTAGGATCTGCTCTCACACACACATAGACACCCTGGCTCCCTGCTCACACAGGGAACATCAATGTGATCAACCTACTCCAGCAAATCATAGTATTATTGTTTGTATTACCATAGTGCCTAGGAGTCTCAGCCATGGACCAGGGCCTCATTGTGTGAGGTGCTGTATAAACAAACAAACAAAATGTTGGGTCCTGCCCAGACTGCTTAGCATGTTAGTGATGTCCCACACTGTTCTTAAAGTGACAGTCACACCCTTAACTTAAAGCTCCCATTAACCAAAATACACTTAAAAAAAATTAACACAACATCCACGTTCACCTCTAAATATCTGCAATATACAATAATTTCAAAAATTATGCCGGAGCCCTCACAATAATTACATATATTTTCCTCACACGTGGCTAGGAGGCAGGTCTGAATCCACAGTCTTAAGACCAGCAGCACAGACTTCTAGCATGTCAACTATAGGAGTCCCTGCTGAGGGAGTCCTGCTGTTCTATGATCTGTGAGGCTCAGCCCCTAGCCGGGGCCACACCACACACTCACGGGGTTAGACATCTCTTTGTGAACCCAAAGAATGTCGTGTGTCAGGATCAGGCGGGATAGAAAACAGAATTCTACTCGATGGGAAATTCTGACATTTCAAAAATTGTTTTTATGCTGAATCAGAATGAAATTTGAGCAGAACTGAAAATCTGAAAAAATCAATTTGGAAACATCTAAACATTTTATTTTGATAATGTCATATTGTTTTTACAAAGTAAAAATATGTTTCCATAATATCAAAACAGTATAATACTAACTATTAAATATAATATTTTATTAATGTTAATATTGTATTAACATATTACATTATATTATATTAATATATAAATGGCCAAACAAAATGGAGCCAATAAAGTCATAATAAAACACTTCAATTTTAGCAAACCAAAACAATAAAGGTGAAACAAACCATTTGACAGTTGCCATCAAAAATGTCAAAATCGATGTTCCTGCAAAATAGTTCGATTTTGACAAAACTGCATTTTCTGACAAAATTTGTTCCATTGCAAATGTTTTGATGAACTCTGGTCAGGAGTCCTGGGTCCTGTTCCTGCTCTTTGACCAGGGAATGCTCCAGTGGGTAAAGACAGTCTAGTCAGCAGCAGCAATGACACTATTTGTGTCACTTACAAAGACTGACCATAGGCTTGCTCAGTGTAAACACAGAAACTGCTGCCACCAGCATAGGAGTGTGGAGACTCGTAATCCTCCACATGAAGCCTAGATGCTCAAGTTGGACTAAGATCCACTCTGTGTTAGTGTGAGTTAGAGCAGGAGATAGTTTGGCCCTGTCTCTCCAAAGGCATTCTGGTAAAGTGGCTGTGACTCAGCTCTGACATATTAGAGACCAGGGTTCTGTACCCAGTTTGCCTACAGTGGCCTTGTCCAACAGCTGTTACCTTATCTGTGAAATGGGTGAATGATGATTGCCTCCATTAAGGTAGGGCTAGAGGGATTGGTTAGTAAGGGTTGTGCAGCGCACAGCAATATTAAGAAAAGTCAGGAGAACAGCTGGAATTAGAGCTCGTGGGTGCTTGGCTGGTAGGTTGATGCACCTCTCCCCAGACTTCACTATGTTGTGCGAGGGAAGCTCTTGTGTTTGAAAAAAAAATGCATGACGTGTTACTGGTCGCATGGGAATGTGTGACAGCCCTAAAGTGTGTGTGTGGTTCCTGAGCTGCATGACAGGTCTATGCACAGTGATTGAAAGGGGACGATGGGGTCAGAGTGACAGGCAAGGAGATGATCTTAGCAGCATTGGGTTGCAGGGGTGCCAGAATGGGGGGGCCAGGGCCCTCCCACGTTTGAAAGTGGACGGGCCTGCCCTGTCCACATTTTGGCAGGGGCCCCGCCTCAACCCTGCCCCTCCTCTTCCCCCCAAAGGCCCCACCCCCCCATCAGGTGGCAGCAGCCGGGGAACTCAGGCAGCTGTGGGGAGCCACGCCATGGACCCTCCACCTGCCCGGGGTGCAGGGGCCGAGAGCAGCCCCTGGCCCATGTCCCTGCCCTGCACACCCCACGCAGGGCAGGAGGGTCCACGGCGTAGGGTTGCCAACCCTCCTGCTTTCGCCGGGAGTCTCCTGGAATCACGCTCTATCTCCTGGAGGCTACTTCAGCCAAACTGGGAGATTTTGGGTGCTAAAAGTCCAGCGGCGCAGCAGGGCTCAGGCAGGCTCCCTTACCTGCTTTGGCTCCGCGCCGCTCCTGGAAGTGGCCAGCACCGTCCCTGCAGCCCCTGGAGGGGGGAAGGGAGTCTCCGTGCACTACCCCCACCCTGAGCACCGACTCTGCAGCTCCCATTGGCCGGGAATTGTGCCCAATGACAGCTGCGGGAGTGGTGCCTGTGGGCAGCATCGCACAGAGACCCTCTGGCCCCCTGGTTAGGAGCTGCGGCCAGAGGGATGTTCCAGTCGCTTTCGGGAGCCGCCTGAGGAAAGCGCTGACCCCCTGACCTGCTCCTGCATCCCAATCCCAATCCCCTGCCCCAGCCTAGAGCCCACATCCTGAACCCAAACTCCCGCCCAGAGCCTGCACCCTGAACCCCCTCCTGCACCCAAACTCCCTCCCAGAGCCTGCACCCCCTCCTGAACCCAACCCCCCTGCCCCAGCCTGGTGAAAGTGAGTGAAGGTGGGAGAGAGTGAGTGAGCAACGGAGGGAGGGGGGATGGAGTGAGCAGGGGGCAGGGCCTCGGAGAAGGGGCGGGCAGGGGCATGACCTCGGGGAAGGGGCAGGGAAGGGTGCGGGGCAAGGGTCTATGGGTTTGTGTGATTAGACAGTTGGCAACCCTACTTCCCAAAGCTGCTGCACCACACGCGGCTCTTACCTGGATCCGGCTCCAGCTGGGGAGCCACAGCCTGGCCAGGGTAAGAGCCACATGGGCAGCTGTGGGGAGCCGCCCTTGGGTTTGTATTTCCTGAAGTGGCGCGATGGGGGTTTGAGGAGGCTGGAGAGCAGGAGGAGACAGCAGTCAATACAGAAGAGTTTCAGCCGGCTGCACAGGAAGCAGAGAGCTGAGCTGGGAGATGTTATGGAGGAAGAAGAGTTGGAAAAAGCCTGAATGGGGTGTGGACAAGAGATTGGAAAGTACTGAAGAGGACTCCCAGCCTATGAGCTAGGGACAAGGAGGTCGGTGATATTAACAGTGACAGCAAAGCCGGGAGACAAGAGGCCTGGGAGGGAAGATCCAGTTTTGACTGTGTTGTGTTTAAACTGATGATGGACTATGCTGATGTGAGAACCAGGCTGGTTGAGAATTTCAAAGCAAACCTGAGCCTACCACTTTACACAGACCTCTTTGACCACCCAAGACACACTTGTTGTTGGACTCATTGTGGGCCCACTTGCCCTGCCCTGATTTCTCTGCACCGTCGATATGGCTTGAAGAGTGGTCTGCAGCTGTCAGAAACCAGTTTCTTATAACTCACTTGCCCATGCATGTACCTGGCTTTGATTTGCCATGACGTTCATGGGCTCTTCTGATTTCGAACAGGCCAGTGTCAACGTGCAGCCGGCCTTCACACCTGGGGCCAATGAGAGGCTCATACATGCGACTGTGGCCAAAGATAGACAATACCCTCTGGCCACATTTGATATTGGCACTTATGGAGCAACTTCCATTCAAGAATCTCAAAGACCTTTATAAACATCAGGGCCAAACCCTATGATCAGTTAGTTGTTATTCAGGGCTTGTCTACACAGAAATATAGTTTGCAGCAAGAGGGGGTGTAAATCTACCTGCTGCACACTAAATGGCCATGTGGACCCTGCTGCTGCACAGTAACTGCTCCCTAGTGCATTTTAATTATTCCAGTTTCAAAGTGCACTAGAGAACTTACAGTGCGCAGCATTAGAATTAGCAGCACTAATGGACAGGTAGGGCGTGGCAGGCTGGTGTGGGGTAGAGTTACACCCCAGTTTGCTGCAAACTAAGTGTTCATGTGGACGAGCCCTCAGTTAAAATTCCCATTCACTTCAGGGCTTGGATCATTAAGGAATTCTGACTCTCCATACACCAGGGTGGGTACCTGAGACAAGGGGGGTGAGGTAATATCTTTTATTGGACCAACTTCTATTGGTGAAAGAGACAACCTTGCAAGGGGCACAGAGCTCTTCTGCAATATAGATGCATAGAATGAGGTACAGAGAGATAATGGGACAACATTCAGAATGAGAGGCCCATGGCCTATACACATTTCTTTGGTATGTGCTTTTACTACAACAGCATGTGCAAACTGGTCATTTATGAATACAATTAGGTGTTCAGCTGTATTTGGACCAATATGAGCCTGCAAAGTCCCTCTTGTGCCTGTAATTACAGATATGCAAAAGTCTGTACTTTTTACGTTGAGACTATGACCCAAAGTGGTTTACACAAGGAGTGTGAGCGCTGTTCCCATGCCTGTGCCTCTGCCACAGCAGCATCCTTTCCTGACCCTCATCCCCATGAAAGAGATGTTCCAAAAAGTGACCTCATAGTAGGGAAAAGATACTGAGGCCTGAAACTTTGAGCAGAACGTGTCAAATGTTCATGTCACCTTAGGAGACAGCTCACACTGGAGAGGTCAGCTAGGATACATGTAAACAACTGACAACTAAAGGACAGTTTAGGTCTTAAAGAAACAAGTTGTTTAAACTGATGTAGTGTTAATATATTTGTTGCGTCTAAAACAAGTCATAGCTCTGTATATAAAAGGGTATAATTTATGCAGTATCTTCAGAAGGGTTGAGTGTTTGGTTTTCTATATTAGACATCAGGAAATGAAAATAAAATTGAAGTTGAAAGTTCATGTCCTCTCTCCATAGCAACTTGTGAAAGTAAAATCATTACAAACATGAGCGCATGGATTTTGGCTGGTTCAGCAGAAATGTTTGTCTTTGGTGTAAATATTTCAGTAGGACCAGTTTATAAAACTTATTTTTTATTTGTAGAATGTCTGAGGCAGCAATTTAGAAAAGTGGAAGGTGACATTAGTGTTTCCATGTTTTAAGTCATAATTTCCTTGGAGCTTCTGATAGGAAAATCTCAACCTAGCAGAAGAGCATGACTGACACACAAGATGCCCCTTCCCATTTTTTGGGTGCTCAAATTGGCCATTAGGAACTTAGGACTCGAAGGGACCCCTGGAGTCATCAGGTCCAGTCCCTGCTATTGCAGGCAACCCTGAATCCTATTGCATGGCTGCTCCAGAACCTGACTCATCTGATTATTAGAAACTAGAAATAGGACAATGGAGTTGTCGGTTTGCTGGTGTGACACCCTGTACCCCACATGGTTATGATATATTTTGTACAATGTATGCCTTGTGAGGTATCATTTGAAAACTCATAATCTACTGCATATTATTATCCTGTTGAAATGCATATAACAACAATGCACATAAAATTATGAGATTTTGCAATATGAGTGTTACCCAGAATTACAATACATTTCAGTAACACCCACAAGCCAATTTCCCAGAGACAAAGACACACTTGCACGCCAGCCAGGTGCTAAAGATCCATTACCTACTTAATCGGACATTCCCCAGAAAGGGGGCAGGGAAGGTATAAACAAAGTATTTACAATTTAACTGACGGACAGTTGGCAGCTCACGTACGCAATAGAACAGCCTGACCCCATGACCCAAAAAGACTTTTCTAGTTCAAAGGGTTAGCATATAAGAAGAGGAAAAAAGGCCTCGGGCCACCTCTCCTTTCCTCTCCTACTGGGTCTACTGAGCAGTTTAAGATGCACATTTCTGGGGTGCCAGGCTGGGACTAAGAATATGCAGATGTTGTCCTGTATGTAATTCATGGCTGGCTGGGAGAGCATTCGTGTATTCAACTGGGAGTGATTTTTATATGCTAGTGGCAGTGTGTGAGCAAAGCCTGAAGGAGATTGCTGTTTACCAGCAAAGCAGTGTGAAAGGCATCCCCGGCTGGAGAGTTAAGGGGATACAGCAGTTCAGTGGGTCATGTTGCACCCCGGGGAATGTCACAGCTGGAAAGTTCAAAAAGGTTTCATTCCGGATCAAACTGAAAACAAAAGTTTTCAAAACTTTTGGCAAATTGAAAAGTCAGAAATGTATTTGAAAAAAAAAAAGAAAAATGTTGAGACGGGTTGAACAACAAGCTGGATGTGACTCGATTTTTTCCCCCTTTGTTTTGGGGCTTTTTAACAACAGCAAAAGAGACCTACATTCACTGAATGGCCAGAAAAGGAGGTGGGGGTGGAGGTTTCTTCTTGATAGCTTTTAGCCCATTGGTTGGAGCACTTAGAATCATAGAATATCAGGGTTGGAAGGGACCTCAGGAGGTCATCTAGTCCAACCCCCTGCTCAAAGCAGGACCTAATCCCAACTAAATCATCCCAGCCAGGGCTTTGTCAAGCCTGACCTTAAAAACCTCTAAGGAAGGAGATTCTACCACCTCCCTAGGTAACCCATTCCAGTGCTTCACCACCNGTTTCACTTACCTTGTGGGAGGGAGACCTGGAGCCAATTCCTATCCCGCTGATATGGGACAGGAACTTGAACTTAAGTATCCCACATTGCAGGAGAGTATTTTAGTCACTGGGGTATGGGATAATCTAATATAGCACTTCATTATGAATCACACAATATGAATGACGATGAATATTTACTCGGCTAAGGCTGAAAAAAAAAGAACAACTCTATAGCCTGGTGTTAAGGGCATTCACCTACGAGCCATGAGACCCAAGTTCAAGTATCTGCTCCCATGACTCATTAATTATTTTTAAAAAGTGGAACAGCCTCAACGGGTGTGATTGAGATAGACCCCTGTGAAGCTAGACTATCCCATAGGTTAGTAGCTAGGGCATTCTCCTGCACTGTAGGAAACCCACGTTGAAATCTCTTCTGCGACCCTGGATCCCTCACATCCTAGGTGAGTGCTCTAACAACTGGGCTAGAAGTTATAAGAACAACACTACTGCCTCCTCCAGTGATTTTGTGAGTCTAGCCCAAAAAATCAAAATACTTTAGTAATGTCAAAACAAAAATTATTCATTTTGCTATTACTGAAACATTTACATTTTTCAGTTCAGATGAAACTATTTGGTGAACTTGACACAAATTCACGAATAGTTTTCTGTAAAAGCAGCAAAGAATCCTGTGGCACCTTATAGACTAACAGACGTTTTGCAGCATGAGCTTTCGTGGGTGAATACCCACTTCTTCGGATGCAAGTCAACCAAAACTGAATATTTCAGCAAATAAACTACTCACAACTTTTTTTTTGCCAAGCTCTATTAGAAACCTTGTAATTTTCAACCTAAATGTATTCATGATCAGATTATCCCCATTTATTCTTTTGCCAACTCTGTCCATTAGCTTAAATAGCTCTTCACCCTCCCTGGTGTTTACCCCCTCCCCAGATGTATTTATAGACAGCAATCAGATCCCCTGTGCCCCCAGCTTTTTCTCATAGAATAGATTCGCCATCCCCAATCATCCTGATAGCTCTTCTCTGCACCTATTCCAGTCTGAACTAATCTTTCTTGAACAAGATTGACCAAAATTGTACACGGTATTCCAGAAGAGGTCTTACCAAGGTGAGTCTATTTTTACTGGATATACCTTGCCTGATACATCCTAGGATTGCATTTGCCTTTTTCACAGCTGCATCACGTTGATGGTTCAGAGTCATCCTATAATCAACTAATACAACCAGGTCTTTCTCCTCCTTTGTCACTTTCAACTGATGAGCCCCATCTTATAGCAGAAATTCATTGGAGCAGCAGGTGGAGGAGATACAGCCGTATGTAATTGTTATGACAGCGTGCTTTTAATTTAAAACAACAATTCAGTAAATATAACACCATGGTCAGCCGATGTATCTCTGTACAATTTATTTTACAAAGGATGAGATGAAGCACTGAGGTGCATACACACTCATGAATAATGCAGGAAAATACAGTTAAACTTTTTGCAATAAGACAGAAAAATTATGTATAGCAAATGCTTTCAACACTTAAGAACCAGATCCACAGCTGGTGTAAATCAGCACCACCCTATTAACTTCAGTGGAGCTATGCCAATTAACCCAGCTAAGGAGCTGGTCCTTAAACCTCTTGAGCATTCAATTCTTCAGCCAAAATGATTCCATCATATGTTTTTATGGGACAATGACCACATTACAATTTACACACTGATCAAAGATTTACTATTGTTATTCAGATACAGATCTTATGTTACATAAGTTATTTAAGGGTCTATTCAGACAATATTTGTGGAAAGATATAAAATTTTGATTAAACACATTTAAAAAAGAGGTCATTAGTACTGGCAAAAGACAATTGTTACTTTAAAAATTTAGACAGTATTTAGCAAAAGGACCATATAGGCAACTTCATTTTATTAGAAAACTGCTTTAGAACATGGCTCACCACTGATCTGATCTGCTTTTGAACAACTGCAGTTAGACTGCCAAACTACTCACTGGATTTCCCACCTTCTTTTGGACTGTTGAAACAAGGAAAGCAATTTTTAAAAGAGTAGATTCCATTTGTCTGATATTGCCACCTGCTCTGTCCAGAACAGACTGATACTGTTGCTCTTAGATGGTGTTCTCTCTATATGACCAAGCGAATGGAAATTGGGCAAATCCCCAAGGCAGCTTTAAAAATCGCAGCCTTAGTACCCATTACTCTGAAGGAGCGGCAAGTCTCAGGACAAACGTTCCTAAATCCAAATGACTAGACAGTGCCGTCTTGCAAACCTGAGCACCCCAAGAAATACTCTTCAAATGCCAGTCCCAATCCTCAGCCAATACACATGGTAACCCCACCCACATGCTGAGTCACTTTGCCACAGTGACAGCTTCAGAGGGACGAGTCTTCATTTACAGGGACCTCATCAGAAAACAGCATTTGCTTGGGTCCAGTGTGGCCTTTATTCAGACCCATTATGTGACGTTTGCTGCTTGTTTTAATGGCAGCCCTGTATGGAAGGCTCCTTTGTTGGAAGATTAGCTTAGGAGGTTGTTCTGAATGCCCTTTAGGAGAGGGTCATTTCTCTTTGAGTGGCATGAAGGACTCTACCCTTCCAAGGCAATTGTGACAAAGCTCCCGATCATGTGAAATGCTGAATGACCTCAACTTCCACTGAAATGAATGTGCACTAGAAAGCTCATAGGATCCCTTCCAAAACAAGGAATAGGCCCAACAAAGAGCAGCAGAGAAGGAAGCAGAGGCTGGTGCAAGACGAAGGGGCAGTGGATGGGCCTTCTCTTTAGCATGGCTAGAGTTCGCTATACCCTCAGTTTCAGTGGCAAGCATTTCTGATGTCCATACTTGACATTAATAATCAGTGAGGTAACATCAAGTGGGTTTGGGTCTGCACTGAGTGAAAGTATGGGAGCATCAAAGGGGAACTGAGAAAGCTGCTGAGGTCTGTACACTGGCTGCTCCTGAGCTGTGGAAGTCCATGAGGTGGGTCTATGCATTTTTATACTTGTGTAACTGTAGCAGGTACAATTTAAAGAGGCACTTAGAATTTGGGGGAGTTATTAATTGTATTTTTGTGGAATTGCAGTTGAGGTTCAAACCATTGTTCAGTTACCTACGAAATCTGCAGAAATGAAACCAATTTGCTCAAATTGTATTCCTGGAAGCTCAGGGAATCTGAACACAGTAACTGGTAGGCTTTTTCTGTATTCCTACTGCATTTGTCTTTCATACCATATTTAAAAAATAGTCCAACTTAATATAAATGGAGGGAATTTAAATTTGCACATCTCTGTTTCAAATCTGAGTAAATATTTTCTCTGTTTCTTAAGCTATTGACCTGAAATGTTATTTAAAAGGTCTTTACAAGACTTTAGTAATGTACGCATGTTAGAATCATATCTTTAGATAGGCACAAAAGGATTCTGCCTTGTGGAGTGCATGGGATTAAAAATTAGAAATCAAACTATGCCAAGTGTTGGTCCCATTGGTGAACAGACTTGGAAGGATTAGTGGAGTCTATGGTGTATAGCCCAAAAAGGAGTAATTGCACTTCCAACCACTGGAGCTTGAAGCAGAGTTTGAGCACCAGTCACTTTTAGAAATGTATCCAAGAAGCATGACATCTTGTTCTGAACATTAGTGCAATATAAGCATGACAGTGACATCTGAAAATCTAAACTGAAGAACAAAATGCTTGGAAACAGATATAGCTCTGGTAGAAATGTGTCTAAAATAACAAATAGGAGCTGAGCATTCAGAAATCATGTACCTTTATGGATAAGATCTACTTTAAAACATGAGGTAATGACCATTGCACAGATAGCAAGTGTAGAGAAGAAATCCCCAGAGAAAAGACATGCTAATGAAAAAGAATGTGTCCTCATTATGTCAGAGAAAGAATGCATGTGCTCCCAAGTCTTGGAGGATGCCTGGGGCGGGGTTTGTGTATGTGGGACCCTGAGTCATGTGGTGGCCTAGTGTGATTCTGGACATCACCGCACTCCCAGGAACCTGGGAAATCTTTGGACATGACTTGGGTGTTGCCATACACCAGTATCCTGATGAACCCTTGAGAAGTGATCAGGGAGTCACTGTATTACTGAGTATCAGGCAAGCCAGCTCACATGCCATGGTGAAAAGGAGCTGGAACAACAGTAGGGTATTTTTCTATGGGTACATTATGGATCTTGTACAGTTTGAATTAATCACAGCATTGTTTTAGCCATAATTTCATTCATAATTAGTAGCAGAACTGGTGTTTTTGTATTGGGGTGGGAAGACATCTGTTGGTGACTTGAAAGGTCACCATTTTTTATTTAAATGGAAGCCTTAATTAGGATCAAGTCCTTATTTAGGCACCTAGATCAGTAGTTTGATTTCCAAAGATTCTCTTCACCTATTAGCTCCCATTTACTTCCAAGAGACTTGTGAATGCTCAGCACTTCTGGAGAGCAGGTCATGTATTTCTATATGTGGACCGAGGAGTCCAACTTACCCATTTTTTAAAACCTTGCTGAAATGCAGAGGTTGGGTAGTACCCTTCTCAGACAGTCTGAGCAGTTATTACTAGTGCTGGTTTGAATCCATTGACCTAACCTTCTCCAAAAGCTTTA
Organism: Platysternon megacephalum; assembly: GCA_003942145.1. Lineage (NCBI taxonomy): Eukaryota > Metazoa > Chordata > Testudines > Platysternidae > Platysternon > Platysternon megacephalum. Next base: position 701,117 of record QXTE01000311.1, read on the forward strand.
GTCAGAATTCCCATTGAAAATATCTGATTCGTTGTTAAAATAGCGTTTTGGGAATGTAACCTTCTGCCAGAGAACAGTTAAGCACACTGGTAACACTGTTGTGTAAGAAACATGCAAATGGAAAGCAGCAACAAAGCAGTGTGAAACTGCACAGCAAAGTGAAACACAATGAGACAATAACCCTGTGAGCAAGCAAACATTTTCCTCTTTTATACACAGCAATGGAGAAGGTTTGCTTCTAGTGCTCATTGCAAACAAAGTCGCAGCTGTTCCAGGGAAGCTGCTCCAGATGTGCACTCAGGCAAAGTTGTATATGAGAAAATTACTATGGTAGGAGAAAATAGCTATTTTAATAGGATTTTGTTCCATGACTTCATGGCTTTTTTAGAATAACTCACTTGTCTTGAAAAATGCAGCCTCCAGAGCTCTCAGGCTGTCACAATCACCGACCCAGTGTTCCTAAGGGTGAGCTTCTCGCAGGCTTGCAGCAACCTGAGTGCTGAGTGGCTGCACAGAAATGCTGGCTATGGAGCTGAGAGCTTTTACAGCAGGTTGGGAATCTTTCAGCAGCCTGGTTTGGCAGCTCTTCATCTGTGACAACAGCAGGGGGCTTGTCAGTCATTGAAGAGGCAGATCTGACTTAGCAATGAACTGGAAATGGTAAATGGGTTGGTTCCAGAAGGAATTCAAAGAGTGAGAAAGATAGGCCTTAAAAAGATGGTTTGTTTTAAGTAAGATGCATCAATAAATGGCTGCCCAAAAATACATGGCAGGCTGGTGTATGAAGACAGAAAAGGCTACATGTGTATGACATACAAACTGTTTTGCATCCTGTGGTAGAATGTGAAGGACTCAGACAAGTTCAGTTTGCTGACAACATCAAGAAGTTAAAATGGCTAGATTACGCTGCGGTTGTGAGGGGAAAGGAAGTATCTGAGGCCAGGGAGGGAGTAGATGTGAATGAGATTGAACAATGTGGGAGAAATGAAGGGGAGCATACAAAGCCATTCAGCCTAGACAATGGTAATAAATATTCCACCCTTGGTGACCTAGAGGACAAACAAGCTGAGAAAAGTGGCTACTGAAAACCCAAGACTGACAGTCAGCTGGATTCAAGAGGCTGGGGACCCACTGCTGAGGGATGTGGCTCAAAATACCTGCATTTGTTTCAGATTTAGCTAAAAGAACAGTATATCCCCTCTGGGGTGAAAAACAAGGCACGTGACAAAGAGCATCCTGAGAAATGCTGGGAAATTCTCACTAATTGTCCTTTATGTGGAAATAAATACACAAATCATAAACTGGAGATCTTCTAGTTCCAACAGTAAAACTTCTTTGGAGTCTCTTTAAATTAAACATGACAATTCTCTAACACAAAAAAGTATTGCAGTCCTCATTCTGACTCAAAGATTAATTTATTACTGACATAAAAAGTGCTAGTTATCATGATCTGCCTGAAATATTTATGAGCAAAAATAATACAATCCCAACTAGTAATATGTATATATACTTAGCATTTTAAACGGGCCAGTTTCCAAAAGGTAAATTAATTAAGAGCAAAACTGATTGAGAATAAAAAACTTAAATAGAAATGTATGCATTAAAATAGTTACTCATTTAAGAATGCTTTACTATATGTCCCAAAGTCCACAATTCTTCAGTCATGAGAAAAGGCTGTTCAGTTAAAAAGCAAACAAAAAACAAATACCCATAAAACCTTCCACTAGCTTAAGAAGGGATATGAAACAGGCAAAAAAATTGATTAATAAAAAAGGGGAAACTGATAATAATAAATATAAATTAAAGTTAAGAAATGCAGGTAATTGATAAGAGAAGCTAAAGGTATTACCAAAAAATCTATGGTCAATATGGTTAGAATAATTATTTTAATTTATTTATGTCCAGTGATGTAGGTTTCATTACTAGATGGAGTGCTAAAATAGTCAGTAATGATGCAGAAAAGGCAGAAGTGTTCAATAAATATTTATGTCCTGCATTTGGAATGAAGCTGGATTATGTTGTTATTTATTTATATAATTATGGTGAAACACTTTCTGTTTCAACAGTAACTAGAACAGATGTTACACAAAATCTGCAAAACTGATAATTTGCACGCAAAAGTTTTAAAAGAGTTGGCTGAAGAGTTCTCCAGATTATTCATTTTAATTTGTACTAAATCTTGGAAACTGGGATAGTACCAGAGGATTGGAAGAAAGCCACTGTTGTGCTAATAGACAAAATTTTCAAATTTACCTGCAGTAAGACTTAGGTTCCTAAATGCCAGAGTCACTTTTGGAAATTGTACTTTTGAAAACATTACCCTACATTTTATTGACTTTTCCAGTGCCTGTCATCCAAAGTGCTCAGTAAAGATAACAGAAGGACACATCACTAAAGCAGAAAACCAGTGTAATAATAATCAAACCAAACAAGTGATGAGGATGGGGAGTGATCAGAGAAACAGCAGGAAAGGCAGGTCATCACAATGTGATGTACTCATCAGAGCAGCGAGGCAAGTCAGGCGAACTGGGTTCTAGTCTAGCCAGTGCTCAGAATGTGCAGTGGTGTAGCCCCAGGAAATAACATTTCTAAATAGTGAGACAGGTGGCTGAGGGGCACACATTTTTAACACCATCTAGGGAAAACTCCTCTCCGATTGACTGTCTGGCCCCATTTGTCTGCCTCCTGGGGAAGAGCAGCCAGTCACGGCTGCTGCAGGAAGCAGGCAGTTTTCTCCCCCACCCCTCAGGAATCGACACCTTTCTCACAGGCGAGGAAGGAGCAGAAAGCCCAGCAACTCAGGGTAACAGGGAGATGATTCTGATCAGAGTGCTACGCTGCAGTTCCAGCACGCCAGTGCACCAGCTTTGTAGGCATGGTGGCAGAGAAGAGCTGTAAGGTGGCATTTGAAGGAGGACAGTGTAAAGACATTGCAGGTTTTTACAGGGTGCTCCTATGAAGATTGGGTGGTGTGGGAGAAAGTGTGAAGGTATTTGCTGGGCTAAACAAGCCAAGCTCTTTTAATTTCCTCTAAAATCATCTTTCCATTCCCCTGATCATCCTAATAGCCTTTGTCCAAACCTGTTCCAGTTAACAATGTGATAATCAAGTGGCAGGACCAAAAGAGCCATAACCAAGATTTCTGCTGAATCTAAAAAAAGGATCTTGCAGTCCTGTGCAATGTCAAGAAGGGGTTAACTGCAAAGTTTAACAACAGGAATAATATTGGAGACGAGAAAAAACTGTAATTCAAAGATAACGTCAAACTTACATAGCTGTATAACATCAAAGAGCTATAAATATCAAATGGCATTGGTGAGCATTCTGTCCCTAGTTCTGACAGTGAGAAACAGGAACAAATTCAGAGAAAGGCAACAACATTGGACAAGGGGCTACATTATAAGGACAGGTTAAGGGCCTGATTTTCAAAAGTATTGGGCGCCCTCAACTCCACTGAAAGTCAGCTGGATATGCACGTGCTTGGTGCCTTAGAAAATCTGGTTGGCAGAGGAAAATATTTTGAAGAGTTTGCAGCCCCGATGAAGTCTTCTTCGGCTGAAGGTTCATATCCACAACTGGTCAATTCAGTCTGTAGTCTAGAAGTACTCTTGGATTCCTCTCTCATCACAACAGCTGTGAGTAATCTCTGTCCCATCCTGGCAGATGAAAACCTGGCCTCAGTTATTTGTGCCTTTGTCACTGCTGGACTACAACAATGTGATATACCTGGGCATGAAACCTTTAGCTGTTTGGAAACTCCAACTAGTGCAGAACACTGCAGTGTCTCCCCTTAGCAACACAGGCTATCGCGAGCCTGTCCTCCTGCTCTACACTGTGACCTTCCCATAGAATTTCAAATCAAGTTCATGTTCTTGGTCCTTATCTTCAAAGCTTTGCATGGTCAGGGCCCTAAAAGACCATCTAAAGCTCCAAGATGAAGCCCATGGTCAGCTATGCTCTTTTGGCACAGTGGAACACTCAACAATAAGTGTCAAGCTTATTTGTGCAGGAGACAGAATTTTCTCTGGGGCCAGTCCAAGACTGTGGAATGAACTCCCCCAGGAAGTAATGACTATTATAACCTCACCACTTTCAAGCTCCAAGTGCAAGGCACATTACTTTGACCTGGCCTTCTCTAATATAAACATGTAGAGACAGGGATATTTAATAAATACGAATTTTTTAAAAACTACCAAAACAAGACACTTCACTGCATGTTTCTCCTTCGGGGGAGGATGAGAGAACAAACAACATGTGACAGATGTGTAGCTGCACTTCTTAATGCACTGCTGGAAAGAGCTCAGATACTACTGATGAGTGCAGTATAAAAACCTATACAGAATAGAATAGAATAGACCTGCTAACTATCTGCAGATATCTGATGGGTGTAAACACCAAGGAAAGCGAGAAAGAGATGGAGAGACAGAGAGTGCATGGGCATCCAAAAGGCTACAAACTAGGAGTTATTTCGAGGAAATTAAACAAAGGCTAATTTAAACTTGGATCCATTTGGTTGGGAAATGACCTCCCAACGGAGTGTTAGAAGATCCTGCAGAAAGCAGAGACTGTAGGACATCACACTGTATAGGCAGGAATGGACTTGAAGATCAAATTTATTCCATGGTAGGTGTCCTCTTTTTGTCACGTAAGTCAACCAGACAATTAATGAGGTAGCTACAGCACAACCGAGTCCTTCCTGGTAAATAGATGGTGCAAGAGGTCCCTTTCAATCTTACTTTCTATTAGCCTCAAAGAGAAATGGAGATGATAGAGGGTCTATATGTCTCTGAGTGGGATTATAAAACAGGAAGGGCTTGAACAGGTGTCTTTCCTCTGTGGGGTTTTCTCCTAGCCTTTTGCCTTGTTTACTGCTTTGGGGAAAAGCCCGTACCTCCCTACACTCAAACATACTACCGTAGCAAGGTAGTTGTGCTAAAAAGTATTATACAAAATCAATGTACCCTCACAACACCCCTGTGAGGTAGGTAAGTATTATGAGCCCCTTATTATAAATGGAGGAACCAGAAAAGTTATGTGATGTGCCCAAGGCCATCCAGCTGAGCAGTGGCAGTGCTGGGATCCATGTTCAGGAGCTCCTTGCTTCCAGCATCATGGTCAAATCACTAGTCTGCTTCCATGGCAGAGGCTTGCTGCATGGCTGTTCTTACATTCTACACAAAGAGAGTCATGCAATGGGTGTAGTGCACAGTCACTGAAGAACAGAGCTCTCTCTGTACCAGGAAGCAAGGGCCTCGGTTTCTCCTGGCAGCAGCACATCCCTGGCAGCTGGAAACTTCTGACAGGAAGAACAGACATCTGGCTTCTTAACCCTGGAATGTTGGGAGCTTAAGGCATAGCACAATGGGAACTGATGTGATGATCAAATGTGACAGAGATACTCCCTACAGACAATAAATACAAGGTATCTGGTAGAAGAGCAACCCTTTTGCCGTCCTGTACCTCTTCTGACCCTTTACAGGACCCATTAGCCTGGTTAAACCAGCGAACCCATCACATATCACTAATCAGATCAGTCTATATTTCCATGTCCACAGGTCTGATATCTCCAGTTTTGTGTTCTTGTACCCACAGTTCCCTGTCTTTGGCAGGCTCCACTTTTTGAAGTAACTGATCGACAGGCTCTATTGTCTAAAAAGATCAGAATAAGAAGCAAATTATCAAAAGCATATATCAGAACACAGAGCAATTCCTGCTGCAAGATCTCCTTGCAACTGAATCAGCTGTGTCACTGTCGCAGGAGTAACAGCCTCCTCTCAATTAGCTGGATCCATAAATGGGAGGTCAGACAAAATACAGGCTTTGCAAGAGGAATCATACCATTGGTGAGGCAAGTCCAGTGTATGCTGCATCCAATTCCTGGTGTGACAGTAGGGTTGCCAACTTTCTAATCGCACAAAACCGAACATCCTAGTCCTGCCCCTTCCATGAGGCCACGCCCCCTTCCCCGAGGCTCTGCCCTCTGCTCACTACATTTCCCCTCTCTCGGTGGCTCGCTCTCCCCCACCCTCACTCACTTTCACTGGGCTGGGGTGTGTGGGGGGGTGAGGGCTCTAACTGGGGGTGTGGGCTCCAGAGTGGGGCCAGAAATGAGGGGTTCAGGGTGCGGGGAAGGCTCTGGGCTGGGGGTTGGGGTGCAGGAGGGGGTGAGGGCTCCATCTGGGGGTGCAGGCTCTGGGGTGGGGCTGTGTATGAGGGGTTTGGGGTGCAGGAGGGGGGTCCAGAGGGGTTTCCGGGTTTGGGGGAGGCTCAGGGCTGGGGCAGGGGGTTGGGCCTCAGGGTTGGAGAGAACAAAGTTAGTGGAGAAAAAACCTGCCAATTAAAAAGAATCAAACCATTGCTTGAAGACCTCTAGATCTTCATGTGTTTGGGGCAGGAACTTGGCATTTTCAGGGGGATAGTTATAGGGTGAAAAAAATGTCTTACACTGTCCCCAGAAAAATCTGTCTCAATTTAGCCAAGTTCTAAAATGTGGAAAATCACCATTTGCAGCTGAAGTTGTTCAATGATTGCTCAATCTTATCACATTGTATTGTTTTGGAGTGATTGCATGGAACTGTGTTTCCATATGGGTTTCAGGCAAAATCCCTGCTCCTGCAAATCAAAACACGCCTTGGTCTATGGCAGGAGCACCTCCTCTCTGTACTGAATGGGGAGTTAAGAATTATTTCCCATATTTTACAGACAGGATAACTAAAGACTAGAACAGTTGCTTCTGGGACACCTTGGAATAGAACCCCAATTCCTGACCTATACTTCTCACAAAGGAAGTTCCACATCTATGTGTTTCATCTTCCTTTCTGTAAAATTCTCTTCTTTGCTTACCATTACAAACTCACTGATAAATGTATGCATCATTTTATACAACAGCACACAGGAATCCTAATTCCCAATTGGCTGACCTAACTACTAGATCACACTTCCCTCCAAGAGTTAGGAACAAAACCTGATTGGTAGCATTCTGCTCCTTAGCAAATAGTTGCACATGTGTTGATCCATTTTTCTTAAAACATGTGACCAGCCCCCTCCTCCTTCCAGGGAATTCCATACAAAAATTACATTAAAAGAATTGTCAAACTGTTGTAAAATGAAGGACTCCAATCCCAGAACTGGCTGTGCAACCTTAATTTGGCCCCTTGTGTGTTTGCATTATGGAGAAGTATTTAATTGCATGATCATGTACTATTATTTTCACAGGACACCTGCCTCATATGGTGCACGGGATGGATGTTAAAAGTGGCAGGGCTGTGTAGTGAATGAGGCTGTCCATAGCAGAAGATAGAAAGGATGCAGTGACTGTGGTAGTGAATTGCAGAAAGGGAAAACAGGAATCATAGAATCTCAGGGTTGGAAGGGACCTCAGGAGGTCATCTAGTCCAACCCCCTGCTCAAAGCAGGACCAAACCCAACTAAATCAGCCCAGCCAGGGCTTTGTCAAGCCTGACCTTAAAAACCTCTAAGGAAGGAGATTCCACTACCTCCCTAGGTAACCCATTCCAGTTCTTCACCACCCTACTAGTGAAAAAGTTTTTCCTAATGTCCAACCTAAACCTCCCCCTCTGCAACTTGAGACCATTACTCCTTGTTCTGTCATCTTCTATCACTGAGAACAGTCTAGATCCATCCTCTTTGGAACCCCCTTTCAGGTAGTTGAAAGCAGCTATCAAATCGCCCCTCATTCTTCTCTTCTGCAGACTAAACAATCCCAGTTCCCTCAGCCTCTCCTCGTAAGTCATGTGCTCCAGCCCCCTAATCATTTTTGTTGCCCTCCGCTGGACTCTCTCCAATTTATCCACATCCTTCTTGTAGTGTGGGGCCCAAAACTGGACACAGTACTCCAAATGAGGCCTCACCAGTGCTGAGTAGAGGGGAATGATCACATCCCTCGATCTGCTGGAAATGCCCCTACTTATACAACCCAAAATGCCATTAGCCTTCTTGGCAACAAGGGCACACTGTTGACTCATATTCAGCTTTTCGTCCACCGTAACCCCTAGGTCCTTTTCTGCAGAACTGCTGCCCAGCCATTCGGTCCCTAGTCTATAGCAGTGCATGGGATTCTTTCGTCCTAAATGCAGGACTCTGCACTTGTCCTTGTTGAACCTCATCATATTTCTTTTGGCCCAATCCTCTAATTTGTCTAGGTCCCTCTGTATCCTATCCCTACCCTCCAGCGTATCAACCACTCCTCCCAGTTTAGTGTCATCTGCAAACTTGCTAAGGGTGCAGTCCACACCATCTTCCAGATCGTTAATGAAGATATTGAATAAAACCGGCCCCAGCACCGACCCTTGGGGCACTCCACTTGATACCGGCTGCCAACTAGACAAGGAACCATTGATCACTACCCGTTGAGCCCGACCATCTAGCCAGTTTCCTATCCACCTTACCGTCCATTCATCCAGCCCATACTTCTTTAACTTGCTGGCAAGAATACTGCCAGCTTGGAGCTTGTGTTTAAAGCATTCTTCCTGGGACTTGTGAAATCTGGGTTCTTTCCTCCTGCAACAGAGTTCCTATGTGATATTAGGCAAACTACTTAAAATGAAAATTTTCAGAAGTGGCCACTAATTATGTGTTCCTATTTTGTGGGTGACCAGCCTGAGACATCTGAGGCCTGATTTGCACTAGTGCTGAGCACTTTCAACTGCAACTGAATTCAATAGCTCAACAACTCAGAAAAATCAATCACCCAATCACTGTGGCACCCAAAATTACTGGGGACTTTTGCAGTTTGAGTTTAATTTCTCTGTGCCTCCTGTCCCCATTCGTAAAATGGGGCTACTAATACTTCCCTGCCTTCGAAGTGTTGTAAAGGTAAATTCATTAATTTTTGTGAGACTGAGATACTATGGTAATGAGCACCACAGAAAGACCCATGAAGAAATAAAAACTGAGTGTAACATTTAGATGGTTTGTGTTGGCACATGTTGAATGCTGAGGATAAACTACATGATCATCCTGTGAATAAAATATGTGATCATGTAATTAGAGAGTACCATAATGCATATGCACAAGGATCCAAATTAAGGTTGCATAGGCAGCTGTAACTCTGGTATTTCCTAACTTTTAGGTGCTTGACTTTTCAACCATAACAACATTCTTTTAACATATTTTCTTTTGAATATTATTATCTTGGGGTGACTGGCCCTTTAAGGAGAGTCACGGCCCAGTCTGCCCAGTGACTGCCTTCTGAAGGTCTATCTGGGAGTAATTCACTGTCCTAGGTGGCTGCTTAGTGGTTAATTAGTAAACAAGCACCTTAGGGTGACCAGATGAGGGGAATAAAATATCGGGACGCAGGGGGGGGCCGGAGGGGGGCTGAGAAAAAAAAAAAAAGCCACGCGAGTCCCGGCTGAGAAAAAAAAAAGTGCTGCCTGCGGATATCTCTGTCCCGCGTCCCGACCAAGGCTCGGTCGGGACGCAGGACAGAGACCGAAATATCGGGACAGTCCCGATAAAATCGGGATGTCTGGTCACCCTAAAGCACCTGGAGCTAATAAAAAAGGCTACCTGAGTTTGGCTGGGGAAGCTGCTCTCAGAGAGAGGGGCTCATGGAGAGAGGAGCAGTCCCAGAGAAAAGGTAATTAATTAATATATATGGAGATATACCTATCTCATAGAACTAGAAGGGACCTTAAGAGGTCATTGAGTCCAGTCCCCTGCCTTCACAGCAAGACCAAGTACTGTCCCCCCCTCCCTTTTTTTTTTGTGGCCCCAGATCCCTAAATGGCCCCCTCAAGGATTGAACTCACAACCCTGGGTTTATTAGCAGGCCAATGCTCAAACCACTGAGCTATCCCCCTGTGACAGTGAACCCCATAAAGGGGCTCACAAATGTATGTATGATATAACTGAAATAGGGTTTTGCTACATAGGCCATGTAACATATCTATGTAAAGGTTATGATCTACTGGTTATGTTCACCCTAGTTGTATGCAGGCACCATTTATGTGTTCAAAGTTATCAACATTGGCTGTATGATTGCTTGATTTCTAAGGGGCCTCAGTTAGAACATTTGATGACTTCTTGGGAAAGGAATGTGCAAATTAGGTGTTCAGTCAGGGGGCACTTAACAGACAAAAGAGCTTGGAAGACTCCAATCCACATTAGAAGTCTACCTGAGGACGTTCAAGGCAGCATGTGGGTAATGGCTGCTACCTGCAGTCCTGAGTCATGCATGGGCATGTGACCTGCCCATGTGATTCCGAATCTCCATTCNACTTATTTTGTTCTGTCTGTTACTACTTGAAATCACTTAAATCCTACTATCTGTATTTAATAAAATCACTTTCTACTTATTAATTAACTCAGAGTATGTATTAATACCTGGGGGAGCAAACAGCTGTGCATATCTCTCTATCAGTGTTATAGAGGGCGAACAATTTATGAGTTTACCCTGCATGTGGTTTATACAGGGTAAAACGGATTTATTTGGGTTTAGACCCCATTGGGAATTGGGCATCTGAGTGCTAAGGGCAAGCAGACTTCTGTGAGTTGTTCTCAGGTAAACCTGCAGTTTTGAGACAGGTTATTCAGACTCTGGGTCTGTGCTGGAGCAGATGGGTGTGTCTGGCTTCAGCAAGACAGAGTGCTGGAACCACTGGTAGCTGGCAGGGAGAACAGGAACAGAGGTAGCCTTTGCACATCAGCTGGCAGCTCCCAAGTGGGTTTCTGTGATCGAACCCGTCACACCCTCCCCACAGGTTCTCCCAGGGAAGGGACAGGAGCAGCCCAGGAGAATGAACTGGGCATGGGATCTCTTGGGGAGCCACTAGGGACTTACTCAGCAAAGAGCAGCATGGTTGGGGCAGAGTGGCAGCCAGCAGAACGCCCCGCAGAGGCCCACGCCCCAGGCAAGGAATTCGGCGTGCGAGTGCTCCGTGGCTAAAGGGCCAGGATGTAAGACTAGTTACACCCAGAGGCAGAGGGTTTCCGGTAGAAGAGCTGACTGAAGATTTTGCTTATGTTTTGTGTGGTTCTTTTCTATTTCATAAAAGAGACCCACTGAAGAAGGTGCTCTGTGGTTCCCAAAGGCTTGCTTGGACTTGTTTATTGCCTGGGTAAGGGGAAACCAAGGTAGGGCTCACCCATGGCACCAGGCCTGCGTGCAGTGGGGAGCGCTGGGACAACCTGCACTATGACAATTATCAATATATGTTATGATGTATATGGCTATGATTGTATGATTTCTGTAATGTGAATATATACTGTGACGTTGTGCAGTCTATATGATTTTGTAAAAACATAAGTGAATATAATGTAATTGTAATAGTTTTATAAAAACATGATAATAAGTAAGTATAATGTAACTGGAATATGCTTCATGCAAAAGGTATCATCACAAAGCTTATAATCTACTGAGAGTGATCATCCTATTTGTATAAATGTATCACTCTTGTATCTAAAACTAGAAGTATAAAATATAACTCTGAGGGCCTATTGTAATTATGCAAAGTGTGGGCCATTGATGGTGGTTTGGAATCTTGATGACTCCCATTAACCAGAGCCATTGTCTGCAGATGGCTGTATTTACCTGTGAGTCTTCCTGTATATGTGTGTGCTGGCAAGTGAGTAATGCAGCCTTGCAGTGACATGTGATCATGTCACCTGAACTGGAATCCATCTTTAACCTGGTGCTTTTCCAGTGAGGGGTGGGGGAACCCAGAGGGACAAAGGATTCCCGCCTTATGCAAAAGATATATAAAGGGGTGGAAGAGAACAGAGGGGGGGAGAGAAGCCATCATGAAGAATCCCCTAGCTATCACCTGAGCTGGAACAAGAGCTGTACCAGGGGAAAGAATTGTGCCCAGGCCTGGAAGGTGTCCAGTCTGAGAAAAACTTACTGAAGCATCTCTGAGGGTGAGATTATCTGTATTCAGTTTGATTAGACATAGATTTGCGCATTTTATTTTATTTTGCTGGGTAACTTACTTGGTTCTGTCTGTTACTACTTGAAATCACTTAAATCCTACTATCTGTATTTAAATAAAATCACTTTCTACTTATTAATTAACTCAGAGTATGTATTAATACCTGGGGGAGCAAACAGCTGTGCATATCTCTCTATCAGTGTTATAGAAGGCGAACAATTTATTTATTTGGGTTTAGACCCCATTGGGAATTGGGCATCTGAGTGCTAAGGGCAAGCAGACTTCTGTGAGCTGTTCTCAGGTAAACCTGCAGCTGTGGGACAGGTGGTTCAGACTCTGGGTCTGTGTCTGGAGCAGATGGGTGTGTCTGGCTTCAGCAAGACAGAGTGCTGGAACCACCGATAGCTGGCAGGGAGAACAGGAACAGAGGTAGCCATTGCACATCAGCTGGCAGCTCCCAAGTGGGTTTCTGTGATCCAACCCATCACATATACCTCAAAATATATCACAATATACTGAATACCACGCACATCAGAATACATACCACATATGCAAGTATTTGAAAAGGTGCCAGTTTTACAAGATTTTACATTTTCATTTTGAAATAATGGTTGCTGTGATTACCGTCTTTCTTGCAACAATGAAGGACTGTGTGGAGCTGTGTGTGCTGCTGGGAGAGCGAGAAGCATCTATCTAGGAGAGGTATAAATTAAAGTAAGGGGCTGCTTTGCCTTTTGCCTTCCTGTCAAGCACTTCTCAGCCACACCCTGCACCACAGGGCTTTCACGATGAAACATTCCAGTGGACGTGCCCTTTCTCACCCGCTTCTCTGCTCTTCCATCTGTTTCGCCCCCAGGCTCTGGTTGTCTCTGGAGTTACATGGTAGGTGCACAACCACAGACTCCCAAACTGGCACCACTTACATCTCAGTCTCCATTAGACAGTGGAATTTAGCACACTCTATACAAGACCAAGCTGGAGTTCAGCAGAGCCTCACTACAGCTCTTGGACCAAAGGGACCTAAACAAAGAATAGACTCACGCTTTGGTTGAACATGTCTGTCTCGTGCCGCAGCTGTGTGTACTGGCAAAGGTGCTGCCGAATCATTTCCACCCGCTCCACCTCCAGCCTCTCCAGCTCCTGTGAGAGAAAAATAGGCCCATATCTTGATCAGTGGCTGAGCCCAGAGTGCTGCATGCAGGCCCAGCGTAGGGTTTGCTAATGGTCAAAGTTCCCACCACTGGCGACAGCTGAGGTAGCTGCCCCAGGTCTGGGCTTCAGAGCCGGGCTGTGTGCACAGTGTCTCAGTAAGTACACTTAGTGCAGGAGCAGGAGCAGCAGGTCTGGCCTGTGTCCAGTGCAGCTGGTGGGGGAACCAGCAAGGAACCAGTGCAGCAGAGAAGGAGACTTGTGCAGTTCCTCGATAATTCTGAACCTTGCCGAAGGTGAGAGTCCTTGGATATGAGGAAAGGCAGGAACTACAGGATCTGTGGAGGGCTGCTGCCTCTGGAGGCAGGGGCAGGACAGGGACAAGGAGGCCCTGTTTCCTGGCTGCAGGCCTGCTTACTGTGCTGCTAGCTTCAGAAGTTACCCTGGAAGCACTGCTCTGGAGGCCTGGCGACATGGGTTATGCCCAGAGAGCTCATTCACCGGGGAAATGGCTATGTGTACAATAGCTTCCCATAACTCAGCCAGCCAGGAGTGGACACAATCGAGATTTTAGTTGACTGTTAGTTCGGGGCCTATCCTTTTCTGCCCCCACTGAGGGTCAGCCGAGCCTCAGCCAAGCCTCAGGCCACTGTGTTTCTTGGATTCTGATGATGTATCCAAGCCCCCTGAACGTGGTCCCTGCCTGCTTTTTGATGCTGCTGCGAGAGTTTGGCCTGTAAGACCTGTCACGCCTTTAGACCAAGGAAAAAACATTCCTAGCGACACCATCACACGCCTGCCAGGTTGGTTGGCTGAATCCCCAATCATGTTCTGTCAGGAAGAAAGCTCTGTCTCCTACAGTGACATGCAAAGGAGCAAACTTCTGCCTTCCATCATGAGAAACCATATTCACAGGGCTTTTCTGGTGTCCACTTACTGAGAAGCACAGTGGAATGCAGTTTGGGGATAGGGGAGCATGTGCGGTGTAGCTGCAGTACAATTCCGCCCAGGGCCTAGGTGCAGCTAGTCCATCTTGCTGCTTGAGCTGTGGTGACTACACGTCTATTTTCAGTATGCTAGGTCAATCAAAAGTAGTGCATGTACATCTATCCGAGCTGGAAATTACATCTCCAGCTGCCATGTAGGCATACCCTTATGACAGAAACTTCCCCGAGGAAGTTAAATAAAGAAAATTTAAAAAAATCAAAATCTGAGTATAGGTTTCATTTGGAACTGAACTGCATTTCAGTCAAGAGTCTTTATGTGTATGAAGATACAGCCTTATGGGGACATTTCTCAACCTACTTTGATTTAAAACAAATCTTTCATGTTACTTGTTGGGCAGTGGCCTCTGTCTGCTGCTGCAGGACTTGTGAGCTCTATCAACTCCCCAAGAGTGAGAATCCTGCTCATTTACAACAGTGCATAGCAAGAGTCATTGCGCCATGGATGCCAAGATTTGCTCCAGTGTAAATGAGAGAAGAATCAATCCAGCCCCACAGTAGGAGAGACCGATAATTACTTACTGTCAGTCATTCTGCTTCTCTCTCAGGATTTTCACTCACCCATCTGCCTCCCCTGGGAGTTAGTGAGCTTTGAGTGTTGAATGCTGGGTCTGCCCACTGGGCACTCAGTTCTGAACTGCCCAGGGCTGAGCTAGAATGGCTCATTCTTTTGTATTTGTTTGAAGGAAAAAAATGGGTAGCTTTTTCATTGCCTTTCAGGAGAGCTCCTAGTTCCCATTGTTGAAAGGAACCGGCTGCAATCTTTAAAGCCCCTGAGGTACCGCTGTTTGGAGCATGCCCATAGGGAGCATGTGAGGTGGATTGGAGAATAGCCCTGGAGCCCACTTACAGGTGCTTCAGAAGGCCTTAAATTACTCCTGGGGGGATTATGCGGCAGTGCGCAATGCAGAATTTTGCAGAAATTAACATGGTGCGCACAGAATTTCCTTTCCCCCACAGAAATGGGCAGTGCTGCTAGCCACCACTAGGGGCCGCTGGACCCAGCTGAGCCCAGCTCGCACATAGAAGACACTGCTGAGGAGCTAGAGCAGGGGTAGGCAACCTATGGCACGCGTGCCGTAGGTTGCCTACCCCTGAGCTAGAGGGTTCCCAGCACAGCATGCCCTGAGGGAAGGAGAGGGCGGCACACAGGAAACTCCGTGCAAGCCTGGGACTGAGCATCAGGCTTTTTCTCCCTCTGGATCCCTGGGCTCTGGAGGGGGCTTGCGGGTATCTAGGCTGGGGGGTCCCCATGGCTGGGCTCGGGGTGTGTGTGTGGGTATCTGGGCCAGGGGCCCCCGGGGCTGGGCTCTGGGGCAGGGAGGGGTTGTAGCTGTTTGGTCCCCTGGCTGGGCTCTGAGGGGGGGAAAGGGGGCAGAAACAGGAACTGGGTTGTCATAGGGGTTTCTTTAACTCTCTACTCCTGGGGGAAATTTTGTGTGTCTGTATTGTTACAGACATACTTGCTGACAGGAATTTTGAAATAAATTACCAAAATAATTGAAACTGGTATGATTATGTAGTGTTATTTGACAAATACAATTTGCAGAATTTTGCAGAATTTTAAAATATTGTGCGCTGAATTTTTAGGTGCAGAATGCCCCCAGGAGTATTAAATACATAAATGCCAGGACATTTCCCACATAAGTAACCCTGGAAGTATGAGCCCCAAGAGCGAGAGATCTGTGATATGATGCCTTCAGAGAAGCAGAATTACCAGCAATTATCTCACACTATGTGCTGGGGATACTTATGTGCTAAATTGCAAAACCATGGGATAAAAAATGATTGCAAACCTTATTAATTTATAAATGTATTCACAATTTAGCATGCATCTTTTACTGCTCTGCCCTCTTCCCACTACCCCACTTTTCCTGGCCTACTTCCACCATTCCTAACACCTGAGCAGCTTCAAACTACTGCCCCTTTACACTCAGACCGCAAGGAAAATGTTTTCTTTCCCCCCCCCCCCCCCCCCCCCCCCCCCCCCC
>QXTE01000311.1:717405-1005098 GCA_003942145.1 Platysternon megacephalum
CCCCCCCCCCCCCCCAAATGACACCATGCTTGATTTACTGGATGAGCAATATAGTGGCAGGTTAAAGTCTGTTATCTCTTCTGTATTGTGGCTGTAAATGGAGAGATACTAGGGTGATCAACATGATAGATTATCTTGAAGGGCTTTCATCACAAAATGCTACACACTGATACATACCAGAGTGCTGGTCACCATTTCTTCAAACCACTTGGATTGGGCTTGATTATAAAGATCCACACAACGCATCAGGTCATCTCCTGGAAAGATCAAGATATCAGTAAGTCAGCCTCCTAGTCCTCGTAAAGGAATGGAGTGGGAAGTGACAGGTTATTTTTCATTTATAGTCATACATTTGAAGGCCAGAATTGACCATTAGGTCATCTAGTTTGACCCCCTGCACAGAACAGCCATAATTTCCGGTTGAACTAGAGCACATCTGTATTAGATTTGTTATGTGCAAACAGAAAACAATCTCACCATATACTCAGTGCTAGAAAAGGGCCACTTGGCCAGTTTCCCAAAGCTGAAAACATTTATTAGCAAACTAATTGGGTGGTGAGGGGAAGGGATTTACACATAAAAATGTGAATGATAATTGGGACTCCTTTAAAAACATTTTACTAGGTGCCCAAAAAGCCACAATTCTGCAGTCATGAAAGAAGGCAACTTCAGTTCAAAATACATCCTGGTTAAGATGAAAAGTGAAAGCAGCAATAAAAAGTTTAAAACAACAACTTATGACAAACTGAAACTAGGAGAATTTGAAAACAATGAATTCTGGACTTGCCTGGTAGCAACTCCACAGTTAAGACTGCATTTGAAAATGGGTTTAACATGGGGTATAATCCCTGTTTTGTGCTGAAACTAGACAGCCGTGGAATTTTAAAAATATATCAGGAAGAAACGGTTACTTACTGTAACTGTGGTTCTTCGAGATGTGATGCAGCTGTGTATTCCACTCAGGTGTGTGCACGCCCAGAGCACCAGGAGCCAGAGAATTTTACCTAACAATACCTGTAGAAGGGTGGCATTCGTGCCTCATGGCCATAGTCCATCCCCTTGGCATATGAGGCGGCACCGATCTGACCCCCTTCAGTTCCTTCACACCAAATGCCCAGAGACGAGACTCTGATGCAGAGGGGGTGGAGGGTGGGTCGTGGAATACGTCTGCATCACATTTAGAAGAAATACAATTATAGTAAGTAACCGTTTCTCCTTCTTTGAGTAGGTGCAGCTGTGTATTTTATTTAGGTGACTCACAAACAGTACCCCCAGGGGTGGGGCTCAAAGTCTATTTAAACAGACTGCAGGACCACCTTTCCAAATTTTGCATCTACTCTGGATGCCACAGTAATGGCATAATGGTTTGTAAATGTATGTCTGTATCAACAACCATGCAGCAGTCCTGTAAATATCCAATATTCAGATGTCACTTAAGAACGCTAGTGATGTAGCCTGTGCTCTCGCAGAACGGGCTTGGACCTGTTGAGGGGGCATAGCTGAAGCTGTTTCACAGGCAGTCTTGATGCAGGGAATTATCCACTTAGAGTTTGTCTGAGAGGAGATTGCCTGTCCTTTCATACGGTCTGTATCCGACACAAACAGATGAGGTGAAGCATGGAAGAGTTTAGTCCTGTCCAGGTAGAAGGTCAGACATCTTCTGACATCTAATGTGTGAAGGAGCTGCTCCTCTGGTTATGAATGTGGCTTAGAAAAAAACACAGGAAACTATACCACCTTGTTCAAATGAAACTGAGACCACTCTGGTTAAAAACTTTGAGTGTGGTCATAAAGTTACCGTGTCGGTGTAGACGTGTGAGAATTCCGCGCACACCCTCTTTGCAGACGTAATGGCTATCAGGAATGTGGGTTTCTGAGACAAAAAGGGCAGTGGACAGGATGCCAGGGGCTTGAATGGAGGGCTCAGTAAGAGCTGCCAGACCCATGTTTAGGTTCCACAAGGGAACAGGCTCTAGGACTGGAGAACGTAAATGGAGAAGTCCTTTTACAAATCTTGTCACCGTGGCATTGAAAAAAATTGATTTTCCCTGAATAGGGGAGTTGGGAGGGTGAAACTCTGATACTGCTGCCAGAGGCTCTCTCAGTGAACTGAGCACAAGGCCCAATTTCTGAAGATGTAGCAGGTACTCAAAGTTGTCCTGGATCGAAGACTACATCAGTTACATCCCGCAGGCCAATCTTCTTCATCCAATCATGCAGCAACCATGCCGTAAGGTGCAGGGAGCTGAGCACAAGATGGAAGGTGCGGCTCTGGTTCTGAGTGGGCAGGTTGGGATAGGGAGGAAGGGTATGGGAGGTTGAACCAATAGCACACCTAAGTGGAATACACGTCTGCATCTACTTGAAGAAGAACTTAGGGTCTAACCTGGCCTGCAGAGTGTGCTCACTTGTGAGAAGGTCACCACACATTGAGTTGGCAGGCCTGGAAGTTCAAGATCATTTTCCTAGTGATCTGAGCACATTCGACATGGAAATTACTGAGACCAGGTAAACATAGAAGCCCTTGATGGCATTTTAGACTACAACCACCCAGCTGCCTTTTTTAGTTGGTAACACTGCCACAGTATTTGCACTATTCCTTATAGGAAGCATGACGGGCTACTGCAGTGATCTCTCTCTACTCCCACTTAAATGCAGAAAGGAGTTTCCTAAGTGTTTTAGTGAAGAAATGCAGATGACAGTGTTTTGCTGGCACCCAGCCCCAGGTCTGTAGCAGATGCAATCCCAACAGTAGTACAGCAACCCAGTGTTTGCAGGAGAACCAAGTTGTGGAAATGTTAAGGGAAAACTCTGAAAGGACTGGTGAGAATTGTATCAGGACCAATGACAGGGAGCAGAGCTGCTCCATGTGATACAGGTTCACAATTCAGGGTACTTATGGGACAGATTTGCCATTGCTGCTCAAGGTTTAGCACAGCGGTAAATGTGCTTTTTCCCCCCATCTGTGCCTGTTAAAGTGAGTCAGCTCTTTCCTTTCACATGCACACTTTGCAACACTTATCCACCCCTTTGTCACTTATCAGCATGGCACCTCTGCACCTCACAGTCTTTGATGAAGGTAGCTGCACAACCGTGAGGGAGGGCAGTGCAATTCCCACCATTTCACAGAGCAGGAACTGCAGCCCAGAGAGGATAAGTGACTAGCCCAAAGTTACACAGGGAGTGCGTGACACAGCAGGGAACTGAACCTGGGTCTCCCCAGCCCACGGCTAGCATCCTAACCACCAGACCATCCTGCCTCTTTAAGATTGCAAGACAAGACTACTCTAATATGCTTTGTATGGGGACTATTGTGTGCGACTGCTTGGAAGATGAAGCTTGTGCAGAAATACAGCAGCCTGCTTGTTAGGGGTGCCTTTACCAATGTGCTTTGTAAGCTGCACTGTCTGCCTAGCAGGTTCCAAGTGCAGATCAAAGTGTCCATTTGGATCTTCAAAGCACTCTCAGGGATAGGCGCTGACTCTGTGGGTGCTCCGGGGCTGGAGCACCCATGGGGAAAAATTGGTGGGTGCTCTGCACCCACCGGCAGCTCCCCACCCAGCTCACCTCCGCCTTTGCCTCCTCCCCTGAGCGCACCGCGTGCCCGCTTTTCCCCCCTAGTTCCCAGCGTTTCCCGCTTCGAAACAGCTGTTTCGCGAGGCTGGGAGGGAGGTGGGAGGAGGGGGAACGTGGCATGCTTGGGGAAGAGCTGGGGCCAGGGCGGGGATTTGGGGAAGGGGTCCAATAGGGGCAGGGAGGGGGCGGAGTTGGGGCGGGGACTTTGGGGAAGGGGTTTGAATGGGGGTGGGGCAGGGGTGGAAAAAGGGTGGAGTCGGGGCGGGGGGGGAGCGCGAGCACCCACCGGCGCCGGGGAAAGTTGGTGCCTATGCTCTCAGATTTGGAGCCTGGAAGACCACCTCTCCCTGTGCCAAACTGCTGGTTGTAAGCAGTGGAGCTCCCAGGGCAGGGGCAGCATGGTCTTTAGGAATACGCTAGCCTCTGGAATTCCCTTCCCCCTGCTCCACAAGAGCCTGGATTTTTGGCCTTCTGCATATACTGTAAGAGCTGTATTTTCCCCTAGCATTTGGAGAGAAGACTGATGGAACGGGATGTTATTTTGCTTGTTGGCAGGCAGCCATAGCTGTAATTATCAGGGTAAGATGGGCAGCTTGTAAACAATTTATTATATGAGTTTCCATCTCATTTCTTGCTGTGACACATCAAAGGACACAGAGCCTGGGGCGAGCACTGAGTTATTATTATACACAGCAATGAATAAGCTGCATTCTATGTATTCCAGGCTCCATTTTCCTTGCGCTCTGTCTCAGACAGTGTCCAGGGCCTTGGCAATGGAGCAGCATTCCGGGGGCAATTAGCTAGCTAGCTACCTCCAGATCATGGATTTTCCTTGCACTAGCTGCAGTTTCTGCCAAGGCAGCAGAGCCCAGCCTGTGCTGGAGGCACTCAGCACCTCTCCGGATTTGGCTCTCTCAGACATCTTGGGGCTGAGCACCAGGAAAACCCTGGGTTAGGTTAGACGGGCTGAGGCCCAGAGATTTCTTTGAAAGAGTAAATATGCTTCCCGGATTAAGCTGTTCATTAGGGATGCGGGGTCACTGTGGTGAAGCCCCCTCACTAGCCCCTCCCTGCCAGCACTGCAAGCCCTGTGGAGTGGCTGCCATACTGCACATTGCAGCACAGCTGGCTGCCAATGGGGCTCCTGGCCCTGCAGCATAGATCCCAGGAAGAGACAGCACAGAGTAGGGAGCTCAGGCTTCTGTGGGGCAACTCCAGATCATGTGCACACGTCCTTTTCTGCCTGTTCTCCTGCTCTGCCAGATCCAGCAGGAGCAGGGGGCTTCGGAGTCTAGTGGTGGGTGCCAGGGAACGGGGAAGAACCCCGAGCCTGGTGGGTGCATGTGTGTATGCAGGCAATAGCGTGTGAGTGTGTGGCGGTGTTCAGAGCTTGGGTGAGGGTTCAGACCTGAGGCGTGGTTGGGTGGGGGGTTCTCAGCATGGGGGAGATAGGTGTGGAGGGAGTAGGGTTGCCAGGTTTTCGACTAGAATGCCTGGTCGAAAGGGACCCTGACGGCTCTGGTCGGCACCACCAGCCGGGCCGTTAAAAGTCTGGTTTGCGGCGGGGGCCCGGGGATAAGGCAGGCTCCCTGGCTCTGCGTGGCTACCGGAAGCGGCTGCCAGATCCTGGCGGCCCCTACGCACATGGGCGGCCAGGGAGGCTCCGCATGCAGCCCCCACCCCGAGTGCCAGCTCTGCAGCTCCCATTGGCCAGGAATCACGACCAATAGGAGTTGCGGGGGTGGCGCCGCAGGGACCCTGCATCCCAGACCCCCTCCTGCACCCCAAACTTCTGCCCCGGCCCGGAGTCCCCTCCTGCACCCAAACTCCCACCCGGAGCCCACACCCCACACACCCCCAACTGCCTGCTGAGCCCCCTCCTGCACCCCAAACCCTTCATCCCTGCCCCCACCCCAGAGCCCTCACCCCCCACACCCCAACCTCCTGCCCCAGCCCGGAGCCCCCTCCTGCAACCCAAACCCCTCATCCCTGGCCCCACCCCATCAGCCACCATCCTTGTCACTTCACACACACCCTGAAGCCTCCAGGCCATAGTTCAGCCGTCCCAGACTCACCTCTGCTTCTCTTAGGGTTCTTCACCCTCCCCAGAGAGTGGCAGCCCTGGCCCCCCATGGGACTGGGGCTGACATCAGGAGCACCAGCCGACTGGGGCTGGCTGACGGAGGCTCTCCTCGCAGCATGGCGGGGCTGCTACTGTCAGCCCGCCCCACGAAGAGGGGCTCCCGTGTCAGCCCTGGGTGGCCGTGGCTCCCACTGTCATCTCCAGGGCTGACTGCCAGGGTGAGCCCTCGGCCACTCAGGGCGAACTGACAGCGGCTGAAAAAACAATCCTGATATTTGAGAGTTCTCTCATGAATACAGGAGTTGGGCTTAATTTTACTTAGAAATCGTGTCCCTCGGAATTAATTCGGGAGAGCTGGCATGTCTGCACTTGTAAATGAGGGGGAGGGTGGACTGGCAGGCAGGGGATGTGGGCAGGGAACAGGGAAGAGCTAGATTTGAGGGGAGTGGGTAGGACTAGGCTGGGATGAGGATAGAGCAATGAGAGGTCACAGAGGGATGAATACAGCTTGTCTCCACCCTGTCCTTTTCTGTACAGTTCCCCAGTTTGTCACTCTGACAAGTTGAAAAGGTGCAAGGGGGGGCCCTATTCCCACACAATTCCTCTAGCTAAACAGTTCCCAGTTACACACCATAGCAGTGTCCCAGTGTTTCACTCAGAACATATGGCCAATCTGCAGAGTGGAGCATGTGATACCTGCACCATTGACAGCTATTTTGGGCACAAAAGTCAGCAATTTATAGAAGTTTTGGAAGATACAGCCACATCCCTTGCAAGGGTGTCTTTGGACAGCTTCTGCTGCTGCCTCTGTGCTCCTTATCAACTCCACCAGGAGCCAGAGGATCTGTTTGATTTACAGACAGGCAAAAATAAACTATTATATAAAAAAAACAACATTGTTTTGATGATGTTCTCAGATCATGTGTTGTCTCAAATGGATCATCCCAAGGCTCTCTCCTGCCACCTAGTGGACAGAATCAACGAACATATCCATAGTTTTGTAAAGGCCAGTAATTTTGAAAGCTATGAAGAATAACGCCCAGATACTCAAAGGTACTTAGGTGCCTAAAACTCAGATTTAGGTGCCTAAGTCGTAGTGTTAGGCACCATTGAGTCCACAAAACCCCTACTTGGCTGCCACTGAACCCTGCAGGTGTTAAATTCACTTGGCACCTAACTTTTCCCTAGCTGCCTAAATTTCTGCATTGGGGTATGTGCACTTCTGCCTATCTCTTGCCTAAGTTCTATTGCAATCCATGAACCAGGTGATGATACCTGCAGGAAGATACCTGTGGGGCCTAATCTGGTAGGCATGTTCAGAGACTGACTGCCAGATTGGGCCCCATTCAAAATCTGGCTGGAGGAGGTCGTTCAGTCACTGTCAGCCTTGTAACTCTGGGTGTCTTGTGCCTGCGCAACTTAGGTCCTAGAGCTCTGACCCCAACAGCCTGCCAGCAACCCACAAGCCTCAAGCACATTGACCTGCAGATGGGTCATCAATGAGATTGGGACCAAAGCACAAAGGCGTTAGAGCTTCTCAGTGACAGGGTAGTAGGCAATGTTTACCTTTGGCAAAACAATGTATTTTCCTCACATCCTGTTCTTGGAAATAGCTGGAGCAGTTTTCTTGGAACTTTCCAAAAAACTTCAGAGTAAGGCAGACACCAGGCATGGGGAATTTTACCCTGAACAGTTAAAGTTTGGTGAAGTTATAAGGGTCTTATAGTAGAAAGTATTGGCCAACTTTAACTAGGGGTTTTGCTGACAGCTCCATCACTGACTAACTGGAAGGAGTGGGATAGAAATCATAGGCCAAATTGTTTTTCAGTAGATTTGTAAATCCAATCTAAGACATGTTGGGCCCTCTTCTTTCTACCCACACCACTCTCACTGAGGTCCCCAATGACCTGGGAGGAGGGATAGCTCAGTGGTTTAAGCATTGGCCTGCTAAACCTAGGGTTGTGAGTTCAATCCTTGAGGGGGCCACTTAGGGAGCTGGGGCAAAAATC
Organism: Platysternon megacephalum; assembly: GCA_003942145.1. NCBI lineage: Eukaryota > Metazoa > Chordata > Testudines > Platysternidae > Platysternon > Platysternon megacephalum. Next base: position 725,074 of record QXTE01000311.1, read on the forward strand.
AGTACTTGGTCCTGCTAGTGAAGGCAGGGGGCTGGACTCAATGACCTTTAAGGGTCCCTTCCAGTTCTATGAGATAGGTATATCTCCATATACATACCTCTTTCTGGCCAAACCTAAGGGCCTTTACTCCATTTTTACCCACCTCTGCTGCTTTTCACTCTGGCAGCCATCCTCTCCTTGCCAAGATCTTTTCCTCCCAGCTTTTCAAAATAAAATCCTCTCCTGGTTTCCCTCCTGCCTGCCTGACAGTTTCTTCCATTTCCCTTCCGGTGGGTCCTCCTCCACCCTGTCAGTGGAGTATCCCAATGCTGTACCCTTTTCTCCCTGCTAGTCTCACTTGACTCCCTGTCTCTCATCAGCTCACAGGGTTCAGGTATCAGCTCTACGCTGCTGACTCTCAAATCTCTTTCCACCATTGACGTTTCTCCTTCCATCCGATTTCTTAGCTTGGCCTGTCTCGCCGATATCGCCTCTTGGATGTCTTGTCATCCGTTAAGCTTACCATGGCCAAAATCAAGTTCCTTCTCTCCCTTCACAAATCTTCTCCAGTTCCCCCCCTTCTCTATCATTGTTGACAACATCCCCATCCTCCACACCACTCAGACCCACAATCTGGTGGTTACTTTTTCCTCCTCCCTTTTCCTTCCCCCATACATGCAAATTCTGTTGCTGCTTGCTCATCACTTCGCCAGGAACATCTTTTTCTTCCCATCCCGACAGCCTCATCTCTCATTCTGGCCCCCTTTGCCAACCTCATCTACTGCAACATACTCCTCTCTGGCTTCCCTAATTCAGTTTACCAGATATGATCCTCAAGCCTCACCCACTCACCAGCCTGAGTGGACTTCCGCCTCGCTTTCTTGATCTCCTCTTCTGTCTTGTTGCTGAGCTTTATCTCCAACTGCTGGGTTTTCATTTCCAGATCCTTCTGCCTCTCTGTCAGGGCTTTCCGGGCCTTGAATAAACAAAGCACACCAGACATGCCTTACAGGAGAAGAACTTCCAGCTGCCTCACGATGTCTATAGAGTCCGTCTCCTCCCAAATGAAATCATCCCTGTACAGAAAGTAGGTACTCTATAGTGATATGCATGTTGGGGACATTTTATGTCACCCAATGTGTCCTTTAAAGCCCGGTTCTCATCAGCTTCAGCCAGCCTGTCTCAGCAGTGATTAGGTTTGAGGACAGAAACCTCTCTTTTGCTAACCAAGAAGCCAAGTGAAAAGCTGAGGGAATTGTCCCTCCTGACTTAGATTGAAAACACTCTATGGCGTTGCACAGGTGATCATGCACCAAGTGGCACAGAGCCCTTGTTAGGGCTGCTCTTGATGGCTCTGTGGTCTGCTTAACAAGCCACAGACACTGGGGATCTGGCCAGGCAATTTCATGAGAAGAAATGACAACTTACAAGAACCCGGGTGTTACCCTATAGTCAATAACCCATTAGAGCTGGATGAAATTTTCTGGATGAATCATTTATTTGCCAAAAATGTAGTTTTAAATCAGCTGGAGCTAGTGAATACAATAAGTGGGTTTCCCATATTGTAGGTGAGTACCCTAAGCACTGGACTCTTGGGTCCGCGGGGGGTGGGTCTCTCAATTTCCTCTTGAAGCTGTTCCATTCTGTATAACTAATCAACTATTCATTGCAGCAGGGACTGGACCCCACATGCCCCCCAGATCACCAGGCTTACAGAGTCACTCTTCTGCTCTTTCTCTGGCTCAATAAATATTTAATATTAAACAAAGTGCTACAGCTTTAGCAGGAGACTGCGAGAGCCCACCCCACCCCCAGTGCCAGAATACCCAATAGCTCAGTGGATATGGCCGTTGGCTATAACCCTAGACACCCAAGTTCAAGTCCCTCGTGCCTGATGTAGAGCAAGACTATGACCTTAAGTCTTGCACTTTAAAAGCAAGAGCCCTAACCACCAGGTTATAGGATCTGGAATGGGGGGTACCTCTTCCTTTAGTGGCTTCGTGAATGGCATCTCCAAATTTCATTTGCTTTTAATAGAAAAAGTGGTTTAAAATACCCGAAATCTAAGCGATACATTCATATGACCCAAAATGTTTGTTTCACTGAGAAAACCAAAGAATTTTCATTTTGGGTTGATCTGAAATGAACTGGGGTTGGGTTTTTGGTTTGACCAACAAACTGATGAATTGATTATTGCTCAGCTTTAGTCCGAAGTAGTGAGGACTCATGTTATAAGGGTTAGCGATATTAAACACTGGATTCATTTGATAGTCCTAATTGCTGCCCTATTACCCAGGGTCTTATGTTAGGGACACAAAGGCCTCTCCATTTTGTTCCTGTTACTTTCTGGGGGTGGCTGGTTGGGGTCCCCATCTCCAGCAGCTGCTAAGGGGGGGACACTGCCACCCCCAATTTGACAGATGTGCACTCGTGTCATCAGAGGAAGGGCTGCTGCCCTCCCCACATAGTGCAGACACACTGGTAAACTGAAATCTGGTGGCCCAGAGTGCAAGGGGTTTCCCTGTGATGAAGGGAGACCCTGCAGAGAGACTGGCGATCTGGGTCAGGTCTGGGGCTTGAAGGGAGATGGGGAACTGCAGGAGGGAGGGAGAAGCCACGAGTCTAATCTTTCTGCCTTGGGGCACAAGAATAGGTGAAATTAAAAGGTGGAAAATTCAAAACTGATAAAAGAAAATACTTTTTCACACAATGTGTAATCAGCCTATGGAACTCACTGCCACTGGATGTCACAGAGGCCCAAAACTTACCAAGATTTAAAGGGGGATTGGACATTTTTTACAATACAAAAATATCCAGAGTTATCATAGTAAATACTAAAAGGAGAGAATGTTGAAAGGAATACAAACCCTCCTGCTACCAGGCTCTGAGTATGAGGGCCTAAGAGGAGACTTTCATGGGGATTCATTGCCCCACATCTGGCACTTTCCTCTGCAGTGGCAGGTGCTGGCCACTATCAGAGACAGGATCCTGGACTAGATGGTCCTCAGGTCTGATGCAGCCTGGCAATGCCTACATTCCTATGACATGTAAGTTCAAGGCTTGGGGTGTGTGCCACAGCTTCTTGCCCATGCCCTCGCCTCTTGCAATGGGTGAGAGTAGTTACAGGAAGGAAGGTCCAGTGGCTAGGGTACTGCACGGAGATGCAGGGGATCTGCTTTCAATTCCTGACTCAGCCACAGGCTTTCTGGGTGACCTTAGGCAAGTTCCTCAATCTATTCTGTGCCTCAGTTCCCCTCTGTAAAAGCAGGGACAGCATTTCCCTGCACCACAGCAGTGTTGTGAGGATAAAATTAATGAATGATTGTGAGGCACTGACTACAATGATGAAAGCAGTGCAGATAGTCCAAAAATAAGAATAATCTCCAGTCACCAACGGAGCAAGCCAGACACTCGGCCCTTGCAATACTGTCCATTGAAAAAAAAAATTGTTGGAGAACTGGGCTCCTTCAATGTGCCAAATGAATTCATATACAAAAAGGCTTTCACAGTGCAATTCAGAATGAGTTTAATCTACAGAGTGCTTTATATCAGCTTGTTTCTGTGTAGCAGAGATAAAATATAAAGCTAGACAGCCAGGGAAGAAAAAGTATATCTTGGACAGCAAGCAAAAAAGAGCTCAGTTCACCTGCTCTAGAAAAGGGCTCTTCAGAGTCTAAGCATTTAAGACCAGGGTGGTTAAAAATCATGATTAAAAACTGATTTTTAAATTCAAATCCTTATTTTTAATATGTTGCTCAGATTTTGTTATTTGCATGGTGCTTGTTCTTTACTGTCTTCTTATTTTATAGTCTTCAATTGTGAATGCGGATGTCTTGAACTTTTCTTTAGTTTTCTGATTGTTATAGAATTTCAGGGATTTTTTCTGTTTTCTTTTTCTTTTTTTAAACATTTTAATCTGAAGTTGCAGTAACAAAATTTTAAATTAGTTTTTCCAAAGCCTTAATCTGATTTAAATTAACAATTTATTTAAAAAATCAAGTGATTTAAATAATGATTTAAATCAATCACCTTGATTTAAATTGCTCCATCATGTTAACAGACCTAATTTGAGAGTATAATTACTGCCACTGTACATGCAGGTGAGGAAACTGTACGCACACATTATCATGTTACCCACCTGTGAACACATTTACCCTGTCTGTACGCACAGTTGCTGAGGTTACCTAAACACACACGTTAGACGTGTTTTGCACAAGCTGTTGCCTGTTTAGCTAAAAATCAGGCCAACACTCTCTTGCCCCCCGTAACATATTGGAGATTTTGACCTAATTTGGAGGCTGCTATTTGTGTATGTGCTGACTTACACACAGACATCCCAGCTCTGGAATAATGGATCTCTACATTGACTTCACAGGCAATTGCTGTCTGGCTAATGTGACCACGGAGCATCCATCAGGATGGATATTTTCACCTAATGCCATAGCAATATATTAACTTAGAGAGTGAGAAGGGTTGGGTTAGAGACACATTTCAATGTAACAAAAATATCTCCAGACATGACACTGCTTCCCTGGTTTCCTATGAATCACCAGAACAGAATAAGACTTTAGGAGTTTAGCACGGGAGACCACACACAGCCTCTGGCAGAGTCCTCTCCTGTGTAGTTAGAAGCTGAAGAGAAGCATTCCATGAGTTGTTTTTTCTTGTGTCCCAGATGAGATTATCCCACCAAAGCTCACTCTGCTTCATTCTCTGCTCTTACCTTTTCTACCGCTGTGTAGCGACTAGCCAGCTGCTTCCGTAAATCCGCGATGTGATGGTCATATTTCTTCATGTCTTTCTTAAAGTTCTCTCTGAAGTTGAGCAGTGGTTTCTCCACCTCACTCTGGAGCTGGGAATGACAATAGAAAGGGGCATTGAGAAGTGCTAACAGCCAAGCGCTGATCGGGAGCGTAACATGGCTGGATGCAGTTAGCTGTTTCTCCTGGAAGGCTTGCTCACAATGGACGAGAATGCGGTGCTCATACTTAGCCAGAGATACAATGTTAGCAGCATGATGGCAGAACGGGCTAAGGATCTTTCCCTTCCCAAAGAAAGCCTGGAGCAAAGCTGCCTCCACCCCAGCCCATCAGTTAAGGGAGCGTAGGAGGAATTTCTCAAAGGTCACAAGATTCTTAGGCTCTTGCTATCCTCTCTCACCGGAAACCCTGAAACCTTTAATCTCCTATAGAGATACTTGTAACAGCCACCGTCACAATGCTTCATACACAGGTAACGAATTTCCCCAGCCCACACCCTGGGGGGACAGTGCTGTTATCCCCATTTTCTGATGGGAACTGAAGCCCAGAGAGAGTGAGCGACTTACCCCAGGTGACCCAGGGAGCCAGTGGCAGGACCAGGAATTAAACCCAAACCTCCTGTGCCTTAACCACAAGACAGTCCCCTGCCCCAGCTCAACGGTGGCAGGAAGCTGCCTCTCCCAGGTGCAGCGCAGGCATCACAGTCACACCCTGAGTTCTCCAGTGAGCTGGGGACCATACAGGCTGTCAGTGCATCCCGCACTGCAGGTGGCCTTGGACGACAGTGAGTGGGAGGGAGGGAGGGAGGAAAGGAGGGAGTGGGACTATGGCTCTGCCTCTTTCCCTTTGCATTGGGAAATCACATGCTGCTCAACATACTTGGACAGAGGTGGCTCTGTGCTCCACTGAGCAAATGGCCTGCAGTGTTTTCCAGCCCTCTCATCAGGTGTGCAAGAGGCAGGTGTCTTGGCCCCCCCACATAACCCCTGCACATGAGCTGGCCACACATTGGCCTGTGAGTTTGAATCCTGCTGCTACTGCCGAGACTATCGGTCCCCTTTGCATTTGGTGTCAGTGTCCCTCTCTGTAGGACAGGGTGAGAATAATAATACTCCCCCATCTGACTCTTAGGTTCTGTTCCCAGCTCTGGCAGCAGAGTGGGGTCTAACGGGTTAGAACAGTGTTTGCAGAGAGCATAGGCAAACACACAGATTTGACAGATTTCCTTAGTGCTCTCAGATGTTTGCCATTTGGACCACCTGTGTATGTTCATATTTTCCTTATTAATATCCCCCAAAGGCTAGACCACTACCAAACTCCTGGAGAATGCTCTGTGTGAACAGAGGCGCTTGCCGATTACCTTAGAGGAAAATTTGAGATGAACCTCTGCCTCATCCGCCAGACTTTTCTTCAGCTGGCCCCAGGCCTCTCCTAGGGTGCTGAAAAACACAATGCATCACTGGTCAGTGCCCTGATCCATGCCTTGTACCCATGCATAGCCCCCACCGGAATTCATGAGACAACCTTTCGTTTGTGCAGTGTACATTATCAGCCCCTGCATTGTATCATACTCAACATACTGATGTATGCACCATTCAGCTACTACAGCTTAATCAATCAGACTGTTGTCCCCTCAAGCATTAAGACAGTAGTACCAGTTCACACCTCTCACATCTCAGACACAAAGACCTGGACAGCCCCCTCCCAATAGAATTCCCTCACATTAGCTAATGGAAAATGTACAGTCATTAAAACCTTCTATCATCCACAATGTTTAGAATCCTGCAGACCTCTGAAACCCTGTGTACAAAAGTCGTTTAGCTACGTGTCTGCTTCATAGCCCTCAGTTCTGTCTTAAAGACACCTGCTGCCGAAAACATTGTCACGTCTCCAGGCAAATCACCGAAGTGCACACAGTGTCCCACTTTCCACAGTGAAAATGATGGAAATAAAAGAGGCTATGGAAAGGGACCTCCAATTACAGGCAGTCAAGAGAGCAACAGTAGCAGAGTGCCCAGAAGGCAAAAAGCCAAGTAATGGTAGGAGCAGATTAATATTTTCAAATTAACACTGAATTTCATCTTTCATTGTAAGAGGAATTCAACCTATGGATTTGTTTTTGTTTCTGTATGAAGATAAGTGTACCCTCCCCAAATTTACAACACCTAATCTGTGAGTGAAGGCTGAATTTCTAGAGGATTGCAAGTAAATCTAGTATTCAGATGATGAGTAAAAATAAACTAAAAATCTTTCCTTTATGGAATGCCTCTAGCTGCTCCAAGTCTGCCCGTAGGAAGGTCCAGATTTCTGACCCGCATAGCAATACAGGCGGTACACAAGTTTGATAGATCCTGAATTCTGTCTCAGTACAAAGACATTTTTGCATCCATAAGTGAGACATGGACTTCATGCTGGAGGTGGCAAGCTCTGTTCACTGAAGAACATCCAGTTTGCTGCAGCCATTTGAACTCTGTGTGCAGCTAGGTAGATGAACACATCAGTGCTCTCCACAGAATCCAACCCCACCTGCGCAGAACCTTAGACTTCCCCCAGAAACACACACCACACACTGAGTCTGCACACAGATGGCAGTGCTGAATTGGAGCAGCTGCTGCTCAGCTTGTAATCAAGGTGTGGTGTTATACAGTGAAGGGGATTAATGTGTGGCAGGTAAAGGTATTTCTTTCACTGGAAGTAGAAGGAAGCTCTCTGTGAAACTGTGGAATCTCTCACTGCCAGTAGAAAGGTGCTGGGTCATGTTAGGACACAGATAAGAGATGTCCCATAACTTGGCTTTCTTTTGTTTGAAGTGTTTGCCTGGAGGGCTGTCACGCTTACCTAACTTTAAACTAGGGCTGTCAAGCGATTAAAAAAATTAATCACGATTAATCACACAATTAAAAACAATAATCGTGATTAATCACACGATTTATCGCACTGTTAAACAATAACAGAATACCATTTATTTAAACAGTTTTGGATATTTTCTACATTTTCAAATATATTGATTTCACTTATATCACAGAGTACAAAGTGTACAGTGCTCACTTTATATTTATTTTTGATTACAAATATTTGTACTGTAAAAAAGAAAAGTACTGTAATAGTATTCTTCAATTCACCTAATACAAGTACTGTAGTGTAATCTCTTTATCATGAAAGTTGAACCTACATATATAGAATTATGTACAAAAAAATAACTGCAGTCAAAAATAAAACAATGTAAAACTTTAGAGTCTACAAGTCCACTCAGTCCTACTTCTTGTTCAGCCAATTGCTCAGACAAACAAGTTTGTTTACATTTGCAGGACATAATGCTGCCCGCTTCTTGTTTACATTTGCAGGAGGTAATGCTGCCCGCAATCATGTGCCTATCACCTGAAAGTAAGAACAGGCGTTCTCATGGTGCTGTTGTAGCCGGCGTTGTAAGATATTTATGTGCCAGATGCGCTAAAGATTCATGTCTCTTCATGCTTCAACCACCATTCCAGGGGACATGCGTCCATCCTGATAACGAGTTTTGCTCGATAACCATCCAAAGCAGTGCGGACTGACATGTTCATTCTCATCAGCTGAGTCAGATGCCACCTGCAGAAGGTTGATTTTCGTTTTTGGTGGTTTGGGTTCTATAGTTTCCGCATCTGACTTGCTCTTTTAAGACTTCTGAAAGCATGCTCCACACCTCGTCCCTTTCAGGTTTTGGAAGGCACTTCAGATTCTTAAACCTTGGATCAAGTGCTGTAGCTATCTTTAGAAATCTCACATTGGTACCTTCTTTGCATTTTGTCAAATCTGCTGTGAAAGTGTTCTTAAAATGAACATGTGCTGGGTCATCATCCGAGACTGCTATAACGTGAAATATATGGCAGAATGCGGGTAAAACAGAGTTGGAGACATACAATTCTCCCCCAAGGAGTTCAGTCACAAATTTAATTAATGCATTAGTTTTTAATGAGCATCATCAGCATGGAAGCATGTCCTCTGGAATGGTGGCCGAAGCATGAAGGGGCATACGAATGTTTAGCATATCTGGCACGTAAATACTTTGCAATGCCAGCTACAAAAGTGCCACGAGAATGGCTGTTCTCACTTTCAGGTGTACATTGTAAATAAGAAGTGGGCAGCATTATCGCCCGTAAATGTAAACAAACTTGTTTGTCTTAGCGATTGGCTGAACAAGGAGTAGGCCCTAAAGTTTTACATTGTTTTGTTTTTGAGTGCAGTTATATAACAAAAAATCTACATTTGTAAGTTGCACTTTCATGATAAAGAGATTGCAATACAGTACTTGTATAAGGTGAATTGAAAAATACTATTTCTTTTGTTTGCCATTTTTACAGTGCAAATATTTGTGATAAAAACATAACAATGTAAATTGAGCACTGTCTACTTTGTATAGGGTGTTATAATTGAAATCAATATATTTGAAAATGTAGAAAAACATCCAAAAATATTTAATAAATTTCAATTGGTAGTCTATTTTTTAACAGTGCAATTAAAACTACGATTAATCGCGATTAATTTTTTTAATTGCAATTACTTTTTTTAGTTAATTGCGTGAGTTAACTGCGATTAATCGACAGTCCAACATTAAACCCTTTTAAATGGTTTTTGTTCATTAAATGAATTATATTATAAGGATTTATAATTAGAGACCATTAATCGTGAAACCAACTCCTAGCACCCTATACTCTAGCCCCCAAAAGGTTGTCCTAGTCTTCTCTTGAACAAATCTAGTGACGGGGCCTCCACATCAGTGACTTCTGCAAATGGCACAGAAACGTGCTAGTGCAGGGAAACTAAAGCAGTGTACATGAGCCCTCCCCTGCCTTCTTTGGCATATCACTCCTGGGCCTCCTACCTCCTCCCCAGGGCAGACACAGTGCAAAGGAGAGAGGGTCTCTCCTTTTGCTCCACTGGAGGAAAGAACCCAGGATTAGAAGATGCTGTTGCATCTCCCTCTCTCCTGATGCTACTGGGTCCCCTGAGGGACAGCAATCAGCAACTTCATTTAATGCACAGATCCCTCTGTGATTCCAGCAATGCAGTGCTGCCATGTGCTGAACCCCAAGAATTGCTGTAGTTTAGAACAGGTATAATATTAAACATAAATTATTAATTTTTTTAACATTTTGCACAATTGCTCTGAAAAACATACTGGCCCTGTCAATCAATGGACTACTGCTCTAGAAGGTTCTACCCCCCACTAACAGAGCCAGAATAATAGGCTGAATCACCCATTGCTCTATGGAGGGCCTCAAGAGAAGAGCATGTGCCGAAGTTAGGGGAAATGCCTTTTGTGAAAAGGCTCCTTACCCTTCTTCTTGAGCAGCCAGAGAGTTCTGAGACAGTTTGGACAAGTTCTTGGCATATTCTTCCTCAATCTTTATCCTACAGAAAACAGACAGCAGTGAAAATATATTAAATATGGACGAAACCACCACACGGCAAAGTAAATCATCAGATTTTCCAGTGGGGCCTTACTCTTGAGTGTTTCTTTTTATCTCCTATTATAATCAACTTGTGGAACTCACTGATAAAAGATATTGTTGATCCATAAGAATGGCCATACTGGGGCAAACCAATGATTCAGCTAGCCCAGTATCTTATGTTCTGACAGTGGACAGTGCCAAATGCGTCTGAGGCAATTCTGAGTGATCCATCCCCTGTCGTCCAGTCCCATCTTCCCACAGTTGGAGGTCTAGGGACACCCAGAGCATGGGATTGCATCCCTGACCATCCTGGCTAATAGCCATTGATGGATCTATGCTCCATGAATTTATATAATTCTTTTCTGAACCCAATTATACTTTTGGCCTTAACACCATCCCCTGGCAGAGAGTTCCAAAGGTTGACTGTGTATTGTGTAAAGAAGTACTTTGTTTCAAACCTGCTGCCTATTAATTTAATAAGGTTCTTGTATTAGGGAAGGGCTAAATAACACTTCTCTATTCATATTCTCCGTATCATTCATGATTTTATAGACCTCTAACATACCCCCCTTAGTCTAAAATGAACAGTCCCAGTCTTTTTAATCTCTCCTCATATGGAAGTTTTTCCATACCCCTAATAATTTTTGTTGCCTTTCGCCATACCTTTTCCAATTCGAATATATCTTTTTTGAGGTAGGGCAACCAGAACTACATGTCATATTCAAGGTGTGGGGTACTATGGATTTATACAGTGGTATTAGAAGAACATAAGAATCGCCATAGTGGGTCAGACCAATGGCCCATCTAGCCCAGTAGCCTGTCTTCTGACAGTGGCCAATGCCAGATGCTTCAGAGGAAATGAACAGAACAGGGCAATTATTGAGTGATCCCAATCCCTGTTGTCCAGTCCCAGCTTCTGTCAGTCAGAGGTTTAGGGACACCCAGAGCACGGGAGCATTATGAAATCTTTTGTTTTATTATCTATCACTTTTCAAATGGTTCCTGTGAGGGTCTACACCCCTCGGTGGGGCCCGAAGCCCCTCCTTACTGGGCAGTACGCCCTAATGGCCAGAGTCCATGAAAGTGCCCCGGGTTGCAGGGCAGCACGGCCTAACGGCCAGAGTCCATATAAGTGCCCCGGGTTGCAGGGCAGCACGGCCTAACGGCCAGAGTCCATATAAGTGCCCCGGGTTGCAGGGCAGTAGGACCTTAGTACTGGCTCAGCGGGGGGGGTCCTACCGAAACACGCTGAGGCTCCCCGGGGGCCAGGTACCAGTCCGCTGCCCCTCCCGGTTCGCTCCCTACCGGTCGGAGAGTTGGGGTTTCCCAGGAATCCCAGCAGGCCTCCAGGTCCATCGTCTCTCCTCCCGGTAGGGCTTCGAGCCGGGCTGTGGGAGTCTCCGGTCCCACCAGCCTCCCGGGTGTGGGCCGGTCCTCAGCAGGAGCTCTGCAGTTGCGTCCTTCCCCTGCGGCCGCCGGCCCAGACTGAACTGAGCTCACTCTCTTTATACTCCCTGAGCACTTGGAGCATGCCCAGTACGAACGGGGCGGGACTTCTGCCGCCAGTGCTACTGGCCTGGCGTCGCTGGGCTGAGTGCGGGGCGTGGCTGCCCCGTCACAGTTCCTAACATTCTGTTAGCTTTTTTGACTGCAGTTGCACATTAAGCGGATGTTTTCAGAGAACTATCCACAATGACTCCAATTCTTTCTTGAGTGATAACATGTTTTTTTCCAATGTGCATTATTACTTTGCACTTACCAGCATTTAATTTCATCTGTCATTTTGTGGCCCAGTCACCCAGTTCAATAAAAGCCCTTTGTATCTCTTCACATTCAGCTTAGACTTAAATTTCTTGAGTAATTTTGTATCATCTGTAAATTTTGCCACCTAGCTATTCACCCCCTTTTCCAGATCATTTATGAATATGTTCAAAAGCATTCATCCCATTACAGGTCCTTAGTGGACCCTGCTATTTACCTCTCTCCATTGTGAAAACTGACCATTTATTTCTACCTGTTGATTCCTATCTTTTAACCAGTTACTGATCCATGAGAGGACCTTCCCTCTTATCCCATGACTACTTACTTTGCTTAAGAGCCTTTGCTTAAGAGCCTTTGTCAAAGGTTTTCTAAAAGTCCAAGTACACTATATCAACTGGAGCACCATTGTCCATGTACTTTTTGACCCCCTCAAAGAATTCGAATAGATTGGTGAAGCATGATTTCCCTTTGCAATAACCATATCCTGTTTATCTGTGTTTCATAGTTCTGTTTCAACCAATGTGCCTGGTACTGAAGTTAGGCTTACTGACCTATAATTGCCAGGATCGCCTCTGAAGCCCTTTTAAAAAAATTGATATGACCATTAGCTATCCTCCAGACATATGGTACAGAGGCTGATTTAAGCAATAGTTTATATATCACAGTTAGTCGTTCTGCAACTTCACATTTGAGTTCCTTCACAACTCTTGGGTGAATACCATCTGGTACTGATGACTCATTACTGTGTAATTTATCAATTTGTTCCAAAATCCCCTTGATTGACACCTCAATCTGGGGCAGTGTCTCAGATGTGTCACCTAAAAAGAATGGCCCAGGTGTGGGAATCTCCCCCACATCCTCTGAAGTGAAGACCGATTCAAATACTTCATTTAGTTGCTTGCAATGGCCTTATCTTCCTTGAGTGCTCCTTTAGCACCTAAATTGTCTCATATTTCAAGCATGGAATTTCTATCCATAGAGATTCTATGGTACAGTTTGATTCATTCAAGATTTTCACTTTATTTGACTCTATGCTTTTTTTCACTTGTAGTGCCACTCCCCCACCAGTACAACCTATTCTGCCATTCCTATATGTTTCGTACCCTGGTATTACTGCGTCCCATTGATTATCATCATTCCACCAAGTTAAGAAACCTTAAAGAGACATGGAAAGTCTAAAGCTAATAGGTGCACTGAAGGAGAACATTTTTTGGCGAACATTGGAGAGTTTGGATGGATAGTGATGAAATTAAATGTCTGTATGTGTTTCATAAAATATGCACAACTTCCAGAGTTCAGGCTACCTGCTCGATTCATGGAAATAAAGTGATTACAATTAATATTAAACTCAACAGAAAGCTTCCAATTACCTTTCTCGAACAAACTCTGCCATTTCTTTTTGCATTTGTTTCCCCTTGAGTTGCTTTTGGAGCAGAATTTCAAACCCTGATACTGTGTTGTTCCCTTGCGGATCCTTCTTATCAGCCTGGAAGAGAAATGGCAGCTAGGACGTGTACAACACAAGACATGTCATGGCTCCTAGAATCCTAACTACAGCAATGCTGCCAAAAGATGGCATTCCACGGGTGGGAACAGCTGCTTTTCTTTCCAGGAGGCTCCTCCTGGGATCTAAGCTGCTGATCAGAACATTAAAAACACTTTGAAATGTGTCGCGGAAGACCATTAAATGACTTCCTCCCCTCTGCTCAGCATCTACTCCATCAGTGCCTGATAGAATGTACCCAGTGTGATAGCCCTTTCAGTGTGTAAAAGACCACTTCATTTCATGGGCTAATAATAATGTCATTCATTCAGTCTTTCAGTCATTGTTTGTTTCATTACTTGGCCCAGTTCATCCCTAGGATAATTCCTTTGTCTTTGGAGCAGTTTTGAGCCCCCTCTCTCTCTGTTTCATTTTCACCTTTTCTCTTTCCCTACACTTTCGATTAATGTCTAACTCCATCCCCCATCTCTCTGGGGCATAGGGACACTGCGCTGCATGCTGTACTCACATATATAGTAAACACTGCAGTAATCAAAAAGCAAGATGGAGTTTGGACTTTTCTCTGCCCTCCATACCTGCCCATCCAGCTGGAGCTTTTCCTGCCCTCTCAGACTGTCTCTGTAACCCACGCACCTTCTGGGTGTGGGGCTCTGTCCCATCTAGTGGCACGGAGACCACTTAGAGAGAGATTAATGAGTCTGCTCTACAGCCTTAGCTAACAACCATATCGCTTCTAGCTCATGCAGTAGTGGCTCATGCACTAAGCTCCAGAGGTCCGAGGTTCAATCCTGCCCGCTGACAACAGGGTCTGTCGGAGTTACATCAGCACCTTAGCTGCTCCCTCTCTCCTCAGTGCAGCCTGCTCTGGTGGTTGGGGCTGAGGCTAACAAACACTCCACTCTCCCTGCAGGAGCGATGTTCTCTCCCTTGAGCCTTTCCCTTGTTTTCTCTTTGTTCTGGAGAGTACCTCTAGCACTACACCGTGCCCTGTGCTTTATTAAAGGCCCTGCAGAAGTGACGCAGCAGAGTTGGTGCTGTCCTTGCTACAGTGTGTCTTTTTCAGCACCTTGCCACACTGAATTCTGATTTGCTCTGTAACACAAACCTAGCAATTTGTTCTGCTCTTCTGGAAACTCAGAAGCTGCAGCGTGTGGCATGTGGCTGGCTGCCTACTTACCCAGAAATAATCACAGTAGCTCCATTCAGTGGGTTTCAGCAACTGCTGTTCTTGCATTGTGTCTGGGTGGGGAAAAGTCACACAGTTTATCTGCAAAAAACAAGCAAAAGGCCTGTCAGCCAGGGTAGGTAAAAAACAATGAAATGCTAGTGAATTAATAAGAAGCAAGTGAGTGAAATTTGTGCGCCTCCAAAGCAGCAAGTCTAGATGACATGCATCTCACTGTCAGAGAAGTAACTGTTGAATTCGCTGAATTATAGACAATGATATTTGGAAAGACACAGAGGTAGTGACAGCTTGGATGAAAGCAAATATGGTACCCATTTTCAAAAAACGAAAGAAGCCAGATTCTGGCAACTGACATCCAGTGCGTTTAACCTGTATTTCTAATGAAACTATGGAACAAAGATGAAAAGAAAACTGCAAACATCTAAAGAATAAACCGAACCATGAGAAACAGGCAGCACTGAGGGTTTTACAAATTGCACATCACCTCAGCCACACATGGTTACTTTGGTGTTTGACAGAATCAAATTTTTTGTTATTCCTATTGCGCAGGATAATTTACATGTGCCCAAAGAGCATTCAAATGAAAGCCCCAGTCCTGCCAAATGCTCTATAGGTCACTCTGAAGTCAACTAGGCTTCATGTAGGTGCCACACAGAGCAGTTTCCAAGACAGCGGCTATTGCACAGCAATTAACAGCAACTAAGAAAGTGCAAGGAAGGCCAAGGGTTAGAGCAATAAAACCTAGCAGCTCTTTTAGGTCTTGTCTACACTTGAAAATTAATTCCGATTGAGGTGGGGTGTAAATGCAAAACGCAGTAACTATTCTGGAATAACCCCATGTGTGAATACTCTTATTCCGGAATAAGAGCACCTTGTTCCTCTTTAGTTTAATCCACTTTGAAAGCAGATTGAGGGTACGTCTACACTATCCGCCGGATCGGCGGGTAGTGATCGATCTATCGGGGATCGATTTATCACATCTGGTGTAGACGCGATAAAATCGATCCCCGATTGCTCTGCCATCGACTCCAGAACTCCACCGCAGCGAGAGGCGGAAGCGGAGTCGACGGGGGAGCGGCAGCAGTCGACTCGCCGCCGTCCTCACGGCCAGGTAAATCGACCTAAGATACGCCGACTTCAGCTACGCTATTTGCGTAGCTGAAGTTGCATATCTTAGGTCGACACCCCCCCGCCCCCGAGTGTAGACCTAGCCTAAGTGTAACAGGAACAAGGCGCTCTTATTCCGGAATAAGAATGTCCATACATGGAGTTATTCAGGAATACCTAATCTAGAATCATAGAAGATTAGGGAGATTAGGGTTGGAAGAGACCTCAGGAGGTCATCTAGTCCAACCCCCTGCTAAAAGCAGGACCAACACCAACTAAATCATCCCAGCCAGGGCTTTGTCAAGCCAGGCCTTAAAAGCCTCTAAGCATGGAGATTCCACCACCTCCCTAGATAACCCATTCCAGTATTTCACCACCCTCCTAGTGAAATAGTTTTTCCTAATATCCAACCTAGACCTCCCCCACTGCAACTTGAGACCATTGCTCCTTGTTCTGTCATCTGTCACCACTGAGAACAGCCGAGCTCCATCCTCTTTGGTAGTGGAAGGCTTCTATTTAAATCCCCCTTCACTCTTCTCTTCTGCAGACTAAATAAGCCCAGTTCCCTCAGCATCTCCNGGAAGGCTGCTATTTAAATCCCCCTTCACTCTTCTCTTCTGCAGACTAAATAAGCCCAGTTCCCTCAGCATCTCCTCATAAGTCATGTGCACCAGTCCCCTAATCATTTTAGTTGCCCTCCGTTGGACTCTCTCCAATTTTTCCACATCCTTTCTGTAGTGGGGGCCCCAAAACTGGACGCAATACTGCAGATGTGGCCTCACCAGTGCTGAATAGAGGGGAATAATCACTTCCCTCAATCTGCTGGCAATGCTCCTACTAATGCAGCCCAATATGCCATTAGCCTTCTTGGTAACAAGGGCACACTGCTGACTCATATCCAGCTTCTCGTCCATTGTAATCCCCAAGTCCTTTTCTGCAGAACTGCCACTTAGCCAGTCAGTCCCCAGCTTATAGCAGTGCATGGGATTCTTCCGTCCTAAGTGCAGAACTCTGCACTTGTCCTTGTTGAACCTCATCAGATTTCTTTTGGCCCAATCCTCCAATTTGTCTAGGTCCCTCTGGACCCTATCCCTACCCTCCAGTGTATTTACCTCTCCCCCCATCTTAGTGTCATCCACAAACTTGCTGAGGGTGCAATCCATCCCAGATCATTAATGAAGATGTTGAACAAGACCGATCCCTGGGGCACTCTGCTTGATACCGGCTGCCAACTAGACATTGAGCCATTGATCACTATCCATTGAGCCCGATGATCTAGCCAGCTTTCTATCCACCTTATAGTACATTCATCCAGCACAGCTGATCATGGAGACTCAAGGCCGCAAACACGCTCCAGAATGGAGTACACAAGAGATGGTGGATCTTATTGCTGTGTGGGGAGAAGAGTCTGTGCAGGCACAGTTCTGATCCAGCAGAAGAAACGCTGACATCTATGCCAAGATTGTGCGGGGCATGGGGGAGAAGGGCTATACCAGGGACACGCAGCAGTGCCGTGTGAAAATAAAGGAGCTTCGGCAAGCGTACCAGAAGACAAGGGAGGCGAATAGTTGCTCTGGTTCTGCCCCACAGACATGTCACTTTTATGAGGAGCTGCATGCAATTTTCGGCGGCGACCCCATCACTACCCCAAAACGCTCTGTGGATACCTCCCAGGAGCCCTGGGCGACCTCGAGCAACAACAAGGAGGACATTGCTGACAAGGAAGAGGAGGAGGAGGAGGAGGAGGAGGAGAATGTGAGGCAGGCAAGTGGAGGATTCCCTCTCCCTGACAGTCAAGAACTGTTTTTAACCCTGGAGCCCATCCCTTCACAGGACCAGTTGGCGGTGGAGCGTGACGCCAGGGAAGGCATGTCTGGTGAGTACACATTGCCAATCAAACTGTAGGGGTTACATGCTATTATTTTTTATGTTTAATCTCAACAAAAAAGTAGGTGTAGTAGGTATCAGTGGCCACTCCAGCTACACAGAGGGTGCTCTCCGAAAAAAGACTGTTTATGTGTACGGGGATGGCCCAGGAATCCTCCATGGAGATCTCTAGGAAGCTTTCATGAAGGTACTCCACAATCCTTTGCAGAAGGCTTCTGGGAAGGGCTGCCTTATTTTGTCCACCATGGTAGGACACTTTCCCATGCCACTCCAGTATTACCTCTGCTGGCGTCATTGCAGCACACAGCATTGTAGCATAAGGACCAGGTCTCTACCCAGACACTTGCAGCATTTGCTATGTTACTCTCAGGAGAGTGATAGTGCATAGGGTCACCGAGCGGAAACGGGGGAAGTTTTCAATGCTAGCCCTTAAACCGCAAACAATTCAACAAGTAATCCACCCCGTTTGGTGAAATCTGGGTCACACAACGATGCTTTCCCAAACGTGCCGTGGTTGTGGTTGGAAGAGATAACCGTGTATTGCAAGCAGCATTGGGGGGGAAAAAAGGGGGAGGGCAGCTTCCTGTTTGTCTCCCTTCCCCCCCAACCCGGTGCTGCTTTTGTAAAAAACAAACTATTTGGGGGGGCTTTACACCGGTGCCTCTCCTCAGGTTGCTAGGGGAAAGGGAATCCAAGGATTTCTTCACAAAAGCAGCAGCACAATACCTCTCACCCATGCCTCGTGTCCTTACTCACCACGGCCGGAGCAGCAAACCGACTCTTGCAGTAGCCAACGGTTGTGATTACATTGTGGCTTGCAGTGAAGTGTACTGAGGGGTGGTTTTTTTAATAAAAAAAATTAACCTTGCACCAGAAACAAGCTATGCACTGTCAACGCTACCCTGGTGCTTTGCATTCCTTGCAGCTGAAAACTTGTCTGTCAACGCACACTGGGACAGAGACGTTCCCAGATTAGAAGGCGCAAAACAGAAGACTTGGGAGGACATGTGCAATGAGTTAATGCACACCTCCAGAGTGACAAGACGGAGCTCAGAGCATGGAGGATTGCACTGTTTGAGAACCTGGACATGGGCAGGGAGGACAGGAGAGCATGCAGGGAACAAGAGCGTGCCACGCAGGAAGAGATGCTGCGGATTATGAAGGAGCAATCAGACATGTTGAGGCCTCTGGTTGAGGTTCAAGAAAGGCAACTGGATGCTAGAGTCCCTCTGCAGCCTATGCTGAATCTGCTGCCATAATCGCCCAGTTCCACATCTTCCTCCCCAAAACGTCCTATGAGGTGGGGGAAGGGGAATTCGGTATCCCTTGCACTTATCACCAGGGGAGAGTACAAGGACCAGAAGGCGCCCATTCCCAGACCTTTGATAGTTATTGCAGTGCATCTGTAAGCAAGCTTTCCTTGTTTCTCCCCCCACGGTGTTATCACCGCTTTTGCCCCAGGTTATCTTACTTTTCTTTGCTGTCTCTGTGTGTTTGTGTGCATAATAAAACTTAACGGAGTGAGGAGAAAAGGCTATTTTTTCATGCAACACCCAGTGGTTGATGGGGTGGAGTTTACAGGGGAGAAAATGCAATGGAGGGGACAGTTTGGTAAGGAACACAGATAAGTGTCACATTACTCTGGCTCATTGCTGAAACTGGTTTTCAAAGCCTCATGGAGATGGAGAGCTCCTCGACGGGATGTTCTCATTGCCCTGGTTTCTGGCTGCTCGAAATTGGCTGCCAAGCGATCTGCCTCAACCCCCCACCCCGGTGGAAACTTTTCTCCCCTTTTTTTACAGATATTATGGAGCACACAGAAGGCAGCAATAACAATGGGGATATTACTTTCACTGAGGTCTAACGTAGTAAGCAAACAATACCAGCAACCTTTTAAACGTCCAAAAGCACATTCCACCACCATTCTGCACTTGCTCAGCCTATGGGTGAACCAGTCCTTACTGCTGTCCAGGCTGCCTGTGTACGGCTTCATGAGCCATGGGACCAAGGGGTAGGCTGGGTCTCCCAGGATCACAATTGGCATTGCAACATCACCAATGGTTATTTTGCAGTCTGGAAAGAAAGTACCTGTTTGCAGCTTTCTGAACAGACCTGTGTTCCTAACGATGCACGTGTCATGCACCTTTCCCCAACCATCCCTTGTTGATGTTGGTGAAATGGCCCCTATGATCCACCAGCGCTTGCAACACCATTGAGAAGTATGCCTTTCGGTTTATGTACTCTTTGGCAAGGTGGTCTGGTGCCAAGATAGGGATATGCATTCCATCTATTGCCCCACTGCAGTTAGGGAACCTCATCACGGTAAAACCATCCACTATGTCCTGCACCTTGCTCAGAGTCACTACCCTTCTTAGCAGAAGTCTGTTGATGGCCTTGCAAACTTGGATCATAACAGATCCCACGGTAGATTTACTCACTCCAAATTGATGCCCCATTGACTGGTAGCAGTCTGGCGCTGCAAGCTTCCACAGAGCAATCCCCACTCGCTTATCAACTGTCAGAGCAGCTCTCATTTTAATATTGCTGCGCTTCAGGGCTGGGGAAAGCTCTTCACACAGTTCCTGGAAAGTGGCCTTATACATTCAAAAGTTCTGCAGCCACTGCTCGTCATCCCATAGCTGCATAACAATGCGGTTCCACCAGTCAGTGCTTGTTTCCCAGGCCCAGAAACGGCGCTCAACCATGTCAAGGTGATGCATGACTGTCGCCAGCAACTGTGAATTGCTCCGCTCTATGTCTTCCAGCAGGGCTGCTTGCGTGGCATCACATTGTTCCATGTGGTGGCTCCTGTATCAGCTGTGTAAATACTGCAGGATAAGGCGCGAGGTGTTTGTAATCTTCACAACAACAGTGTACAGCTGAGCAGAGTCCATGCTTATCATGCTGTGGCATCCACACGGGTAACCCAAGCTTACAAAAAAAGGTGCGAAAAAGGCTTGGTTTGTTTGCAGTTGATTTCAGGGAGGGAGGGAGAGAGGGAGGTAAGTGCATCATGGGAGGCTAACACCATGTTCCCATGACCACCCACGCCAATGTTTGGTCCCATAAGGCAGTGCAAGCCCAACCCAAAATTCCACTTGGCTATGTGCACTGTGGGATAGATACCCATAGTGCAGTGCTCCGTGCATCGATGCAAGCCCTGCTAGTGGGGATGCATTCCTCCGACACAATGTAGTGTAGACATGCAAGATCAACTTGCTTAAATTGAAGGCTCGATGTTGACTTACATGAATTAGACTTAACTTTGTAGTGTATACATGGCCCAAGTTGTGCCTTACAAATCTCAGAGATGGAAATTGTGACAGGGCGTACATACCTGTTGACTAATATATGCTAGCTAGCATAGATACATATCATATTAATGATATGTGTTATCCACACCATATAGTTATTAGTATGCATTAAGCACAAATATTACAGCAGTTATATAGCCTAAATGGACTATGATTTTTACATAACCCTGCTCACTTATGCTAAGTATCCCATAACCCCTTGCATTCACTGAAGTAAGTTTTGGCTTGAGCAAATAGGGAAGCTGACAAGATCAGGACAGATGACTGGTTTACCATAGCAACAGAAAGGGAGTTACTCTCACTGGCCTGAATTGGAATGTCCCAAAGGAAGAGGACAAGAGATGTGATTGTTCTACCCTAGTACAAGCCTAGGAGGTGCTTTCATGCTCTTTGATACCTGAAATGCATGTGTTCAGAGCAAAGAGATAAGAGGTAAACCACGGTACCAGAAAAGGTAGGAAGTTTCTTGGTTCAATCTAGTTTCAGAGGATGTACCTTTCACTTGTGTAACTCCCTTGGGGTTTAGAGAGCATGGCCCCTTTAAATCTTTGTCCTGAGGGGGAGAGAGCTGATTGTTCCAGGCAGAGGATGTGCTGTTTTTTGGGGGGTACAGGGGGGAGAGCAGGAAGAGAGGGGCTCCAGACAGAAGGGATGCAGCAAGCAGGCCCTCACACAATGAAGCAGTCGAGAACCTGCCCAAAGCCCAGGGAGGGACTGAGCAGCCAACCAGGGACACCCCAGGACAGGAGCCAAGAGGAGCACTGTGCCAGGGAGGAATGTCCTGAGAAGGACACACCAGAGCTGGACCAAGTATCACTGCTGCCCGAAGTGGTGTGGGGCTGTGAGTACTGGAGCTTGTGACTTTGCATTCGGAATAAGGAGAGAAGCTGTTAGCTAGTTAAGTGGGGGAGGTTGTCGCTCTGTGTGGCATTGCAGAGAGCGGCAGAAGAGGACACCGGAGGAGTTTGCTGGGGAAAGGTTACTGGCGCAGAAAATGACCAGGAGCACCCAAGACTCACCACTGGACTGGAACTCTGCTCAGGACTCCTGACCTCTGAATGCAGACGCATTGCTGGGTTTCTACCCTTTCAGACTGTGGTACTGAAGAAAAACTCTTCCATTGATCTAGCTACTGCTGCTCTAGGAGGTGGATTACCTATATGGACAGAAAAACCCCTTCTGTTGCTCTAGGAAGTATCTACACTGTGGTGCTACGGAGGCATAGCTGCAGTGATGTTTAGGGTTTAGGTTGTGCCACTGTAGCGCATGTGCAGATACGGCCTCATTCGGAAGAGAACCTGCTGTGAGATTCTCCTCAGTGCTGTCACAGCAACAATGATGGGCACTTGGACATGCAGATGAGACAGACAGGATCCAGACAAAGTGAGTTTCCATTAAACAAAGGGAGGAGAAACAGGTTTGTACCACAGTAAACAGATCTTCAGCTACTAGGGAAAAGAAGTCCTTTGTTGTTGTTATAAGTGCTGTTTTCCAAGCCATTGTGGATGACGGAGGAGTCCTGGGGTTTCTTTTAAAGCTGTCTGAGTTTTAAAAAATAGTAAATACTTACGAATGACTTTCCTTGTGTCTTGCAGTAAGATTTGATAGTAAAAACATCAACAAGAAAACTGCTTCCTCTCAATAGAAAGTACAGAGACTCGATCAGGTGTGGTGAGAAAATACTCAGATATATTGCCAAATTCACTGGGTTCAATTGTTCTTGGATGAGTTATCCTAAAATTGAAAACCAATGTGCACAGTCTAGTGCTCACAATCTCTTCGCTGTGCACACTGCTAAGCAACCCTACAATAATAAATGAGGTGCTGGGCTGAACATAGCACTGCTGAGCAAACCTACATTAACAAGTGAAGTGCTTGGCTGTGCATGCCGCTACTGAGCAACCCTACAATAACAAAACAAAGTGTAAGATTAAATATGGGGCAAAGCTGAGGAAAGGAAGCACTTTGCAGCCATAAACTCTAATCTCTGTCTTGACCTGCTGATCACTGTGGTATCCAAGAGATTTATACAATATATTGTTCTATATGTACTCAGTGTATCCATCTACGAATAGCCCCAGCAAAATCAATGGGACTGCTCAGTGCTCATAGGCTTTTGCAGGCTCCAGCTCTTCACCGTGCCAATGACCCCTTCTTCAGTTATCTCTTCCAACTTGTCCTTTTTCTCCCTTTCCCCCTCACTCACTTTTCCTCTATCACAGGGATTCCAGGGGGCTACATTTTATATTTAAAATTATTTTTAAAAGGTCTCTCTCGTATCATATCATGAAATGGGAACAATTCTCCAAAGAACAGCACTGCAATGGAAAACAAACTCCAGAGGTTTTATACAGTACGTGTCTAACAGTACAGTCCTGGTGAACACCTTTGGCTTTTTGCAGAAAACAACTCTAGCAATGGCTTTTTTGCTCCTCCCTTTCCCATCCCCAAGTACTCCAGCTTCTCTGTGTGATCTGTGCTAAGCACAGCTATGTGACTGTTCTAAGGCAAGGCACTGTACAGTCTCTTTACATTTATGTAATGTGGAAAGTCTATTCATTTTTGGAATTGTTAAAGGGCTCTACAGAGACACATTCCTGCCAAGTGACTCAGCAATAACTCTGAAATGCAAAAGTATTGTCTTCTTTACCTCTACCTCAAGGAGCTGCTGTTGGATCAAATCATATCATCAACTGGAGGGATTTTCAGAGGATCCTAGGACTGGGCTGGCCAATCTCTTGGAGTTAAGCCTTTCTTCTTTTGTCCTCTACACCCAGAACAAAGGAGGATTTGGGGAGCAGCTCTCAGTCCCTGTACACTGGACCATTTACAGCAGATAGAGAATAGTTTAACACCCTATTGGAACTGATTTCTAACACTGCACTTTCCCCCTCTTTGCTTTGATCTCCAAAGTGGATTAGACTGAAAGGACCTTTGAAAAATACTTGGGAAAAGCAGTAAAATGTCAAAAGGCAAAATGAAAGTGTTGCTTCCTGTGTGCAGTCAACTGGGCAGCTCCTGACAGACACTGCTGGGTCGGCATGGCATACTGCCCAAGTGAAATGTCCTCTGGGACAAAATGAGGATGTGTATTTAATTAAATAACAATCCCAAAATGAATGCAACCTTGTGATTACAATGGGAGTTGCCCACAAGGCAGGAAATACCAGTGTCAAGGGTGTGTGCACACCTTCTACTCTGCCATTGTGCATATGCATTATCACAATGCAACTTGGATGACATGGTCACATGCTAACATAATGCAATACACCAGTGGTTTTCAAATTTAGTTGGGATTAGGTCCATTTAGTTGGGATTAGGTCCTGCTTTGAGCAGGGGGTTGGACTAGATGACCTCCTGAGGTCCCTTCCAACCCTGATATTCTATGATTCTATGAAATGGGTACTTGTGTCCTTAGGGGTACCCATGCTCTTGTCAGGAAGTATGTGAGAAAAATCCTGCAATGGTGGACAATGCATTTTATTTAGTAAGACTTGGCAATCTAATCATAGGTATATTATGACACTATCTCAGAAGGGGGTACGTGGTAGACTCCATTATTTGGAAAGGGGTGCAACCTAAAAAGTTTGAAAACCACTGCAATACACCATAGTATTGGTGGCCAAACTTACTGACCCTCCGAGCCACATACAACCATATTCAGAAGTTCAAGAGCTGAGGCGTGCCTGCCGGACCTTGGGGCTTCTGCCTCACAGGATGCGTCTGACGGGGCTTGGGGCTTCAGCCCACTTCTGCTGAAGCCCCAATCCCCGACAGATGCACCTTGCGGGGCTGAAGCCCCGAGACCGCCCTCCCCACTGGGCAGAAGCCCCTACCCCACCACTCCCCTGCAAAACAGAGGTCCCGAGCTGCCCTCCCCCTCCCCCAAGTCTGGTAGGTAGAGAATGGGGAAGGGCTCCGCAAGCTGCACTTTAACTGTAAAAGCCACATGCGGCTCATGAGCCGTGCTTTGGCCATCCTTGTGCTATAGTCACAGTTTCTACAGCCTCTGGTTGTATAGTGAGACGTCCCTGGCACTGTGAGAACGGAAGTCACAATGACCAGGTTGGCGTTAACTCACACAGCACGCTGGCCCTCCGAACCCCACAGCAGCATGAGACTACTGTATGCTGGAGCCATGGAGGCAGAGGTGGGGGAGGACCCCTGGCTTCCACAGACTGAGAATCAAGCCGATTCCAAACTTCACCCATCCCTGGAATCCCATGAAGGGAACTGAGCGCAAACCCTGCCTGGGTTTACCTTACCGACAGGCCCCTCCTCTCGAACATACTCTTGCACACTGGGCTCAGTCTGACTCCCACCGCGATCAACAAAAGTTTCACCTTTGCCTTCAATGGGAACAGGAGTGAGTCTATGGTTAAGAGAGCTCCCACTACCGCTGGTTCAGCCTGTCGGGCCTCTTCCCTTCCTTGCTTCCATACTGGGAATGGGCTTCAGGAGATGTTGATTTTCCAAGAAACCCAAGGCTGCTCTGTCTCTTCCTGTCCTTACTGCCAAGGAAACCAGCTGCCGGGGGTGACACATTTGCTTTAACTACTCTTGCACAGGTGGAGAGAGACATTCCAAGGAACTTAATTTGCAAGCTCAGTAAGCAGCTGGTCCCGTGCCTCCAGGTGCTGATCAAAGATAATAGAAAGAGCAGGTTGCTTTTTCCATGGCCTCTCTTCCCACGCTATGCCCAGCTGCATCTCTTTGCTAGGTCCCTGCAACTCTCCTGTGCACATTTTGTGCTTGGACAGCTCTGACTCCCTCTTTGTGCACTCCTTCCACAAGTATCTCCATGCTTGTCCCCAGACTGCCCCTTAACTCTGGAACATGCTCCCGAGTCCTGTATCCCAAGCCATCTGCCATCTCCCAAACCCAGCTTTTCTCCACAGTCCTTCAGGCAACAATCCTCTAATGCAGCGGTTTCCAAATTCTTCACAGTCGCAACTGACTTTTAGACCACCGGTATTTTCACAAGCACCTCCCACAGTCCTCAACCCCTGAGAATGACTTTCCCAATCTTGCAAATATCAGCAACAGACACAAAAATGCTCTGTTAGATGCCCTCAAGCCCCACAACTCCACAATGATATAAGAAGGCTTCTTTGGTTAAAAAATCATTCTGGTTCAGAGGGAAATTAAAACAGCAATTAAAATATAAACAAACAAAATTGAAAAATGAGGAAGCTGGTAGCAATGACTACTCATCAGCAGTTAGGAAATGCAAACTACTGATAAAGAGATCAATGAAAAATCTATGGCCAGTAAGAAGCAATTCTTTAAATGTGTCAAAAACAAATGAAATCCAAACAATGGTATAGTGCCATTATGATAGGATAAGGACATAAAATTATCAATCACGATGCACAAAAGGCAGAAGTATTCCACTTTTTTTGTTCTGTATTTGGAGAGAAGCAAGATGATGTATTAGTATCTTACAATTCTATTCCATCAGTATTTTATTATCATGATGATGAGAAGCGACACAGCTTATAACCTGGATGGACTTTTCAAATCATTGGCAGAAGCCTGGGTCGCTATCTGACTGTGCTTTGCTGCATCATGTATAATATGCCCTGTGTTGTTCAGCATGGTACTCCATGTACCAGAATCAGCTGGACAAGAAAGACTCATCACCTAGCCCAGTGAACACACGTCCTGCTGTTAACAACTAAAACCTATCACTGACAAGCACCTATTAACCCTATCGGTTAAAGTACCATCTAGGGAGTCTGCTACAAAATCTAGAAGAGACAAGAACTTGGTATCACAACACCCTGAGTGAATTACCTGAATGAATGAACTCTCTAGCTAACTCAAGGAACCAGTCATTGCAACTGTGCAGATATGCTGGAGAAGCCAGCTTCAGGCCAGTTCCAACTGATAAGTAGCAAAATGACTTATACACAGTCTTGGAAGGATTAGATTTTTATTAGTAAATGTCCATTTCACCGTACATATGAAACTGATAAAAATATTTCCATCAATAATAACTGAAATTTATTGACAGGCAATGTAAAAAAAATTACTTAAGAACTTACTAGAGTTTTATTTAAGGACATTTACTTGGTATATTTTAACATGGGAGGTTGACAATTTGTGTTTTAATAGTTAAAGCTTTAATTTTTTGAAACTCAGTGTCTACTGTCATGAAATAATTATTTACTGAGTTCTCCCGATTGTCTTACACTCCATAATTTCCCTCACCTGTGAAAATTTAAATTGATAAAAACTGGAAAAAAAAAAAGCTTAAAATTAGGGTTACCATATGTCTGGGTTTTCCTGGACATGGCCTCGTTTTTGATCTTCTGCCCTCTATCCGAACAGATTTTTCAAATAAGAAGCAATGTCCGGGATTTTTACGTAGCAGACGTTATAGCTCAGAAAGAGCTCTCTCCATTTCCTGACTGATCCCTCCCCTGCAGCTGCAGCATCCCACCCATCCAGGCTCCGGCTCCCAGCCCTGAGGTGGGGGAGAGGCCCACAGGGAGGCCCTCTCCAGTACCCTCTCCAGCACCTCCTTCTCCAGCACCCCCTCCAAAATGCCCTCTCCAGCACCCCTCAGGTACCCCTGCCAGTACACACACACACCTCCAGCACCCTCCAATATCCTCTCCAGCACCCCCCAACTGTAACCCCGCCAGCTCCCCCTCCAGCGGTGTCCTCTTTGTGGGAACCTGAAATATGGTAACCCTACTTAAAATAAACATTATTTATTGGGGGAGGTTTAGGTTGGATATTAGGAAAAACTTTTCCCTAGGAGGGTGGTGAAGCACTGGAATAGGTTACCTGGGGAGGTGGTGGAATCTCCTTCCTTAGAGGTTTTTAAGGTCAGGTTTGGCAAAGCCCTGGCTGGGATGATTTAGTTGGGGATTGGTCCTGCTTTGAGCAGGGGGTTGGACTAGATGACCTCCTGAGGTCCCTTCCAACCCTGAGATTCTATGATTCTATGATCTGTCAAAAATATATAAAAAAAACAAAGTCTGCCAAGCCTAGTTATACATATATTGTTTCACCAACTGACAACATGGTTATGTTAAGCTAAATGCTTCCCAGAAAGCACGTACCTGAGTTAAAACCCTCTGAATGACTAAAATTTATGACATGTACTTGTATTTCACTCATAGTTTGTCTTAGTTGTCTAGAAATCATGCCTAATCACTAACTCAGTTGAGAATGTGGAGGCTGGAGAAACTCATTATACTAAGAATAGTACAATTTGTAAGATGAAACGGTGTTTCCCTACTGGGAGAAACCCTGAGTGTTTCAAAGAGTTCAGCCTAAATCACACAGACTTTGTTGACAAGAGAATTGACAGTTCATAGACAACAAGAGGAAGAAGCCTTGAATTGGCTTGTAAACTAAAGATTTTAGCACTGTTTGTATCTTTGGTTAAAGTGGCATAAGAGCCCACAGTACTGCTTAAATACCAGAGAAATTTGAAGGGCTTCAAAATTATCACCTGTATATTATGGTATGGGTTTAATGACAAATTGAGACAGGAAATAAAGTGCAATTTGTTAACAGTGAGGGCTGTCGATCACCAAGAGGGGCTGACTGGTGGGATACTTGCAGAGGACCAGGTGTAAGTCACAGTAGAATGGACACACACTGGGGGAATTTCCTGGTGTTTCACTGTTGTCCTAGGTGTGTTTATACACCCTATCTGGTCCTATCCCTTCTGCCAACCCCTCAGAGCGCTCGACTCCCAGTGTGGACAGTGGCTACCTCCTGGCCTCCCTGTGCCACGTTCCCAGTTGGCAATGGGCATGCCCAGCAGCCCCAGGCAGATGAAGGTGAGGACTTCAGCAGTGGTGCAAGCAGGGGCACGGGCATTTACCAGACCTTGGGAAGCACTGCGCAGGACAAAGAGGTTCCTTGCTCTGAAATGGCTTACAAGTGAGCTCCACACAGCATGCATGGCTATGTAAACTGCTAGGTGACTGCTGGACAGAAAGGTGACCAGACTGGCCACTTTTTCAGTGACTGGTGCACTCTGGGACAGCAGTGGGAGGACTGACGGAGGTGACTGGGCTACCACAGCAGAGGGATGCATCATATGGGCACTCAGACAACTGAATTAACTCCCATCGAGCCTCAGTGACTCACCAATGGCCACCAAAATGGCCTGTAACAAATCTGTGCATGGGCACAAGAGCACTCTTCACTGACGGAAGGGCAGATCAATAGACTGTTCTCCCAAGATCATCCCATTACTCCTAGTTACGCCCCTACAATGTATGACTTCAAATAATTCCTCTCCTTCCCTTGGGCTTTATACCCTTCCAATATTTGTAGATTATGAGCATGCTCCCTTAGTCAATGCTTAGCTCACTTGGTTCTTTTAATCTTTCCTCTGAAGTAAATCTCATCCAGCCCCAAGCAGTTGTGTTGTTCTTCTCTGAATTCCTTCCACTTTTAAATATCTTTCTGGCATTGAGGTGCCCAGAACTGAACACTAAAGCCCAGATACGGTCACAAAGTTTCATCTAGGGAGATTAATAACACCCTTTTCTGTAACGCGAAGTTGCAAACTATTCAATGTGGTTCAGTAATGAAAATGTTAATTAACAGCAATCCCTGCACTTTCTACCAGAAATCTCCACCAAACTGGATGCGTTGCCAGATATTAATGCCCTTGCATTACTCTCTTTCAGCTAGAGAGAGAAGTTCCACTTCTAGGGTGGTAATTGCCAGAATCATTCTTCATTGAAAATAAGGTGCTAAATTTCCATTTCTCCAGTATTTCATTATCTCCTGAATTGTCCCTAAGAGTTTTAAAAAAGAAATGGTAGTGGATCAGTAAGCTTGTTAGACACACCACCCAGAACAGCTGATTTTTACAGTCGGTATTCACATTTCCCAAGTACTTCCTTACCAGCTGTTTATCAGCAATAGTTATTTTGCAGAGTCAGCATTCCTTACTAATTGTTCGAACTTCTTTTCTAGATTTTTTATTGAAGACAGATTTAGAAAAAGAGTTTTGGATCTCAACCAGTTTTCTGCCACCATGTAACATACAGATTAACTAATCAGTTTCCAAATCCCAGAGCAGCAGAAGATGCATCCAATTACTGTGAGCCTTAACTTTATCTGACAAAACCGACAAACTTGGAAGCAAAGGAAAGGGTCCATTTCAGCTCTATCAGTGCTAGAACGGAATCACTCTTTTTCTTCTAAGTCTGGGGAATTAAAAGCATATATAATGGCAGAAAAAGGGTACAGAATGAAGGCCACGTGGGCCACTCTTGGCAGAAGTCCTCACACAATAGGTATGGATGATATTTCAGGGCACAGATATCTCTTGTGAAATTGTATCACTTTGATTTGTATTGTTTTTCGGAGTGTGACCTTCAGTGCCAGTGAAAGATGCAGGCCTGGTTGCCCGGAAGAATGAAGATTTCCATTCATTCACAGAACGGGTTCTACACAGGCAGAACAGGCTTCGCTACCAATGTTCCTCACCTCTGCCTGGAGGCAGCACTGCTAGGGCTCCGAGCAGTTCAATGTCTATTGCTCATTCAGACTCGGGACCTCTGTTGGCAGTACGCACAGGATTGCAATTAGTGTCAATTCCATTTTTGTGATGTGGCCACTTTGCTAAGAACTGGCCTGACATGTTTGACTCAGGCCGTTTTGTTAAAGTTGTTTTTTCTTCAGTGCCCCTTAAAAACAGAGCAGGGAGCCCCCAGACAGAGCTTTAGAAATGTGCCCTCTGGTTTGACTGGCTGCCCCAGGACCACCCCACCCGCCGGGGGCTTTCTTTGCCATCCCAGGCTGCTCTACCCTGCCCCAGAAGCTGGCCCACATACTGCTGGCCCTCGGCACAGTGGCAGGAATCACTGTCCAGGCCTCACCCCCTGCCTGCTGTGCTGCCGGCTGTCCCAGCTGTACTTACCGTCCGTGAGCTCTCCCTGGCCAGCCTCCTGGGCACGCGCGGGGACCCCGGACTCTGCGGAGAGAGGAAAGAGGCATCATCAGCATGCGCTCCATGGCGGGAGGGTGTGCGAGTGTGCTTGGCCCGAGCTGCGCAGTGAATCACTGAAAGGTGTCAGTGTCCGGCCGAGAAAGGCGGGGCAGTGGGCAGGGGAGTGATGCGGGGATGAGGGGGAGGCCGGGCAGGAGCTGAGGAGCAGCTTTGGGCACCAAGGGGTCCCTGAGCCACCACCCTCCTCCACTGAGCCCCAGTGCCCCTTCCCTGCTGTACCCCTCCACTAAGCCCCTGCACCCCTCCACTGAGCCCTGGTGCCCATTCTCCGCTGCACCCCTCCACTAAGCCCCTGCACCCCTCCACTGCACCCCCACCCCCCACCACTGAGCCCTGGGCCCCTTCCTGGCTGTGCCCCTCCACTGTGCCACCACTGCCACTGTACCCTCTACGTCCAGCCACTGAGCACTGTACCTGTGCAGCCCCCCAGAGCCACTGAACCTGCTGCGCCCCATGGTACTGCCCACAAGGCCAAGCTCTGAATTCCTGCAGCACTGAACTGATCCTGAGGGGATGTGTCACTTTGGAGAATTCAACTAATTCTCTATTCTAGTAATGCCCACAGGCCCTGATCCAGAGCAGGGCCTTGTACTGTGTGCTGTACCAACTTAGACTTAGAGGTCACTGCAAACAATCACCTCAACATGAACTCTCAGTGCAATGCTGTTGCAAAAAGGGCTAATGTATGAAAAGGGGAATATTAACGGAAAATAATCTTGCTTGTGGACAGACCATTGGTAGGACCACTACTAGGATACTGTGTCCAGTTCTGGTGTCCACACTGCAGGAAGGATTGGAAGTTCTGGAGTAAGGTCAAAGGAGGGCCACCAAATGATCCAGGAGCTGGGAAACAAGATTTTCTATGTGACGCTCAAGGAGCTCCATTTATTCAGCTTATTGAAGAGAAGGTTGAGAGATGACACTGACACATCATGGAACAGAGACCTGAGAGCCGGGTGTTTTCAGCCTTGATGACAAAGACCTAACAAGATTCAATGGCTGGAAATGGAAGTTTGACAAATTCAGCCTTGAAATAAGATGCAATTTCCTAGCAGTGATTAAACATTGGAACAGTTTAGCAGGGGAGGTGGTGGGTTCACTGCCACTTGTAGTTTTTAAAATTAAATAACTTTGTGAAAGAGAGGCTTGAATCCAGCTTGAGGGTGAAATTTTACAACCTGGGTGGATGGGATTGGGCTGGATGGTCATGGTGGTCCCTGGTTCATGGTAGTCTGTGAATTCATGAATCCTCCTTGTAGCGGGGTGATTGCCTGCTCCTGCCCGGGAGGGGTTAAAAGTAGCCTTGGGGAGGGCTGTGGCTGGGAAAAAGCAGCTATTAGGCTGCTTGGGGAAGCAGCCACAGCTGGGCCACGCCCCAATCAGGCCGAGGCTGGCTTAATAAGGGCCCAGCTGGCCCTTATAAGAGGGCAGTGGGCTGGGAGCAAGCAGTCTCCCTCTAGTTGAGGAGGGAGATGGACCGAGCAGCCTGAGTGCTAAAGGGTACTCGAGTGAAGCAGGGCTGGGGAAAGGCCAGAGGAGCTGGGGATCTCCGGGCCAGTAACTCCCCAGGCTGCAGGGCTTTGTACAAGGCCCCTGGAGGTACTGGGTTGCAGGCAGAGAAAGGCAGCAGGTAAAAACCTCCCTTGCCTATGATGACTGGCTTATACAGACTGCAGTCGGCCCCAGTGAAAGGGGGCTAAATGGTGACTGGCAGTAGCCCATAGGCTGAGGCAAGGTGGGGATAGAGGGTGGGGGTTCCCTGGGGAGGGGAGACCCAGATCTGTGGGGTATTGCCTGGAGGGGCAGCACCCCAGGTAAAAGGGCACCGGGGTTCTGGGAAGGATACGGGGGTCAGCGGCAGCGGGACACTGGCCTGCAGAGGGCGCTCTGTGCTGGAAAGAGCTAATTCCCAACGACCAGCAGGAGGCGCTGCAGGGGTGAGTCTCGCCCCTCGTTACACTCCTGTTCATCCTCTTCCTTCATGGGACATGGAGAGAACAGGGAGCTCTACATTGCCCTCGACAAGCTCAGGACTGTTGCAACTCTGCACTATCATGACTATACTCAAATCTCATGCTTCAGGGCTTCTGGAAGGCACCTGCAGGGGTCAAGAAGGAATTCATTTCCTCAATGCACAATTGGCCAGATCTATTCTGTTTTTTGTTTTTCTTCTGCCTTCCTCTGAGGCATCAGCAATTGGCCACAGCTGGAGACAGGACAGCAGGTGGGGTGGATCAGCGTTCTGAAGTGGTTCAGAGAATCTTCCATCAAGATGCCTGGCTGGTGGCTCTTCTCGCATGCTCAGGGTCACAGGGATCACCAGATTTGAGTCAAGAAGGAATTTTCCCTAGGTCAGGTTGGCAGCCATTGGATTTTTTGTTCTTTCTCTGAAGCATCGGGTATAGTTTGCCTGCTGGGATCCTAGGAGTATATCTCACCTAGTGAATTCCCTCCCATTGCAGTGGCCTCAGGTGGTGGGGGCACCTCAGTCTCTCCTGTTCTCTGACTGTGACTCACAACAGTTTAGTTTCCTGAGGACTGAAATGCTTTAGTTATGGGGCTCAATATAGCAGTATCTGCGAGAAATGTAATAGCCTGTGCTATGCAGGAGGTCAGACTATATGATCTAGTACAGTGACTCTCGATCTTTACAGACTACAGTACCCCTTTCAAGAGTCTGATTTGTCTTGTGTACCCCAAGTTCCACCTCACTTTAACTATTTGCTTACAAAATCAGAGATAAAAATACAAAATGGTCACAGCACACTATTACTGAAAAATTGCTTCCTTTCTCAATTTTACCATATAATTATAAAATAAAACCATTGGAATATAAATATTGTACTTACATTTCAGTGTATAGTATATAGAGCAGTATAAACAAGTCATTGTCTGTATGAAATTTTAGTTTATAGTGACTTCGCTAGTGCCTTTTATGTAGCCTGTTGTAAAACTAGGCAAATATCTAGAGAAGTTGATGTACCCCCTGGAAGACCTCTATGTACCCCGGATTGAGAACCACTGATCTAGGGGTCCCTTCTGGACTTAAACACTATGAAACTATGAAAAGTGTGTTTAAAAAAAAAAAAAAGCCGGGGTTAAATAGAGCTAAAGTTTCAGACTTTGCTAAGTGCTGGCCTAGAATATCTCAGCTTTGCAACAGCTGCTGCCCGTTTTTGGCAGTAGTAACTAGCAGAAAGAGAGGGAGTTCTGTGCTGTCCTAGAAGAAATGGTAACCAGCGCTCATCCATACAAGCAGTCCAGTGAAAAGTTGTTTGTGATAAGTTTGTAACTAGGTCAAGTGA
The DNA here is from genome assembly GCA_003942145.1 of Platysternon megacephalum. NCBI lineage: Eukaryota > Metazoa > Chordata > Testudines > Platysternidae > Platysternon > Platysternon megacephalum. Next base: position 759,303 of record QXTE01000311.1, read on the forward strand.
GAGGATTGTGTGGTTGCACTAGGTCTCTCAAGCAATTAAAAACATTAATTGCGATTAATCGTGCTGTTAAACAATAATAGAATACAATTGATTTAAATATTTTGGATGTTTTCTACATTTTCAAATATACTGATTTCAATTACAACACAGAATACCAGGTGTACAGTGCTCTCTTTATATTTATTTTTGATTACAAATATTTGCACTGTAAAAAACAAAAGAAATAGTATTTTTCAATTCACCTCCTACAAGTACTGTAGTGCAATCCCTTTATCATGAATGTTGAATTTACATATGTAGAATTATGTAAAAAAAAAAAAAAACCTGCATTCAAAAATGAAACAATGTAAAACTTTAGAGCCTACAAGTCCAATCAGTCCTACTTCTTATTCAGCCAATCGCTCAGACAAACAAGTTTGTTTACATTTGCAGAAGATAATACTCCTTGTTTCTTGCTTATCTCACCTGAAAGTGAGAACGGGGGTTTGCATGGCACTGTTGTAGCCGGCGTCACAAGGTATTTACATGCCAGATGCACTAAAGATTTATAGGCCCCTTCATGCTTCAACCACCATTCCAGGGGACATGCGTCCATGCTGATGACGGGTTCTGCTCGATAATGATCCAAAGCAGAGCGGACCGACGAATGTTCATTTTCATCATCTGAGTCAGATGCCACCTGCAGAAGGTCGATTTTCTTTTTTGGTGGTTCAGGTTCTGTAGTTTCCACATCAGAGTGTTGCTCTTTTAAGACTTCTGAAAGCATGTTCCACACCTCATCCCTCTCAGATTTTGGAAGGCACTTCAGATTCTTAAACCTTGGGTTGAGTGCTGTAGCTATCTTTAGAAATCTCACATTGGTACCTTCTTTGCGTTTTGTCAAATTTGCAGTGGAAGTGTTCTTAAAACAAACGTGCTGGATCATCATCCGAGACTGCTATAACATGAAATATATGGCAGAATGCGGGTAAAATAGAGCAGGAGACATATAATTCTCCACCAAGGAGTTCAGTCACAAATTTAATTAATGCATTCTTTTTTTAACGAGAGTCATCAGCATGGAAGCATGTCCTCTGGAACAATGGCCGAAGCATGAAGAGGCATATAAATCTTTAGCGCATCTGGCACATAAATATCTTGCGATGCCAGCTACAACAATGCCATGCGAACACCTGTTCTCACTTTCAGGTGACATTGTAATTAAGAAGTGGGCAGCATTATCCCCTGTAAATGTAAACAAACTTGTTTCTCTTAGCGATTGACTGAACAACAAGTAGGACTGAGTGGACCTGTAGGCTCTAAAGTTTTACATTGTTTTGTTTTTGAGTGCAGTTATGTAACAAAAAAAAATCTACATTTGTAAGTTGCACTTTCATGATAAAGAGATTGCACTACAGTACTTGTATAAGGTGAATTGAAAAATACTATTTCTTTTGTTATTTTTACAGTTCAAATATTTATAATAAAAAATAATATAAAGTGAACACTGTACACTTTGTATTCTGTGTTGTAATTGCAATCAATATATTTGAAAATGTAGAAAAACATCCAAAAATATTTAATAAATTTCAATTGGTATTCTATTGTTTAACAGTGCAATTAATCACAATTAATTTTTTTTTTAGTTAATCGTGAGAGTTAACTGTGATTAATCGACAGCCCTAGTTTGCACTAGTCATCCTGTTTAATCATGTCTGTTAAAGTGCAATCTGGGAACACTGGGCAGTATCCTTCCCCCCATGCTCCAAGAACATACATGGCATCAAAAGTACATGGGGCAAAGAACTCGGGGATGCTTATGGCACAGAGTGTGGAGGAAGGAGGACCAGCCAAACTGCAGAATGCCAGTGTGCTGAACCAGTTTAAGGGCACATTGCTGTGTCAGCCCAGGCTTTGTGTCACTGTGGCCCATGCAGAGCTGTAACAAGGAATTTTTGTGCCCGAGGCAAGGGCTGACTCCAGGCTCTTCGGCAGCAGGTCCCTCAGTCCCTCTTGGAGGGAAGGGCCCGCCGCCGAATTGCCACCCAAGAATGAATGAAGCAGCAGCGGCAATTCGGCGGAAGGTCCTTCCCTCCGAGAGGGACTGAGGGACCTGCCGCCGAAGAAGCGGCGGCGGTAGAGCTGCCGCCGAAGCGCCGACGATCGCGGCTTTTTTTTTCCCCTCCACCCCGCTTGGGCGGTAGAGCTGCACCCCTCTGCTTTCCGCGCCTGAGGCAAGTGCCTCATTCGCCTCACGCTTGTTACGGCACCGGGCCCATGGTCAGCTGCCTCAGAAAGTACTCACCATGGCTGGTTTTAGAAACACCCACATCTCCTGTTGAAAACCAGTTCCCAAATCGTATGGACACAAGACACAGTTAGAGCCAACCAAGCCAGCAGGCTATAGACTGGGTTCAAAGTGGGAGTGAAGCCAGGGTTTTCCTTCGGTAGTCTGTCTGTGAGTGATAATGCAGGGGGGAAGAGTCAAGGATGACACTGACGGGACATGAAGGAGGGGACTTTAAGGGGAACTGAGGAGTGGTGTGGACTACAGGGCATCCAGGAGAAGGTGTCTGTCACACAAGAGCAAAAGGTCAGGAATAGAGAGGTAGATTTGTGAGGTGTTTTATGTGCAAGTATTTATAGATGGCTTAAGGCTATATTGGAAAGTAAGGTAGGTGAAATGTGAATTGCCGTGGGCTTATGAAAAGTCAATAATTTCAGACATTTTATTACTGTCTTAGAATGAAATAATTATTACTCTAAGAGCAGAACCATATGATTTTGTACAGATGGATTTTCAGAAGTTTTTGACAAAGTTTTATATGATGGATTATTGTAAAACTCCTCTAACAGAAGATTTAGAACAGGTCAGTAGGGAGATAGCAGAAGGTTGGAGTTAAAGGTGTGTCTTCTTTGTGGAGGTTGGGGAAAGTGGAGTCCTCCAGGGTTCTGTATTGGGACCGGCATTTTAAAACTAGTTTAAATAATGGTTTAGATCAGGGGTCGGCAACCTTTCAGAAGTGGTGTGCCGAGTCTTCATTTATTCACTCTACTTTAAGGTTTCGCGTGCCGGTAATACATTTTAACGTTTTTAGAAGTTCTCTCTATAAGTCTATAAACTATTGTTGTATGTAAAGTAAACAAGTTTTTAAAAATGTTTAAGAAGCTTCATTTAAAATTAAATTAAAATTCAGATCTTCTCAGTTTAGTGCAGTGGTTCTTAACCTGGGGTGCACGCACCCCCTGGGGCAGGGCCGGTGCAAGGATATTTAGCGCCCTAGGCAAAACTTCCACCTCCCACCCCCCCTGCACATAGCCTTTATAGACCCCAGGGGCCAGCTGTGCCCAGGGGCTGCTCGCCAGACCAGGTTCCCCCCTCCCCGCCCCCTGAACTCCCCTGGAGGCACCAGAGAGCCAGAGTGTCCCGCTTGTGGCGGCAGCGAGCCCCAGCCATGGAGGAGCCGGCGCGGTGCATGCGGGGCAGCAGCCCTGCAAAGGTGGCAGCGCCACTAGCGGGGAGCAGCCATGCCCCCCTGCCCCTCCTGCCCAGGCTGCACCCCGGCGCCCCCCCCCGGGGGCTCCTGCAGGGTGCAGCGGATGCATGCGGGCGCCAGCCCCTATGCGCCCCCCCGGGTCCCCCCTCTCCTAGGGTTACCATATTTAAAAAAACAAAAAAGACCGGGGGATGGGGAGAGCCCCGCCCCTATCCACTCCTTCCCACTTCCCACCCCCTGACTGCCTCCCTCAGAACCCAACCCCCCCCGCTCCTTGTCCCCTGACTGCCCCCTCCTGAGACCCCCCCACCCTAACTGTCCCCCAAGGACCCTACCCCCTACCTGTCCCCTGACTGCCCCGATCCGTATCCACACCCCCACCCCCAGACAGACCCCCCGGGACTCCCATGCCCCATCCAACCATTCCCCGCCCCCTGAGAGACTCCCCCAGAACTGCCGACCCATCCAACCCTCCCCCTGCTCCCTGTCCTGACTGCTCAGATCCCTTTCCACACCCCCACCCCCTGACACCCCCCCCCAGATCTCCCGACCCTTCCAACCCTCCCCCTGCTCCCTGACAGCCCCCCAGGACTCCCCTTACCATGCCCATGCCGGTCAGACCCTGGCTCCACGTGGAGGCAAAACATGCTGCCGGGCTGCCGCTGGCACAGCCCCTCCCCCACAGAGTGCTGAGGCAGCGGGAGTGGGGGGAGCTCCGGGAGGGGCAGCGGCGAGGGTGGCTCACAGTCCCGGGAGCCGCAGAACCCGAGCGCAGTGAGGGGGGAGCCGGGGGGCGCGCCTGCCAGGGCTGCAGCCCGGTGCCCCCCCTAGGGGGACTCCTGCAGCGGATGCATGTGGGCAGTTGTCCCCGTGTGCCCCCCGGCTTCCCCCTCGCCATGCTCAGGCTCTGCGGCTCCCGGGAGTGTGAGCCGCCGCCGCCCCTCCCGGAGCAGGCTCAGGGCCTCACGCCCCGGCGGCTCACCCTCCCGGGAGCCGCAGAAACTGAGCGCGGTGAAGGGGGGAGCTGGGGGGCACGCCTACCGCCAGTCTGAGGTCCCGGCCGCTGGCCCTGCTCAGCCTCCTGCCAGCCTGGGCTGAGCGGGGCCGGGACCCTGGCTGATTGGCACGCATGCCGTAGGTTGCTGACCCCTGGTTTAGATGAAGCTCTAGTTATAGTACTCACAGTGATACAGACCCCAGTGCTGCAAGTATTTATTCACATACTTAATTTTATGCAGATGAGTAGTGCCATTGGCTTCAGTCAGACTACTCAGGGAGTAAAGTTAAGCATATGTATGCTTGCAGGATTGGGGCCTACATTTGAAGATGATACTAAAAGTTTGGGGGGTTAATGTGTTATCAGTAACTCACTGAAGTTTAAAAAGGGGGGTGTAACTGTAACCATAGCAATGATGTCCTCACTTGACACATGGCTACTGGGTGGTAAAGCCATTTAAATGCATTTTCAAGCTTAGCTTTTGTACCACAGTCCCTATAAGAGAGACTTAGTGGATCGCTGCTAGCACATTGCTATCCTATCATTCAACATCAAAAGGCCTCCTTGTGTCTATCACTCTTTTCACAACAAAGCACCATGAGGAAACCACACGGTACAGTTTTCAGAGTAGCAGCCGTTTACCTCTAGTCCTTTTGGTATGATGTCCAGCTGTTTGCATTTGGAAAGGAAGATGATGTCTGTCTGTATCTGTATGAGTTTTTTCACGGTACACGATACAGTTGTTTGCTGCCTATACACAAACATGCCTGGCCCAGCTACATACACGCTGCTGCTCTGACTGGGTTCTGGCGGCTTCTAAAGCATGCTCACTGTGAGTGTCACTGGAGGGCTCACAAACTACCCTAGTCCTTTACACTCCTGCTCAGAATGTTCCCCAAAACCTACCTGGGGGTCCCCGCTGGGTTTTCGGAGACTCATATGACCAGGCTCCATTTGATGCATGGGCGTCACAGGGGTGTGATATCCATTCGCTGTAAGGAACACACAGAGGAGGTTAGAAGGGCTGCTCTAGGCAGCAAATACTTAAATACAGACTTTCAATGGTTCATGGTCACTTTATTTATCATAAAGGTAAACTCGCAGAACCCTGTAACAAGATACTTGCCTTCCCTACGTGCCGTCTTACCCCAGAAGTGCCTGAACTGAACAGACCTCTAAACAGGCATGGGCCTGACTCGATCGAATTGGATGGGGCAGTGCCAACCCAGAACCCAGTAGTGTGTCTAGCCTCTGGGCCCAGGCCTCCTCTCACTGCTCCGGGGCAGACTGAAGTCAGCAGAGTTAGATGGCTGTAGAAAGGGTCTAAGGGAGATGCCCTAGAACTTGAATCCATTCCCAACAGCCTACTTAGTCGTCTCCCCCCCCCCCAATGTGGCAGATACTAGTTCCCCTTCTGTTCCGCAAACCAGCACCCTGAAAACCAGAGGCAAAGGACAACAATCCAACGCTGATTATATTTTAAAACTGCATGATTTGAAAGCCCATCCCCTGATTTTCTCAGGCCTGACTTGTGGCTGCTTGGGGCTGGATACTGCATCTGCTCCTAGAAAAGCCGACACTAAGCATAAAGCAGAAACCAGTCCTGACAACAAATAATGAGTGCAAAGGACTTCTGCACCTTCAGTTTTCAGGGGCTCATACATCCCGGATCCTCCTTTTCAGAGCATTTAGCTTGGGTCCATGCCCAAATCTGAATGTCTCCCTAAGGGACGGATGGCTGCAGCTGCCTGTTGCATAGAGCCTGAGAAATGGGGATAGAGGACACTGATCCTGTCTCAAGTGAGGGAGGAATCCATGTACATAACCCTCAGCATCTGCTCCTGGCTCCACCACACTCCGGGATGATTGCTCCAGAAGGTGTTTGTGGAAACAGCCATTTCTACTACTCATGGCTGTTCCCCTGGGCTGTGACCCGCTGGAGGGCACCTGGGGGACTGAATGCCAGACAGGCAGCTGCAGGACTATTAGAGCTCTGCCATTACCCTCAGGCTGATGGTATGAGCTGCCACGGAACCCAAGTGGCACCTAAACTGGGACTGCATAATACCCTAGGAGTGAGGGAGGGGTGTTGGGACAGAAAAACCTGCAGTTTGGTGTTGCTGTGCTATTAAAAATGAGTCACCATTTATATTCTGGGAGCACACGGAGTGAGGTGAGGACTCCTTTGGCTGTGCACAGGACACAGAGGGAAGCAGACTGTCCCTGCCCCAAAGAGATTACAATCTGAATAGACCAGACAGACAAACAGAAAGAGACAACATCCTAGCCAGGTTGGAAAGAGGTACTTACGTGATAGTTATTGGATTTGTGCCTTTCATAGGAATCTTTAATTGCAAATTGTAAATGTCCTATAAATGGAGCCCTGCAAATCCGCAGGTATCCACTTTATATCTGTGGATATCCACAGACCATTACTACAGCTAGCAGCGCGGATGCAGACACAAAGTAGGGCTCTGACACGGATCCTCCACCTGCCCTGGGCGGTGGACCGGGGGGCAGGAACACGGGCCGGAGGCTGCTCGGGCTCTGAGCTGCCCCCCCCCCCACCCAGAGCCGGGTGGGGGAGAGCCACTCTGGCAGCTGTGGGGAGCCTAGGTCTCTCCACGTGCCCTGGGTGGGAGACCTAGGGGGCAGGGATGCTGGGCAGGGGGGCAGGGATGCTAGGCAGGGGGATGGGGGGCAAGGATGCTGGGCAGGGGGGCAGGGACATTTGGCAGGGGATGGGGGGCAGGGACACTAGGCGGGGGGGCTGGGACACTTGGCGAGAGGCTGCTTGGGCCCCCCACCCAGGACATGTGGAGGGTCCCCCACAGCACCCCACAGCTGCACCGTGGCTCTCCCCAACTGGGCTCCGGCGGGGGGGATGCCTCGGAGCCTCAGCCTGGCCCTCAGTGTAGAACCCTGCAAATCTGCGGATGTGAATATCCACAGATAATTTTTGCAGTTAGCGGATCGGATGCGGATACACATTTCTGTATCTGGGCAGGGCTCTACCTATAAATCGCAGGCTGCAAATGTAGGAACAATTGGTCAAAAGACAAACAACTAACAAAGAGAGTCTTCTCTGAGAATAAGACACCTCTCCTTGTGAAAAACACAAGGCTGGCATACACGTGTACTTTATTAAAAAAAAAAAAACAAGTTATAAAGAGATTTGGTTTATGCAGGATATTACAAAGACGAGTGATGCTTAAGATGTGCTACCAGAGTCATAAACAAAGTCATAAAAGCACCCTACTCACCCTTCCTCTTTGCACAGAGAAAAACCTTTAGTTTTAAACCCACACAAAGAATTCTAGAAATATCCTCACTGAAACTGATTTCTTTTATAAGTTTTCTAAAGCCTTCATTTACAAACTTTAAGAACATTTATGGTTGGGAAATGTTTTACAGAAGACTGATTACTTCTAACTCATGTTTTCTCTTGAAGGTGAACCTTTGAGTTGTCTTTCAAATACTTAAGATGATATAAGCTTTGTTTGAGATGTTTATTTGCAAATGTTTTGTATTTAAATTCAATCACTCCATACAATAACTGCCCAATACCATTGTTATATGAATAGTGAGATGTTTTCTGTACAAATATGGACTCAAATGACCTTACTAGAACTGAGAACTAATATAAGAAGCCACTTGAGTATAAAATTATTTATATTCATTGGGAAATTAATTAGTTATCTGCCAGGGCTTAAGCAACTCCTTATCAAATTCAGGAAGACAAGAAGAACTTCTCCACGGACAGTTAAGAAGAAAAGAGTGTTTTATTTGATCACCATTTAAGTTTAAAGACTCTCTTTAAGAATAATTTGTTTTTAAAAATGATGTTAAGGGCTGAAATATAGGAAATAGCAGTGTTTGTATTCATTTGAAACAGAATTTAAACTCCTATTAAAACCTGATGGAACTAATGGGATAGCTCAGAAAATGGAACGAATAAAAGAGTTACAGCCCTGCTGCACATGCATACCTGAGAATGGAAGATACTACCAAAATCAGCCCATGAAGGTGTTGAGCCAATGAAAGGTGACAGTGGCTGATACTTGAGTCCAGTCAAGCCCTTGAAAGAGATGTGCTGTCCAGCTCCAGTCAGATCATGGAAAGAGAGCAGTATAATTCCTCTGAAGTGAGAGACTCGCTCTCTGATTATGGTTTTATGCTCTTCCACACTTACACTCTCTTGAGCTTTTATGTTCATTCTCACACAAACTCAGCCAGTTAATGTATTCTCATCAAACCTCCAAGCCAACACTTCAAGAAGCAAACAAAGAGCAGCAAGACAACCAAGAAGAACAAAAAAGCTACAACACAGCACCAAGAATTAACTTTCAGTCCAGCACGGCTTCTGCACACTGTGATATCTCAGAGACCTCGGCACTATTGGTGAAATGGAGTTTGCAAAAGCACTGCCAAGGGTTTAGATTTAAATTGTCCTTGCAATAATTCTAATGGGATATGGAAATACTATGGTAATTTAAGGTACTAAAAGCTTCTTCTCTTAAACATCAGATTGTTCAGACCGCATACACCGGGAGAGAAGACAGCAGCTAACCTTGGTAAACAGATTTAATTGAAATTTATTAATTTGCCTGTCTCCACACTGCTCCTTGAATTGGTTCTTTTATTAACTTTGTCCAATTTCATAGGACTTAGTTCAGGTCACTCACCTCTGCCTATTTATCGACTGTTTAGATTATCCATGATAAACCAAGCAGGATTCACTGACCCTTAGACAAAGCCCCTGTGCCCATCTCATTGCTGAGTTGGGGAATAATGCACTCTGGTCCTAACTTACACAGAGGAGAGCATCCCACAGACCAGGCCCACTCTTCAAGGTGTAATCTCTGAGGACAGCTCTCCGAGAGAGACACAAGAGGAACGTGTAACTGAAGGAACCTTTGTTTTCTGATTGCTTGTGTTCTGTCTGGGTTGAGGTTTGTTTATCTTTTTCTTTCTTTCCTTTCCTTAGTTACAGGAGGTTGGCAGTTAATCCTTGGGAGTATATTGCTTGTCTTTCATCACGCAGTGCCTCCCCTAACGCCTGCGAAGAACCCCATGTGCCTACAGTAGAGGGCATCACATCCTTGAGTGGGCATTGAGATAGCCAATCAGATCTGGCCCCTACCATTTCTTGTTTATCTGCACTGTACATTTTGAGTATTTTAGGGGATAAAATTACTTGGTGCTCAAGAACTTACCACACCCCTTCTTCCCCCACCGCCATCGCCCCACTGGAGTTCTGCTGCTGACTGCTTTCTATCCACCCCTCTCGGGAGTAGGGTGCTTGTGGCCAGTCCCTGCCTGAAAGCTGGATCCCCAGCTACTCCTCTCCCTCCGCTCTCTCTCCCAGTCATGGGCAGCACTCCCTGAAGAGTGAACCCTGGTATAAGGTAGGGGAGGTGCTAGGGCTGAGCCCCTCCCCTGCGTATAGGAGACAAATTGAGTCACCTACATTCCCACGAAGAACACAGGATTTGAAACCTTTGCAAACTAGCCCTGCTTGCTCTGAGCCTAACGGTGGGTGGGTCTGGGTGGGAGGTGTGGCTCTATGGATCCCCTGCCTGTGCTGGTGAGTGCCAGGGAAGTCTCCCTTCCCTTCTGCTGATGGGACTGCAACCAGCTAGCGAGCAGCTGGTCAGGTCAGCATGGGCTGCAGACAGTGCAGTGCTGACAGCTCTGGGGCTCACGGCCAAGGTGCCAGGAAATGGGCACTGGAAGTGCAGCCCTCCGAACTAAATGAGCCCATTCTGGTGGCTGGCTGGGTGGGGCTCTACTGAGTGAGTTTCATAGAATCATAGAAGATTAGGGTTGGAAGAGACCTCAGGAGGTCATCTAGTCCAACCCCCTGCTCAAAGCAGGACCATCCCCAACTAAATCATCCCAGCCAGGGCTTTGTCAAGCCAGGCCTTAAAAACCGCTAAGGATGGAGATTCCACCACCTCCCTAGGTAACCCATTCCAGTGCTTGACCACCTTCCTATAAAATAGTTTTTTCCTAATATCCAACCCAGACCTCCCCCACTGCAACTTGAGACCATTGCTTCTTGTTCTGTCATCTGCCACCACTGAGAACAGCCGAGCTCCATCCTCTTTGGAACCCCCTTTCAGGTAGTTGAAGGCTGCTATCAAATCCACCCTCACTTTTCTCTTCTGCAGACTAAATAATCCCAATTCACTCCTCATCAGTCATGTGCCCCAGCCCCCTAATCATTTTTGTTGCCCTCTGCTGGATTCTCTCCAATTTGTCCACATCCTTCCTGTAGTGGGGAGCCCAAAACTGGACACAATACTCCAGATGTGGCCTCAACAGTGCCGAATAAACATCCGACCTGCAGCCTCAAACTGTCCCCCGCCCTGGAGCGACACAGCCTGCATGGCACACTCACATAACGCAGAATCTACGGGCAAAGTGAAGGCCGGATCTTCAACTGGGGTAAATTGGTATCGCTCCATTGGAGTCAATGGGCCAGATCCCCAGCTGGTGTAGATCTGTAGAAGTGGATCCTTGGATGTATAAACGGGGGAATCTCGAGCAGAAGTAGATTGGTTGCGTTACCTCTGAATTTGGCACTGGTGCAGGAATCCTGGGTCCAGTTTTGGAGCCCACAATTGAATAAGGAGGTTGATAAATTGGATAATGTTCAGAGTAGAGTCATAGGAATCATTAAAGGATTGGAAAACATGTTTTAGAGTGACAGACTCCAGGAGATTAATCTATTTAGTTTAACAAAGAGAAGAGTAAAGAGGGACTTGATTACAGTCTATAATGGGGAACAAAAATTTGATAATGAGCTCTTCAATCTAGCAGAGAGAGATATAACATGATCCAATGGCTCTGCCTGTTTTCAGCCCCTCCTCAGAGCTGTGTGCACTTCAGTTGGTTCCTGGTGTGGGAGGGGATTGTGGGGCTCCCCTTTCTGCTCAGCAGAGTCACAGCTATCCCAAGCATAGCACTGCCCCGGGCCCACCATCTGCCCAGACCTCCTGTCTGCTCTTCAGAGGCCCCTACGCAGGAGGACTGTGAATGGGGGAGCCCTCAGAAGGCTCCGCTACACCCAACTGGCCCGAACGGCTTTGCACTCCCCTTGAGGGCTGCTCCGGGAACCAGACTGCTTGCTGCTGTAACTTACCCTTCCCTGGGGGTGGTAGGGCTACGTGTGGGCCTGCCCCCTCTAACAGGGCACAGCCTGCTCTCTGCAGGGACTCCCCACACTGCCCCCCGGGGCTCCCTACTCTGCACTGTCAGCCTTCTTCACTGTGAAGGGGTGGGAGCCAGGCCCAGAGGAAAGGTACTTCTCTCTTCTCCGCCCCTGTGCGCACTGCTCTCCTCTCCTACCCAATGCAGCTTTCCCTTTGACCCTCCCCTCCCTCCTCTCCTCCCCCATGCAGCACTCCCGTCCCTCCTCTCCTCCCCCATGCAGCACTCCCCTCCCTCCTCTCCTCCCCTATGCAGCACTCCCTTCCCTTAGGCACCCCCCTCCCTCCTCTCCTCCCTTCCCCCCTGCAGCACTCCCCTCCCCTCCCCCCCCCCCTCCCCCCTGCCGCCCTCGCCTCCCCCCCCTCCCCCCCTCTGCCGCCCCCCCCTCCCTCCGCTACCCCCCTCCCGCCTCTCCTCCCTTCCCCCATACAGCACTCCCCTCCCTCCTCCCCTCCCCTCCCCCCTGCAGCCCTCCCTCCCCTTTGCCCCCCCCCCCCCCCCCCCCCTCCCCTCCCCTCCCCTCCCTCCTCTCCTCCCCCATGCAGCACTCCCTTCCTTTGATGCTCCTCTGGGCAGTGCTCCCCTCCCTTCGAGGCTCCACTCACCTGTGCAATGCTCCCCTTCCCTCCCCCGTGCAGCATTACCACACAGGTGCTGTAGCTGACAGAGGCCTTGTCACCAGGAGATGGGCTGTTGCCCAGTGGCATTCGCTTCCCCAAGCAGGGCACACACCTTCGCTCTCACACTGCTGTGTGGCTCCTTGGCGGGCTGGCATGTTCGCTGAGCTGGGCTAAGGCCTTTCCCCCATGCAGGTGTAAGGTCGACAGACCTCGGTTTGTGGCGGCTGGGATCAAACCTGGGCCCTCTGGAGCTTAATGGGTGAGCCTCTACTGCCTGAGCCATAAGACACGTGTCTCTTCGCCAAGGCTGAAGCATCAATCCCTAGCTAGTCTAGGTGTCACTAGAGGAAGACAGAGCGCCACATCCAGCAGGCCTGGGTTACCCAGGCTGCGTCCTGTGTGGGGATTGCGCCTACCCTGCCTCCCTCCTGCACCCCTTGTGGCCTCTGCTCCCTCCCCCCGCAGGGGTCTGCCCTGCACCTGGGGCAGCAGCTGTAGCTGAGCTGGCTCTCTGCAGGGGGCAGAGCCACATCAGCTGTAGCTCGGGGCTGGGAAGGCGCTCCTGGTGAGAGGGGCACCAGCCACTGCCCTGGAGCCCGCCAGTCATGCCTGAGCTGGGAAGCGCCTGTCAGGCCAGAGCACGGGGGACACTGAGCTCCTTTCCTAGCTGAGGAAACAGTACCTGCAGGCACAGCACTCTTCTGGCTCCCGGGGCTCCTGGGGGTCCCAGGCACGCTGCTCGGCCGTTCCCACGTGGTTTCTGTTCAAAGAGAACAGCACAGTGAGTGCACCAGGGCCCTACGAGCACGGCACAGTGCCATGGGCCACAGTCACAGAATGAATGGGTCACCCACCGCCCTGCCTCAGCCCCACACTGCCAGCTCCTTGGTCGGCCAGTGCAGTGCCACCCACTGCCCGATGCTTCTGCCCACCCTCCCAGAGATCCCACCCCACCTTCCATCTGTGCAGCTCTCCTCGCCGGCTAACCTGCCTCCCCCATCCTGCCCACTTCATTAGCCATTTTTCCCTGCATCACAGGGTGTGCCACCTACTACGGAGCAGCGAGCTCCGCAGACTTCTTTCCCTCACCTGCAGATTACAGTGATCTCAGCCCAAGAAGCCCTGGACATGCTCAACTGAGACGTAATGACATTGACTTGTGTGCAACAGAATGTAGTGAGAAGAGCATGGAATGGATTTATATATAAAATTCTGTGGAAATTTTGTTTAGTGACATTTTTGACTCCGTTTGCATGCTTAAACAGCAACATCTAGCGACTTTTCAGGGTTTGTCTGGCGACTTCCTGCTACGTGGAGTTGGCAACACTGAATTACTGTACGGAGAGGAGCCCTAGCTAGGGTCTCTGTCCTGCCCCTCTCTGACAGTGATTGCAAGGAGCCAGGATTGTGACTGGTGGCAGTGGCTTCACGGAAGCCATGGTCCCTTGTCTTCATGAGTGTTTGCTAGGTGAGCAGCTGATTGTGAGTGTGACGTTGTGCAGTCTATATGATTTTGTAAAAACATGATAATAAGTGAATATAATGTAATTGGAATAGTTTTATAAAAACATGATAAGAAGTGAGTATAATGTAACTGGAATATGCTTCATGCAAAAGATATCATCACAAAGCTTATAATCTACTGAGTGTGATCATCCTATTTGTATAAATGTACCATTCTTGTATCTAAAACTAGAAATATAAAATATAACTCTGAGGGCCTATTGTAATTATGCAAAGTGTGGGCCATTAATGGTGGTTTGGAATCTTGATGACTCCCATTAACCAGAGCCATTGTCTGCAGATGGCTGTATTTACCTGTGAGTCTTCCTGTATATGTGTGTGCTGGCAAGTGAGTAATGAAGCCTTGCAGTGACATGTGATCATGTCACCTGAACTGGAATCCATCTTTAACCTGGTGCTTTTCCAGTGAGGGGTGGGGGAACCCAGAGGGACAAAGGATTCCCGCCTTATGCAAAAGATATATAAAGGGGTGGAAGAGAACAGAGAGGGAGAGGAGCCATCATGAAGAATCCCCTAGCTATCACCTGAGCTGGAACAAGAGCTGTACCAGGGGAAAGAATTGTGCCCAGGCCTGGAAGGTGTCCAGTCTGAGAAAAAACTTACTGAAGCATCTCTGAGGGTGAGATTATCTGTATTCAGTTTGATTAGACATAGATTTGCGCATTTTATTTTATTTTGCTGGGTAACTTACTTTGTTCTGTCTGTTACTACTTGGAATCACTTAAATCCTACTATCTGTATTTAATAAAATCACTTTCTACTTATTAACTCAGAGTATGTATTAATACCTGGGGGAGCAAACAGCTGTGCATACCTCTCTATCAGTGTTATAGAGGGCGAACAATTTATGAGTTTACCCTGTATAAGCTTTATACAGGGTAAAACGGATTTATTTGGGTTTAGACCCCATTGAGAATTGGGCATCTGAGTACTAGAGGCAAGCACACTTCTGTGAGCTGTTCTCAGGTAAACCTGCAGCTTTGGGGCAGGTGATTCAGACCCTGGGTCTGTGTCTGGAGCAGACTGGTGTGTCTGGCTTCACCAAGACAGGGAGCTGAAGCCACCGAGCTGGCAGGGAGAACAGAAACAGAAGTAGCCTTTGCACATCAGCTGGCAGCTCCCAAGTGGGTTTCTGTGATCCAACCCGTCACAGTGGGATTCAGCAAACTCTGACTGCTGAGGGTCTGTGCAGGAGGAGCCTGGGGAGACGGCAGAAAACCCCAGGCAGGGGATGTGGCTGTGGCACAAAGGCCTTTTACCAGCAGCTCCCCCTGAGGACGGTGGGTCACATAAACAATGCAGAAAGGCTGTGCAGCCATTGTGGGGGGTGGAATCCCCAGGCTCGGGAGCTCCTCCAGACTGCATGGATTTAGGTGCGGAAATGGCCCAAGAGAAGCTGCCACCCAGAGTCGGAGGCCAGGAGCACGTTTCTGGTACAACTGTACTGCTATATTCTACTGGCAAAGCACTCCTAGTGCGGACACAGCCCAGCTGGCAAAGCTGTGCTCTGCACCAGGGTACTTGACTCCAGCCCCCTGAGTGAAATAAGCTGTACGGATCAGTGTTGTCTGTAGAACAGCAGCTACACTAGTGGCTTTTGCTGGCACAGCTCTATGTGTTACAAATCAGACCCCTCACCATCACAGCTATGCCAGCAAAAGGTTGTAATGTAGACCTGCCTCAGATCAGCCACCCAGAAAGGTGGCCCTGCCCAGAGGCAAACAAGGAAGGTGGCACCATTCACTGCAGGCAGAGCAAGTTACAACTCATATTACAAGACAGTACCAGCCTCAGAGTCAAAGCCATCCTAATACATGCCAGTCACCTTGTGGAACAGAGTTATGGATGCATGGCTCTGCTGCTGCTGCCTCTTCAGCTTCAGCTCCAAGGAGAAGCACAGAGTGGAGGAACAGATAACTAGCTCAGCAAGGAAAGTGTGTGCAGGAAGATAACCTGTGACTCAGAGCATACAAAGGTGGGCCAGACCTTCCTGTCACATTTCTAGCCTCAGTGATTCCAGGATACCTCCACCAGCAGTCATTTCTGGGATTGCTGGGGAGGGGCCTAAAGCTGAGAGGAAGCACATATGCACACTATTCACATGTGCTTCTTTGACCACATGAGGGAGCCTATTTTTTCCCCCATTGCGAACCCCAGATCAAATGTCATCTGCAGCAGGCAACATAGAGATAAAGACTCAAAGGAACTAAATGGCCCAAACAAAGGGAAATAATCATAAGAGACAACCATGAAAACGTGGATGGGGTGTAAACAGCCCCAATGTCTGCCTGAGCAGAAACAAGAGCTGTAAGAGGTGGGAACTGCCCCAGTCATCTCAATCAGGGCTCTTGGACTCTGAGTCCATGAGTATGGAGTTAGACGTTTTACTAAGATGCCATACAATTCCACATTTTGCTGCAGCTGGAGGCTTGACGTTTGCTGTCTGTCTGCTCTGCCAGGAATTGCCTCTTGAGCTGCAGCTTTCTGCAGAGGGCTCTCATGGGAGTTGTACTCAGCATTCCTCAGTCAGAGGTGCAGTCACCACAATGGTAAGTGGGTGGAGAGTGGCCAAAGGAGCCTGAAGATGCTGCATGAGGCAACACATCTTGCTGGACCAGGCCCCAAGCGACCTGACCAGGGAAACAATTCTGAACACAAGCTATGTGACCTGAGTGAATGAGAAGTGAGCCAAGTGTCCAGGGCACAGAAAAGGACCAGAAGGCGATAGCCGTGGGGCACGGTACAGAGAGGGCAACAGGAACTCTGCCATCCATGCTTTGGGGTTGATGCAATACAACCCTGAGCATCCCCTGCAGAGTCTCAACAACTGGCGGAGAGTAAATAGATGACAGAGGTTTCCATACATGGCACTAATCCGTTCAGGCTAGGGACTGAGTTAGCCACAGCAAAGAGCTTTCATTACTCTCAGCTGTATAGAGCCCAATAAGGCAGGGAAGCCGAAGGCTAAATCCCAATGCATTACAGTTGCTCCCCCTCTCACACACACACACACACACACACACACACACACACACAGATGGCTCACCCCAGCACACAAGCCAGACCAAGCATTTCTGAGGCCTGGAACACACAGGATGTAACTGCAGTGGATGGGTTTCCTGCGGGAAGAGCAGCCAGCACATCCCTCGGCCTGCGCCGCTTCCCGCAGCCCCCATTGGCCTGGAGCGGCAAACCGCGGCCAGTGGGAGCCGCGATGGTGGAACCTCGCACGTGGCAGGTAAACAAACGGGCCCAGCCCGCCAGGGGCTTTCCCTGAACAAGCAGCGGACCGGCTTTGAGAACCACTGATTTAGACCATCCCTGACAGGTGTTTGTCTAACCTGCTCTTAAAAACCACCAATGACGGAGAATCCACAATCTCCCTAGGCAATTTATTCAAGTGCTTAACCATCCCGAGGGTTAGGAAGTTTTTCCTAATGTCCAACCTAAACCGCCCTTGCTACAATTTAAGTCCATTGCTGCTTGTCCTATCCTCAGAGGTTAACAAGAACAATTTTTCTCCCACCTCCTTGTAATAAACTTTTATGTACTTGAAAACTGTTACCATGTCCCCTCTCAGTCTGGGCTGAGGCCAGTGATACTGTTGTGTGCGTGGCCTCTCATAGAATCATAGAATATCAGGGTGGAAGGGACCTCAGGAGGTCATCTAGTCCAACCCCCTGCTCAAAGCAGGACCTAATCCTCTGATAAGGTTGATACCATTGTCTCCTGGGAAAGGATGGGTAAATGCCCATGGTACGCAGGGTCGCTCTAGAGCAGGGGTAGGCAACCTATGGCACGCGTGCTGAAGGCGGCACACGAGCTAATTTTCAGTGGCACTCACACTGCCCGGGTCCTGGCCACCGGTCCGGGGGCTCTGCATTTTAATTTAATTTTAAATGAAGCTTCTTAAACATTTTTAAAAACCTTATTTACTTTACATACAACAATAGTTTAGTTATATATTATACACTTATAGAAAGAGACCTTCTAAAAACGTTAAAATGTATTACTGGCACGCGAAACCTTAAATTGGAGTGAATAAATGAAGACTCGGCACACCACTTCCGAAAGGTTGCCGACCCCTGCTCTAGAGTCTTTCATGGTGTGAAGAACTTCGTCTTTTTTTTTTTTGGAAAAAAGTTTATCTTTATCAAAGGGGAGATTCTCCACTTTGGTCTGCAGGTCTTCGGGGATACCGGATGCAGAGAGCCAGGAAGATTTGCGCATAACCACTGCAGTTGCGGTAGTGTGGGCTGCTGTGTCCGCCATGTCTAGAGATGCTTGTAGGGCCATTCTGGGGACCAATTGGCCCTCGACAAAGACTGACTCTAAGTCTGCTCTCCTGTCCTCTGGGATATGGGAGGTAAAATCAAAGAGTTTATTGTAATTGTTGAAGTCATAGCTTGCAAGTACGGCGGAATAGTTTGCAATTCTGAATTGCAGAGTGGAGGAGGTATAAACCTTGCGGTCCAAGAGGTCAAGGTGTTTGAGATCCTTGTCTTGAGGGGTGGGCCGGTAGTGCGGCTGTTTCGTCCTGTGTGTCGCTGCATCCACTACAAGAGAATTTGGTTGTGGATGGGAGAATAAGAAGTCTATGTCCTTAGCAGGAACATAATATTTACGTTCAGCCTTTTTGCAAGTTGGTAAGATAGAGGCTGGTGTCTCCCAGATGGTGTCAGCTGGTTCTAGGAGTGCTTCATTTATAGGAAGCGTGATCTTTTAAGGCCCAGAGGGTTGGAGGATTTTGAGGAGCCTGTGTTGTGTCTCCTGGACCTCCTCTAAAGGGATGTCCTGGCTGAGTGCCACCCTCTTGAAAAGTTCTTGGAATTGTTTGAAGTCGTTCACATTCTGTGGAGGCGGAGGCATGAGGGTTCTGTCTAGAGATGATGGAGAGTTAGGAGCCGGCAAATCAGGGTATGGTCCATAGCCCACCTCTGCAGGGTGGGTTCAGGCACTCTAGAAGTAGACGGAGCTGGAGATAGAGGCGCAGAAGGAGCTTGTGGTCTGGTGGAAGAAGCACGAGGGTGAGTGGCAGTAGGAGCTGGCCACAGGTACCACTGAGGCCAAGGCATAGGATAAGAGAAGTAAGGCGCCGCCCATGGGGGGGGCAAAGTAAGGAAACTGAGGCTGGTGGTTGTGAGCCGTGACCTGAGGTGCAAAAGGTTCCAGTGGAGGAAGAGAGGCAGGTGGGGAGAACTCTGCCTGCTGCTGCATATAAGGCTCGCTATCAGTAAAGGTAGCCAGGTCAGGTGGGGAGAGCGGCTGGTCAAAGAGTGAGCACTGTGTGTCAAGGAGCGGAGAGTTAGGCTGAGGTGCCACTGAGAGGTCATCCTGACTTAGGAACTCTTGCTGCTGCTCCCTGGGCTGTGATTCCGCTGAGCGTGATCTGTGCTCAGAAGCGTGCATGGACTTCTGTTTAGCTTTTCCCGGTGCCGTGGATCGCTTGTAGACGCCCTGCGGGAGGTCCAGTGCTGCTATTGGACTGGCAGGCAGGCTCGGTGTCGACGTTCTTGTTGGCACCGGGGTAGAATGCACTGTCGGCACCGGGTCTATTTTCGGTGCCGAGGGGACTGGTGCCAAGGAGACCTTCCAAGACAGGAAGTCGGGTCCCTGCCTCTGAGCTCTGCGGGAGCCATGGTTGAGGTGCTGGGATGGTCGGAGGCGCCTGCCTTCGGCACTGTCAGCACTGAGGGTAAGGATCTCGCAGGAGACCCTTTATCCTTGTGAAAGTCTCTGCACGGAGACAGTTGGGCTTCCTGCCTCTTCGCCTGAGAAGGTGAAGCCATGCTCCTGATCAGTTCGGACCTGGCCGGGGAGCGTGAGGGAGAGGGCTTGCCATTGCCCGTCTCCATAGGCGGCTGTAGGGATTTCTCCATCAGAAGCATTTTCAGCCACAGGTCCCTGTCAGGACAAGCCCTGGTTTTGAGGCTCATACAATGGACACACTTGGCACGGACATGTGTCTCGCTGAGGCACTTCACACAACGTGAGTGTCCATCAGACCTTGGCATAGAATCTTGACAGGGAGCACATTTCTTGAATCCTGACACCTGGCATTATTGCACTAGGAATGCCAGGGGAGAGCGTCTCAGCAGGAGACAAACTTGAGGAAAAGGAAAGTTTGTTTGTTTGTTTGTTTTTTAAACTAAGTAACTATTCTAAGGGAAGGGAAACAACTGGGATTTTACTAACTAACTATTTCTATGTTCTTTGTAATTGTTTCCGTCAGAGACCAGGGACGAGGATCAGCACTGCTCCGAGTACTGTCTTCAGCCGAGGACGGTTGAGAAGGAACTGAGGGGGGTGCGGGACACGCGCGCTCAGGCAGACTCTAATGAGACCGCGAGACAGCAACTGAGTGCATGCATCCCGACCAGGCACTGCTACCGAAGATCTCTGATAAACGGCGCCGGGACGCACCGTCACCTGGAGAGGAGCACCCACAGGGACAGCACTCGAAGAAGAATTACTTCTTGCGTTTTGCTTACAACACTCCTGCTAATACATCCCAGAATGATGTTTGCTTGTTTTGCAACAGTGTTACACTGTTGACTCATATTTAGCTTGTGATCCACTATGACCCCCAGCTCTTTCCGCTGGCAGTCATTTCCCGTTTTGTATGCATTTAATTGTACTAAGTGGAGTACCTTGCATTTGTCCTTACTGAATTTCATCTATTTACTTCAGACCATTTCTCCAGTTTGTCCACATCATTTTGAATTTTAACCCTATCCTCCAAAGCACTTGCAACCCCTCCCAGCTTGGTATCGTCTGCAAACTTTATAAGTGTACTCTCTATGCCATTATCTAAATCATTGATGAAGATATTGAACAGAACTGGACCCAGAACTGATCCCTGTCAGACCCCACTTGATATGCCCTTCAAGTTTGACTGTAAACCACTGATAACTACTCTCTGGGAATGGTTTTCCAACCAGTTATGCACCCACCTTAAAGTAGCTCCATCTAGGTTGTATTCCCCTAGTTTGTTTATGAGAAGGTCATGAGAGACAGTTTCAAAAGCCTTACTAAAGTCAAGATATAACACGTCTACTGCTTCCTCCATCCACAAGGCTTGTTACACTGTCAAAGAAAACTATTAGGTTGGTTTGACACGATTTGTTCTTGACAAATCCATGCTGTTACTTATCTTCTTATTGTCTTCTGGGTGTCTGCAAATTGATTGGTTAATTATTTGCTCCATTATCTTTCTGGGTACTGAAGTTTAGCTGATTGGTCTGTAATTCCCCCGGTTGTCTTTATTCCCCTTTTTATAGAGTGGCACTATATTTGCCCTTTTCCAGTCCTCTGGAATCTCACCCATCTTCCATGACTTTTTGAAGACATTCGCTAATGGCTCAGCTTACTCCTCAGTCAGCTGCCTAAGTATTCAAGGATGTATGTTACGAGGCCCTGGTGACTTGAAGAATCTAACTTGTCTAATTAATTTTTAACTTGTTCTTTCCCGACTTTAGTCTCAAATGATCCTACCTCATTTTCATTGGCATTCACTATGTTTGACATCCAATCACTGTTAAACTTTTTGGTGAAAACTAAAACAAAAAAGTCTTTTAGCATTTCTGCCATTTCCACATATTGAGTAACAGGCCTACCCGTCCTTGGTCTTCCTCTTGCTTCTAATGCATTTGTAGAATGTTTAACTAGTTTAATCTCATTTCGTGCCTTGACATTTCTAATTTTATCTCTACATACTTGTGTTGTTTGTTTATATTCATCCTTTGTAATTTGACTTAGTTTCCACTTTTTGTAGGACTCTTTTTTGAGTTTCAGATGACTGAAGATCTCCTGGTTAATCCAGAGTGGTTTCTTGCCATACTTCCTATCTTTCCTATGCAGTGGGATAGTGTGCTCTTATGCTCTTAATAATGTCTCTTTGAAAAATTGCCAGCTCTCTTAAACTGTTTTTACCCTTAGACTTGCTTCCCGTGGGATCTTACCTACCAACTCCCTGAGTTTGCTAAANATCTCACCTGAGGTAAGTCTGCCTTCTTGAAATCCATTATCTTTATTGTGCTCTTTTCCCTCCAACCATTCGTTAGAATCATGAACTCATCATTTCATGATCACTTTCACCCAAGCTGCCTTCCACTTTCAAATTCTCAACCGGTTCCTCCCTATTTGTTAAAATCACATGTAGAACAGCCTTTCCCGTAGTAGCTTTCTCCCCCATCTCAAATAAAAAATTGTCTCCAATGCATTCCAATAACTTGTGGGATAACACAGCAGGGCACAGGTTATTTTCCCAACAGATATCTAGGCAGTTGAAGTCCCCCATTACCACCAACTCCTGTGCTTTGGATGATTTTGTTAGTTGTCTAACAAAACAAACAAACAAAAAAGCTTCATCCACTTCTTCTTCCTGGTTACGTGGTCTGTAATAGACCCCTACCATAGAATCATAGAATATTAGGGTTGGAAGAGACCTCAGGAGGTCATCTAGTCCAATCCGCTGCTCAAAGCAGGACCAACACCAACTAAATCATCCCAGCCAAGGCTTTGTCAAGCAGGGCCTTAAAAACCTCTAAGGATGGAGGTTCCACCACCTCCCTAGGTAACCCATTCCAGTTCTTCGCCACCCTCCTAGTGAAATACTTTTTCCTAATATCCAACCTAGACCTCCCCCACTGCAACTTGAGACCATTGCTTCTTGTTCTGTCATCTGCCACCACTGAGAATAGCCTAGCTCCATCCTCTTTGGAACCCCCATTCAGGTAGTGGAAGGCTCCTGTCAAATCCCCCCTTACTCTTCTCTTCTGCAGACTAAATAACCCTAGTTCCCTCAGCCTCTCCTCATAAGTCATGTGCCCCAGCCCCCTAATCATTTTCGTTGCCCTCCGCTGGACTCTCTCCAATTTGTCCAAATCCCTTCTGTACTGGGGGGACCAAAACTGGACGCAATACTCCAGGTATGGCCTCACCAGTGCCGAATAGAGGGGAATAATCACTACCCTCGATCTGCTGGCAATGCTCCTACTAATACAGCCGGATATGCCGTTGGCCTTCTTGACAACAAGGGCACACTGCTGACTCATACCCAGCTTCTTGTCCATTGTAATCCCCAGGTCCTTTTCTGAAGAACTGCTGCTTAGCCAGTCGGTCCCCAGCCTGTTGCGGTGCATGGGATTCTTCCTTCCTAAGTGCAGGACTCTGCACTTGTCCTTGTTGAACCTCATCAGATTTCTTTTGGCCCAATCTTCCAATTTGTCTAGGTCACTCTGGACCCTATCCCTACCCTCCAGTGTTATCTATCTCTCCCCCCAGCTTAGTGTCATCTGCGAACTTGCTGAGGGCGCAATTAATCCCACCATCCAGATCATTGATAAAGATGTTGAACAAAACCGGCCCCAGGACTGACCCCTGGGGCACTCCGCTTGATACCAGCTGCCAACTAGACATTGAGGCGTTGATTACTACCCATTGAGCCTGACAATCTAGCCAGCTTTCTATCTACCTTATAGTCCATTCATCCAGTCCATACTTTTTTAGCTTGCTAGCAAGAATACTGTGGGAGACCGTATCAAGAGCTTTGCTAAAGTCAAGATATATCACATCCACCACTTTCCCCATATCCACAGAGCCAGTTATCTCATCATAGAAGGCAATCAGGTTGGTCAGGCATGGCTTGCCCTTCGTGAATCCATGTTGACTGTTCCTGATCAACTTCCTCTCCTCCAAGTGCTTCAAAATGGATTCCTTGAGGACCTGCTCCATGATTTTGCTAGGGACTGAAGTGAGGCTGTAGTTCCCCGGGTTCTCTTTCTTCCCTTTTTTAAAGATGGGCTCTATATTTGCCTTTTTCCAGTCGTCCGGGACCTCCCCCGATCGCCACGAATTTTCAAAGATGATGGCCAACGGCTTTGCAATCACATAAGCCAATTCCCTTGGATGCATTAGATCTGGACCCATGGACTTGTGCATGTCCAGCTTTTCTAAATAGTCCTTAACCCTGTTCTTTCAACACTGAGGGCTGCTCATCTCCTCCCCATACTGTGTTGCCCAATGCAGCAGTCTGGGAGCTGACCTTGTCTGTGAATACCGAGGCAAAAAAAGCATTGAGTTCTTCGGCTTTTTCCACATCATCTGTGGAATTTGTTATAAAAGGCACAAAAATTATGGATATGGATGGCATTATGGGATGGAGAAAGTTTCTTGCTGGGAACTTACCCCTAGGCAGGGGCGCCGGAACAGGGTGAGCCATGGGGCCATGGCCCTCCCACTTTTGAAAGTAGACAGGCCTGGCCCATCCACTTTTCGCTACGGACACCGCCCCCTTCCCCTCCTCTTCCCCCCAAGGCTCTGCCCCCTGGCCAGGCCAGCAACTGGTGGAGCCCGGCCGGGGAGCCTGGGCAGTTGTTGGGAGCCATATGGACCCTCCACCTGCCCAGGATGTGGGAGGCCTGAGAGGAGCCCTGGGCCTGTGTCCCCGCCCAGGGCAGGTGGAGGCCTGGTCCACGCTGGCTCCCCACAGCTGCCCAC
This sequence comes from Platysternon megacephalum, assembly GCA_003942145.1. Classification (NCBI taxonomy): domain Eukaryota; kingdom Metazoa; phylum Chordata; order Testudines; family Platysternidae; genus Platysternon; species Platysternon megacephalum. The sequence goes on from QXTE01000311.1 coordinate 783,635, forward strand.
GTGGCTCTTACCCCGATCCAGCTGTGGCCAGGAGGCAGGGCCTCGGAGCTGCAGCCCGGCCATGGTAAGAGCTGCGTGGGCAGCTGGCACAGACCCAGCCTCTACCTGGCCTGGGTGGGAGACCTGGTGGGCGGGACTAGGGTTGCCAACCCTCGAGGGGTGTCCTGGAGTCTCCAGGAATTCAAGGTTAATCTTTAATTAAAGACTAGGTCAAGTGATGAAACCTCCAGGAATCAAGGTCAGGGGTCACCATTTATCAGTCACATAGCACACAAAATTGGACAGTCCTTAGGTTGGCACAAAGAGGCAGAAGTTTAGTCACAGTCCATCCGGTCAAACCAGTGCCCTGATGAGCCAGCCAAGCTGTGATGGACTCCACCTCTGGCTCTCTCTCTTTCGTCCCCTCTTGTCTCCCCTCCACACCGGTCCAGGCTTCTGGGTCTGTCCAAAAAGCCCCCTTCTTCCAGTCACCTGACACCTTGCTCCCCAGCTCAGTTCCCAAGTCCCACCTGCTGGTGTGTCCAGCTGTTAGGTGTTGATTGTTCAATTCTTGGGGCACCCTTTGGTCTTGTTGGACTCTCTGTTGATACTGAACTATCTTTCCCATTTGTAACAATCCTTCCTTTTCCAGCATGTTCCTTACAGCAACATGGAATATTATGGGTGCACTGCAGTACCCCACAGGCAAAACATTCCAGCAATATTGAGTACCTTGGAATACAAAACCCGTTCGATACTGGGATTCTGGACTCAAAGGTAAACTCCAAAACCCATCTGCCACATCCAGTACAGAAAACCATTTCATTTTGGGGGATACCACCTCCACCAGCTCAGGCTAAGCTGTTACTATGGGAGGCCCCGACGTAAGCAGTTTTTTTTAGCCCTCTATAGTCGATATTTAATCTCCATTTTCCATCTGGCTTTTTTACTGGCCAGACTGGTTAGGCGCTGAGCACCTCTGGGTTAATTTCTGTTTTTCCAGTTCTTCTATGACTTGTCTTAGTGATTCCTTTGCCTCCTGAGGTATTGGATATTGTTTAATGTGTAGAGGCACGTCTCCTTCTAGTGAAACTGAAGTTTGTACCTTTCTTGTATCTAAAGAGGCTGCAGCCCACACAGTTTGTATTTCAGTCCACCAGGTTTCCCAGCCTTTCGGCGCAGGAGGTGGCTTTTTTGGTATTATTGCTTTTACAGTTTGAGTTAGCAAGCCCCATGGGGATCAGATTAACATTATCCTTCCCCTCTTTTACAGTGAGGGCTTGTCGGATACAAGTGTTTGGGAAATCTATGATTATTCCCAGCTGCTTTATTGTTTTAGCTCCAATCAAATTTTCTCTCCCTGCGATAGCACACTTCTCCTGAATGGCACGTGCACCAAACTGGAGAGGTAGTGTTTTTACAGTTTGTGTTTGCTTATTTCCTGATACTTCCTGTATTTGTACAGAGTCTGTAAGTGGATATGCACTAAATATGTCTTTTACTATGGGGATTCCTGCCCCCATTAGAATTCAATAGAAAATCTGCAAACCCATCCCTGACTTGGATGCTTAAGTGGGGGCGCCCCCACACATCTATTGTCATGGGTTGCTGAAAAATGCATTTTGAGTCTCGGCGAGGGCTGTCCTATGTCACCTGATCGCTAACCACAGGATCATTCAATCCAGAGCAGTCGCTTCAGCAGCCTTTGTTACAGCCTTATCGTCTCCTTCCTTAGAAACTCTAACCATACATGCCTGCAGTTGTGCTTGTAACTTCTCTTTCTCTCCTTTAAGATCCTTATTCTCCTGCTTCAGTACTCCAGGTGACACTCATTCACCCTCTCTGTTCATTCCTCTGCCTCTATTCATTCCATGGCCACTCCTGAAGGCAGCGCTTGTAACACTGCTTTAACTCGTTAAGCTTCATCTTTCCTGCTGTTAACATAATGTACATTTGAATCTGTCAGCCAGCTTGGCAGGAACCTCTCATGACATTCTTGTAATACCTTTTAATGCAGCTAACCCACAAGATAGTTTAAAATGCTTTTGAACCATTTGAGTAACATTGTCGTCAAAACCAATAGTGTGGCTACTTAATATACTAGCAAAGTTTGTACTAGCATTGGCTCCTGTACAATGGTAATCCCCACTGCTTTTAGGAATTGTGTACATTTGTGTAACCATGCCAAAAACACGTTAACATTTTCAGAAGGCGGAGGACCAGCATCTCCTACTAGGACAGTTAATTCATTGATTTTTAAGGCATCGAGCTTGGCTGTTAAATCACTAGCTCGAGGTGGATGAGGTGTATAGTGTATTAGGGTGCAATATTATCCCTTCTTTCACAATCACTGTGGAGTCATGACTGTTTCAGATTGTTTTCTAATTTCTGAGTTGCCTGTTCTATCTCTCTTAATAATGTCAATCCGCTTTGAGTTATTTGTGGAGTGGTTTCAAGGGTGAATCGAGGTATTGGTGAGGTGCCACACTCAATTTACAATTCTGGGCTCCCCCTCTCTTCTTTACCTGATGTTCCTGTTTTAACAGGAATTGATCTAGGTTTTGGTGAAGGTTTTTCCAAAACCTGGTCCTCATCAGAAGGTGGTGGTTGCGGTGCAGTAGCCCTGCCCATGGGCTATTGGATGGTGGCCTCCATGGGTCATTCCACATGTTCCCAAGGCAGCATCCATTCCATTTATCCCATGTTCCATCTTTTAGTTTGGCTAGGGCCACCTGTTTTCATTTCTGTCCCCATCCTTCAGGCACTATAAAAGCTCTTGAAGTCTGTTGTTGGGTAACAGGGGACGGCACCTTTCTTTTGTAGGTTTTCCACAGTTGTTTCCAACTTTTTATTTTCCTGCTTTATTTGTTCGAGCATATCATGCCTCTAGACTGCCTGTTGCCCTGCTAAAATAGCTTGGGCTTTCCAGTGCTCGACAGCCTGGGATGCTTCTTCCAAAGCCTGGGTTACCTCTTCTACTTCTCTGGTTATTTCCATGACTTGCCTGGCCAGTATTGTGGAATGTTGTTTAAACCATTTTATTGCCATGGCCATTCATTGCAAGATTCTACATTTTTTTGCAATAGCAATAGAGATGTGAAACTCTTCAACCCATTCTGACTTAAGTCAAAGACCAAAGTCAAAAAGGTGCTAATCAGCTGTTTGCTGATGATGCTGCCCTCATAGCCAACAATGAAGATCTACTACAAGAACTCATGGACGGCCTTTCAAGTGCCTGTCAGGCATTTGCTCTTACCATCAGCATCAAGAAAACGGTTGTATTAGGAGAGGGAGTTCCACAAGATCCTTCAATTACCTTAAATGCAAACTGGCTAGACGTAGTCCAAAAGTTCAGCTGTTCAGGTTCTACAGTGACCACCAACCTCTCACTGGATGAAGAACTAAATGTTCGCATTGGAAAGGCTGCCACCACCTTTAGCAGACTAATTAAAAGAGCATGGAACAACTCAAAGCTGACCATCAAGACCAAAATGCTAGTGTACCAAGCCTGCGTCCTCAGCACTCTCGTGTATGGTGGGGAAACATGGACAACTTATGCTCATCAGGAGAAAAGGTTAAACAGTTTCCACCTATGTTGTTTACGCCACATACTCAACACCAAATGGCAAGATAAAGTCACTAACACAGAGGTTCTTCAAAGGGCAAATTTACCAAGTGTGACAGCCCTGCTAAAGCAAAGACGACTGCGCTGGCTGGGCCATCTAAGTAGGCTGGAAGGACATGCACACCCAAGGACATGCTATATGGGGAGCTATCAGAGGGAACAAGAACAACAGGACGTCCCAAGCTTCGCTATAAAGACACATGCAAGCAAGATATGAAGGAGTTTGGAATTGATCCTGACCACCTGCCTGCAGTGTGGGGGGCCCGAGAGCAGCCCCTGGTCCATTATAGCCTGCTAATATAACTATAGAAATTGATCTGGGTCGCTAGGACCATGCTTTGTTTACAATAAACCCGATCAAGTGCCTTCGTACCCCCAGTCCATTCTAGCTATCTCAACCTTTTTCTTTCTGAGGCCCCCTCAACATGCTATAAAAACTCCATGTTCCACCTGTGCCACAACAACTGTTTTTCTGCAAATAAAAGCCAGGGCCAGCGTTAGGGGGTAGCAAACAGGGAAGTTGCCTGGGGGCCCTCACGAAGCTACATTGCTCAGGCTTCGGCTTCAACCCTGAGTGACAGAGTTCAGGACCCTGGGCTTCAGGCCCATGTGGTGGGGCTTCGGCTTTCCACCCTGGGCACCAGTGAGTCTAACGCTGGCCCTGCTTGGCAGACCCCCTGAAGCCTGCTCGTGGCCCCCGGACCCCTGGTTAAGAACCACTGGGCTATAACATTATCCATTTGGCAAACCTCATTTGGTAGATTTCAGCTTTAAAATCTAACTGGCAATTCTGGCAAATTCATAAAATTAAACCCCTTTAACACTGACAGATATAAGTGCACAGCTTCAGCTTGGGAGGTCTGGCTGGGAAAGTGCCCAGAATAACCTGCAGGGAATGCCATTCACCCATCTAGGTCTGAGACAAACCTGTCTAGATCTGAGGTTCACCGGAATTGAAATCCCCACACAAGCTGTCACTTTGTAATTCCCCCTGCACGAGCGGTGAGTAGGGACTGACCAAAAGACTTTTAATACCAAAGGACAGGCCTCCACCAGCTGACCTGTAAGAGTACTGCATCAACTAACGCCAGTAATAGGCTCTGATGCTCTCTTTGGACCAGCCACTAAAGGTACAAGGTAGCCTGACGGCACGGAGGTTCTAGTCAGTCAGAGGGAGCTGGAGAACATGACTTCCAGCTCTAGAGCAAGCTACTGCCTCCAAAAGCATCCTTTTGCTGAGAGACGGGAGAAGCCATGCTGTACAGAGACCTGGGCACCAAGGTGCCCAGGTGGACAAAAGGTAACAAATGCTTAGCTGGGCCTCTTATGGCAAACTGCTTATGAAATAAGCAGCCAAGGAGACTGGAACAAACTGGGTGTGTTATGCTAAAAATTGATATGGGGGCATCAAGGCTCCTGGGGAGGGCACGGATCACTAGAGCCACACAGCAAAATGGCCCTAGAAACAGAAGGGGCCATCACTGGAATCACCACAGTGTTTTGAAGGATAATTTTAAGGGCACTAGCGACCCTGCCACCTTTTAGACACTGCTTTTCTCAGGGTTACTTGGCAGCTTGTTTAAGCTTGTGGACAGAAAGGGAAGGGCAAGCAAGCATCACCATCAGGGCTGCCATCTTCTCCGGAGACCACAGGATCTACCACCACCCCATCAAACCTTCGCAGATGAGGGGAGGGAACCAGTTCCATATCTGGTTCGGCTGAACCCTAAGCAACATGTGGGATGTGGAGTTGAGGTACAAGCTATTCCCCCTTCCCAAATGGTCTGTTTCTCCTTTCCCAACTTATTTCTCCTTTTTTTCTCTATGGATAATCTGACTTAGTCAACCAGAACAAACCCACTGCAACGCTGTCATAATGGAAAGGCGGGCTAGCCACCATTCAGGATCTCTGCACTACTTGGAGCCCTTCCGCAGCCCCCGTCCCCAGAAGAATGCAGGCCACCCTGAGAGGAGGGGAGCCTCTATCCCAGAAACAGTGACTCTGAAAAGGAGTTGGATATCGTGTGGGATAATTAGCTGGATAGCAGCTCCCAGTGTGAGGCTGTGGCCAAAATGGCTAATGTGAGCCTGGGATGCATAAACAGGGGGATCTCGAGTAGGAGCAGAGAGGCTATTTTACCTCTGTCTTTGGCACTGGTGTGACCACTGCTGGAATTCTGTGTCCTGCTCTGGTGGCCACAATTCAAAAAGGATGTTGATAAATTGGAGGGGGGTCAGAGAAGAGCCACGGAAATGATATAGGATATGAAAAGGATTAGAAAACATCCATTATAGTGATCAACTCCAGGAGCTCAGTGTATTTAGAGTAACAAAGAGAAGGCAAAGGGGTGACTTGATCATGTCTATAAGTATCTACATGGGGAACAGAAATTTGATAATAGATGGCTCTTCAATGCACCTCTTTGAAGGGGATGAAACAGTTTCTGTCTCCTTCCTACCACCATCCACACAGGGAGCCCTAGAGCTTCTTCCTGCAGTGTGTGGTATTGCATCTGGGAGGCACAGGCCTCTCCTGCACTTCTGCCCATGACCATGCTGCTGGCAACATGTGGGAATTATGCATCTTCACAGGCTGTTAGTTTGTCAGGAGATTTTTTCCTTTGCCTTCAATGTTACTTTGTATCTCTCTGAGTTTGCAGCCAGGGATGCTGCTGCCTGCCCACAAGTGCCCCTGGTGAGAGCTGTGCGCCCAGGGGAGCTCAAACAGCCCATCATTGTAAAGATGTTTTCTTGGGGGGGGGGGGGGGGGGGGGGGGGGNTGGCTTTAGGAAGGGCTCTTCTTGCTTAGACCCCAGGAAACAAAGTGCTGTTTATGTTTTTCTCATCCTGTTTCCCCTTCCCCTTCTCACTACAGCCCCCTCGGTTGCAGTGAATTGAAGAAGGGGAGCAGGGGAAAAGCAGCTGTGGGGAGATGGATAGAAGGGGGTAGGTTGGTTACAGGGAAATTACCTGAAGCCTGCACTGAGATTGGTTTAAATCATAGTCAGCCCCTCCCCTTGGAGGGAGTGGGGTCATTTCCTCCTATGCTATTAACCAGACTGGCCCCCGGGAGGTCTGGCTTTTGTAGCAGGAGGAGGTCCCTGCTGCTAACCGATAGGAGCCGTGAACTCCCAGAGGTCAGGGCCGAAGGGCCAGTTCTCAGCCAGTGTAGCACACAGTGACTCCTGCAGTGGAGTGGGTATTCTCCCTGCTCAGCTGGGGCCATGTCAGTCCCAGTGACTTGCTGCACTGAGCTGCTCCACAGCTGTGGTAACATCCAAGGAGCCCAGCCAGACTGTCCCCTTTCAACCTTCTCAGGGATTTTCACTGTTGCCAGTGGAATTCCTAGTGCTGCCTGTTATTAAGGCTGCCCAACTCTTCCCATTATAATACTCCGTTTTCAGTTGCTTATAACTTTGTCAAACATTAACCATTTGGGCTGTAATTTTCCAATTTGGGAGCCTCGGGCTGGAATGTTTTGGAAAATTCCAGCCCAAATGGTTCAACTGTTTCCGAGAATAAGTCTAGGCTGCTGCAGAAGAAAGGCCCACGACCGTCTCAGTAGCGGGAGAAACAAGAAGGGCAGAGTACAGTGCCCAGGAGAGCAGTGCTCTGCTGCAGAGGAATAAAGCCTGGACCTGTGGCATCAGGAGGGGGCTATGGGGTGGTGTTTCTATGTCTGACAAAAATGTGTTCAGGACCTGGCCAGAACAGGAGGAGCAGCCTACAGCCTTGGTCTCTCAGGGATAGTGGAGGTTCACTGCAAAGAGAATGACTGCTTGTGTACACACGTTTCAGGGTTGTCTGAAGGTTTGTGTCCCACTGCTCAATGGTGCAGGCCATAGGAATCCCTCCGATGCTACAGTTTAATAGTCTACTTTGCCATGATGCACATACGTGGACCTTAATTAGGATCAAGGCAACATACAAGCAGAGTTCCCAGGTTCTAGTAGAGATACAGCTGTCTAGCACATGGTAAAGACATGACATGACTTCCTACTCAAGCAGATCTACAGAAAGTATGAGGCACCATCTAACTCAGTGTTTCTCAAATGCGGCCACCATGGCTGCATGCGGCCACCTGGGGCTTTTCGTGCGGCCACAGCCTCCTGGGTGGGGGAGGGGGACAAAGCAGTGGCCCCTCCCCCAGGGCTCTCAACAGGGCCCTGTTCCCCTCTGGAGCCACAAACGCTGAAGGAGCAGGCAGGCAGTGGGGCTTGGGCTTCAGACCTGGGGTGGCAGGTGGCAGGCTCCAGTTGTGTGGCGGTGGGCTCCATCCCCTGGCCCCGGGCTTTGAGCCCTCACCCTGGCCCTGGCCCGAGGCTCACCCACCCCCCAACCTTCTGCCTCCTCTGGCCTCGGGCTCCGGCTGTGTGGCAGTCGGCTCTGACCCCCCAGCCACAGGGTTTCGGACTCCAGCTGTGGATCCATGCGATCCCCCAGCAGTGTGGCAGTGACTGCCGGCCCCAAGCTCACCTCCCGCCCTCAGCTGCCTACCTACCCACCTGTGTTCCTTCTGAGCTGCATGGTCACACTAATGCCCAGGAGTGATTCAAGTACAGCACACTTGATTTGCAGAGCCGCACACATCCAGCAGCGTGTGTTCAGGTGCCCCTCTCCCTGCTGCTTTGCAGCCACATTGCTCCTGCAGCTGCTCCCAGGACCCTCCTGCTGGCTGTGCAGAGTGGGAAGGGGAGGAGGGAGACGCTGATGTCAGGGTGTCCCCCTTCCCCTGCACCTCATCTCCACGGACCAGGATAGAGGGGACAGGGCTCAGGACTCAGAGCAGGAGAGAGTTGCTGTGATCTGAGATCTGAAGGAGCCTTTGGGCGGTGAGTGAGTGCCTTAAAGAGACAGCACATGGTCTCTTAGAGACTTCCCCAGCAGACAGCTCACACAATCTCTCTCTCTCTCTCTCTCTCTCTCTCTCTCACACACACACACACACACACACACACTCTGTCTCTCCCCCTCCTCCCTGCCCATGTACCCATCTCCGCAGAGAGGGGTGGGGGGACAGGGCTCAGGAGCAGGAAAGCTTTCAATGAGTGCCTTAAAGAGACAGCACAGGCGTCTCTCAGAAACTTCCTAGCAGCCAGCACACACACACACACACACACACACAATCTTTCACACTCACTTCCCAACACATACTTGTATTATTGTTGTTGTTACTTCTTGCACATATATTCTCTGTAATTTTATTCTTTCAAAGTGTGATATTTTAGTTTTTTGACTGGTCTATTCATTTCATAATTTTTATTTCTCTCTTACACTTACATTTAATTCTTTGAGTAGTGAGTTCTAAAATGCTTAACCTCTCCTGGCTGGAGTAATTATTCCTATGGTAACTTTTAAAATATATATATTATATCTAGGTTTTTTGTTTCTACTGGTGGCACACACCTGCACATAACAAAATTTATTCCGCACACGGATGGAAAAAAATAGAGGGAACATTGCTACCCAACTCCTCATCCAGGGCTTAATTTGTCCCCCAGCCTGCCAGGGCTGAGTAAGTATGTTGTGAAAAATGATATTTGTATGTTTATTAATATCACTATTCACTGCCTCCCAGCCAGCTAACAAGTCTGCTGCTGTGAAAATGATATTAACAAAATACAAATATCACGTTTTACAGAAACAGATTTACTAGCTAGCAAGTCTTAAAAAAAATAAGCAACCAAAAAAAGCAAAAGAAACAACAAAAATGGACAAGAACATGCAAAACACATTATTTGTTTCTATTCTGTTTAGGTCCAGTAAAGAACAGAGAAAACTGTACATTATTTTTATTATTGACTCTGTGAAAAAACCCTACATAAATAAATTACAATGATTTGACATGGATATATGCATATTTGTTTGTTTTTCCTAAAGTTAATTGAATATTTTAGGAAAAATTGTCAGAGCGACCACTGGCAATAGTTGGTGGCCGCACTGTGAGGCCACCAAAAATTTCTTGTGAGAACCCCTGATCTAACTGGACCTCAATCCGGAACAGGAAACAGCAGCAATATACACTCTTGCCTGTCAGAAACATGTGACTCATCCAGTACAGGGTGGACAAGGTTTCCAGAGCGTTATTCCTTGACTAATGTGAGAGGTATCACAGCTGTATCACATCAGAGCAACAGCAGGAAAGCCCTTCACATGCTGACAAACATCGTCCAGCTGAAACCACCACCCACACAACTGGAGAACACTGCCAGCTTCCCAACACTGCTCACCCAGATGGCCTAACCATGCAGACATGCTGTACACTCACACCCATAAGACCCAGTTGAACAAGGCACCATTCACTGTAAAAGCACTTAAGCATATGCTTAAAGTTAAGCCTCAGTGCTTTCCTGAGTAGGGACGGGCGCAAGCATGTGTTTACAGGTGGTCCTGAATCAGGGCCTCGTGCAGAGCTAGTCACCTCAATCACAGAGCAGAGCCCTTTTCCACATCCTGGGCACATGTCCAGTCTCACACTGCTCTGCATCCAGCATTCAGACACTGGCATGGGACAGCCCCACCCAGCACACGAGCGATTCTCTCTGCATTAAGAGGATCAATTCAGTGTCAAAGTACATCAGTCACTCTGGCTGACTCCTCCTCAACTGTTCCTCCTCAGCCGGCCCCACCTCCCCTCCTGTTCCCCCTCGCCTGGCCACCTCGCTGTATCCCCTTGTCTGGCCCCTCCTCCCTTCCCATTCCATAGATTCATGGATTGTAGGGCTGGAAAGGCCATCTAGTCTGACCTCCTGCATAACACAGGCTAGAGTGAATTAACTGCTTTTTGAACTATGGGTGTCATTTATTATGGGGAAAGGAGGCAGTTGTCCCCCTGACCTTGGTTTGCCCTCCCCACCTTTTCATAGGTCTATAGCAGGGGTAGGCAACCTATGGCACGCGTACCGAAGGCGGCACACGAGCTGATTTTCAGTGGCACTCACACTGCCCAGGTCCTAGCCACCAGTCCGGGGGGCTCTGCATTTTAATTTAATTTTAAATGAAGCTTCTTGAGGGGGCCACTTGGGGATCTGGGGCAAAATTGGTCCTGCTAGTGAAGGCAGGGGGCTGGACTCGATGACCCTTCGGGGTCCCTTCCAGCTCTATGAGATAGGTATATCTCCATATTAAACATTTTAAAAACATTATTTACTTTACATACAACAATAGTTTAGTTATATATTATAGACTTATAGAAAGAGACCTTCTAAAAGCGTTAAAATGTATTACTGGCACGCAAAACCTTAAATTAGAGTGAATAAATGAAGACTCGGCACACCGCTTCTGAAAGGTTGCCGACCCCTGGTCTATAGACTCTATTATGTCCTCCACTTTGTGCTCTGTCCTGACTTGGCTCTTAACCTTTCGCCTTTGTTATTCATCTAGTTTTGATCCCTCTCCCACCCTCCAGAATTTTTCTAAGCTGACACCCTACTTTGAACTAGAACAGACCTGTTAGAAAAACATCCAATCTTGATTTTATAATTGTCAGTGATGGAGATTCCTCCAGGACCCTTGGTAAACTGTTCCAGTGGCTAATTACCCTCACTGTTCAATGTCTTCCAGCCATTGGATCTAGTTACAGTTTTGTCTGCTAGACTGAAGAACCCTCTATTACCAAATTTCTGTTCTNGATGGAGTGATGGAGATTCCTCCAGGACCCTTGGTAAACTGTTCCAGTGGCTAATTACCCTCACCGTTCAATGTCTTCCAGCCATTGGATCTAGTTACAGTTTTGTCTGCTAGACTGAAGAACCCTCTATTACCAAATTTCTGTTCTCCAGGCAGGTACTTACAGACTGTAATCAAGTCACCCCTTATTTTTATTTGTTACACTAAATAGATAGACTCAAGGAGCTCAGTCACCATACGGCATGTTTTCCCGACCTTTAATCATTCTTGTGGCTCTTCTCTGACCCCTCTCCAATTTATCAACATCCTTCTTGAATTGTGGGCACCAGAGCAGGACACAGGATTCCAGCAGTNACTTTTTCTTTGTTACACTAAATAGATAGACTCAAGGAGCTCAGTCACCATAAGGCATGTTTTCCCAACCTTTAATCATTCTTGTGGCTCTTCTTTGACCCCTGTCCAATTTATCAACATCCTTCTTGAATTGTGGGCACCAGAGCAGGACACAGGATTCCAGCAGTGATTGCACCAGTGTCAAATACAGAGGTAAAATAACATATCTGCTGCTACTCGAGATTCCAGTTTATACATCCAAGCATTGCATTAGCCCTTTTGGCCACAGTGTTGCACTGGGAGCTCATGTTCAGCTGATTATCCACCATAACTCCATGTCCTTTTCCAGGATNGTCACACCAGTGTCAAATACAGAGGTAAAATAACATATCTGCTGCTACTCGAGATGCCAGTTTATACATCCAAGCATTGCATTAGCCCTTTTGGCCACAGCATTGCACTGGGAGCTCATGTTCAGCTGATTATCCACCATAACTCCATGTCCTTTTCCAGGATACAGTCCCCCATCCTGTAACATGGTGGGCATAGTACCATGCTCCCTGCTTTGGGCTCAGATAGTGCCAGCTAGGAATTCGGCACTGATTGTACAAATGGTGCATCCACTGGTCAGGTTCTTTCTTATTTCACTGTGACTATCAAGGTAGCAGGAAAATAAAAGAGAGACCAGAAATGGTTCCAGCTTACCTGGATTTGTCCCCCAAAAGATCCACAGTATCTAGAGACGTGCCCAAGTTTGAATCCAAATGTCAGCACCCAGCCAAGTCACCTTCTGCCTCAGACAGATGTGTTCTTCCCACACACATTCCTTCCATCAGGTTATGTATGCAAGAACTTCTGAATGCCTCACAACGCAATGGTTTTTGCAATCCAAACCAGCCTGGGGACATTTATTTCCTGATATTCCGGCAGAACAACTGAGTTTCTAGTTGATTCTTCACATTGTAGAGAATATACAGGCTGCTTGGGGTGCAGAAAAGCAGCCAGTAACCTGAGCCGGACAGCAAACTGGATACATTTGTGTCTCAGGAGCAAGCAGGCATGTGCAACACTTCGCAGAGACAGAACAGCTGCCTACAGTCCTGAACAGCGTCCACTGCCAGACACTGCTGGAGGCACCACCCCAGCCTACACCTCACTTGGCTGACCGCCAGCCAGTCAGCCACGAGCGAGTGGGTGTGAAAAGCAGGGATTTCTGCTCTTCCCAGCTGGGAGTGAGCCCGGGCGTTGTCAAACACCTTTTCCAGTTCACAGTTTCAACAGTGCTTGTTGAGAGGCTGCACCTTAAAGAAACCAGCAGCTCCCCGAAGCCTCATTTCACTTTGTGTCAGAGGGGGCAGAATCAGCACCTGACATCTAAAGCCAGACAGGACCAGAACGTGCAGACTGGAGGGCCCAGATCAGAACCACGCAGCCCTCTGGTGCAGTGTGGAACCAGTGCAGGGAGCAGCTCTTCTGGTTCAGTTTAGATGGGGAGGAAATGACGTGAGCAAATCTGCAATTGTGATTTTTTCCATAACATCAGAAATGAAGCACCTGGCCAGGGACCGATCCCACCTGAGCCCTCTTTCCATCCTTGCATCCCTCTAGCACCCCCACCACAGCTACGCTAGGCCACAGACAAGCCACAGAAGATCCAATATAGGCCCCTCTTCCAGTGGAGGCTGTGGGGACTGGCGTGGGACTGAGAATGCGGGGTGGGACTGAGCCTGGGGCTGGGGGACTGAGCAAGGGGCAGGAAGGAGGGAGTGTGAGGCTGAGGGGACTGAGTATAGGGAGGGAGGGACTGAGCATGGGGCTGGGGGAGCGTGGGATGGGATCCTCCCTCCCTTATTTGAGCTTCCACATGAAACACTGGGTGTAACAAACCAGGGTGCCTCTAAATGTCACACAAGGGAGATGTCGTGTGTTCGGATCAAGCTTGAGGTAGCTGGACTTTGTACAGAACCATCCTCCCTACAGCAGCTCCATAACAGGTTCAGCATCGGACCAGCTCCTCAGACACTGCACAGACAGGATCTAGGGGGAGTTTTGGCTGCAGAATGGCAGCAAAATGGGGCCCCCTAGTTCCAAGGCCCAACAGATCCGATCCAGGAGTTAGTCCAGGTCAGCCTTTGACGGGTGGCGCCGAGAATGCCCGTGAGACTGCTGGCTGTAGTGGCGAGGGCTTGTCCCTTCCCAAGGAGCCGTTCCAATCCCTACAGCAAATTACAGATCTTTTCATAAAGCTGAATATGAATGTGTTGTAGCAGTTCTCGTTCTTTCCAGTTAAGTGCCTGACTCCTCACATTCCCTGCTACAGAGAATGAGCGTTCGAGCAGGCAGACACCCCTCCATCCCCTGCCAGAGCACAGCCACTGGGACATATGGGTAACACTGACAGACAGTCACAAACGTTGCCAGGACGCTAAGCCTGGGAGAACAGGAGCCTTGTTTGTGCTGGAACCGGCTGACAGGATAATATTCACTCTCCCAATGGGCAGGTTCTGCCGTGTTTTGAAGGCTGAAAAGAGCTGTACTATAATTTGCCTCTGAAACCACAATTACCTTCCCCAAAAGTGACAACACGTCTTTGTCAAGTTCTCATTTCCTCAGAGACTAAGTGCCGACAGCAAGGAGTTAGATGAAAGCCAGGGAAAGCCCTGGCCACCGGCATGTGTGAGGGAGATGCACAGACGTCACCTCTCCACGATAACTAAGGAGGGAGTGCCCAGTGTGCCAGGCCAGAGAAACAGCTTGGAAGGCGCAGAACTCGCTGCTCGAGGCTGGACAATGCCAGGCACAGACACTCACACAAACAGCATTGGCCACAGAATGCCCTTTCTTTTCAGATGAGAGAAAGGGAGAAGAGCAATGTAAAATGTAAGGTCAGGCCAGGACATTCAAGGGCTGGGGTCTGCTAAGGGGCCCCTCAGAAAGGGGCTTCCAGGGCTCAGCACCGCCACTTAAGTGGGGAGGGGGTGAAGAGAGCTGCTCCATGCAGGATTCTTGCCCAGCAGACTGGGGGTTTTAGGTACGGGAGGGGCCAGCCTGCCCTGAGCTGTGGGGCTCTTTCTGTATGAAGTGTGTGGGGCTCTTTCTGTATGAAGCATATACAGGTAGGCGTGAGTCTGCATGTGTGCATGTATGTGTAGGGGTGCATGTACACGGGCGTGTGTGTGTGTGTGTGTGTGTGTGTGTACAGGCATGTACAGAGTGAGGGGAGAGAATGAACTGTAAGCAGGGGACGGGCAGCATGAATTGACAATGAGAGGTAGGAGCCCCCTCCTCAATACCCTCAGCAGCCTGGATAGCACCCCCCATCTTCACCTGAGCTGATAGGTCAGGGGTGGGCAAACTTTTTGGCCCGAGGGCCACATCTGTGTGGGGAAATTGCATGCAGGACCATGAATGCAGGGCTGGGGCAGGGGCTTGTGGTGCGTGAGGGAGTGCGGGGTGTGGGAGGGAGTGCGGTGTTCAGGAAGGGGCTCAGGGCAGGGGGTTGGGGTGCAGGAGGGGTGCGGTGTGCAGGAGGGGTTTGGGGTGCGGGCTCCAGCCCGGCACTGCTTACCTCGAGGGGCTCCGGGGTGGCAGTGGTGTGCAGCGTTGCTAAGGCAGGCTCCCTGCCTGCCCTGGCCCCGCGCTGCACCGCACCCGGAAGTGGCCAGCATGTCTGGCAGTGGCTCCTGAGGGTGGGGTGGGATGGGGCAGGCGGCTCCGCCGTGCACTGCCCTCACCTGCGGGTACCACCCCAGAAACTCCCATTGGCGGGTTCCACATTCCCGGCCAATGGGAGCTGCAGGGGGCGGTGCCTGCAGGCGAGGGCAGCGCATGGAGCCCTCTGCCCCCGCCCCTCCTCCAGGGGCCACAGGGACGTGGTGCTGGCCACTTCCGGAAGCAGTGTGGGGCCAGGGCAGGCAGGGAGCCTGCCTTAGCCCTGCTGCGCCACAGGGCTGGCAATCCCACGGGCCAGATTAAAAGCCCTGATTGGTCGGATCCGGCCCGCAGTTTGCCCTCCCCTGTGATAGGTGAAACACACACAGAGGAAGTAGCATACTGCACCATACACCACAGATCATCATGGGTTTTAAGTGTAGAAGTGTAAAACCTGTTTTTCTCACTGCCTGAAATGAAATAAGCCAATCTTCAGTGTGTACCAGCCCTCCCACCCTGGCCACTGCCAGATTGCAAAATGGACTTCTCTGCTGTGTTGCACCATGGGGCTAGGTTCTTCTCTTTCAGGAGAGCTCTGGGCAGGGAGTCTTTGGTTTTCATCAGCTCGGTGTGGAAGGGGATGCTGAATGCTGCGAGGTCAGGCCCAGGAAGGTTGAAGCTGTGTCACGGAGTCACCAGGCGATGTTCTGGAACTACTCTGTATGAAGCCAGTCAGGATTCTGGGGGAGCATGCCTCCTCTCTCTGAGCATACTGTCGCCAGGGCAAGAAGCTTACGCAGCTTCGACCTTCCTGGGTCTGACCTCAAAGCATTCATCATCCCCTTCCACACCATGTGCTTCCCGCAGCGAGTCTGCCCGGGCAGGGCTCCTGCGGAAGCCAGAGGGCCCTGCACCCCAGTTCCGCAATCAGATGTGGCTCTCAGCCAGCCGGTAAAACAGAAGGTTTATTAGTTGACAGGAACACAGTGCAGAACAAAGCTTGCTATCACAGAAATCAGTGACTTTCAGCCAAGTCCATCTTGGGGAGTCCTGGGCCAGAAGCCCTGGACTCCCCCTCTTCCAGTCCCCCCAAGAAGACTGCCAGCTTCCAGCAACCCGACCTCAGACACCCCCAGCCCCCCATTGCTCCTCCTCCTTGTCTTTGTCTCGCTTTCCGGGCAAAGAGTTATGTGGTCGTCACCTGGTTGCATCCCCCTCCTGGGTCTCAGGTTACAAAGGGCATATGTACAGGCAGTTGGAGCAGCCTCACCTGCCCCAGAGGTCTCAGCCAAAGTCACACACCCTTATTTACACCACCGAGGTATTGGTGCAGCACACAGGGAAACTGAGGCATACACAGTATTCATGCAAAACAGTAAAACTCACATAGGCTCAACAGTAAGACTCACCTACAACATAACAAGGAAAAATCCTCACTTCGTCACACCCTTCCAGTCCTATGATTTCATGAGGTCAGAGCTAAGGTTCTGCAGAGTGCTGTGACTGCATTTGGGGTGATGGGCCAGGAGCAAGGAATGCTGGAGACTTTTCTCTTTATTTCCATGCTTTTAAGGTTCTGGGTGGCAGGGAGAGGCTGTCCTGATGCAAACTGAGCTGGCATGAAATCACGTTTTTCATTGTATTAATTAGCACAAACTTTGTGGCCTGGTCTACACTACGATTTTAGGTCGAATTTAGCAGCGTTACCTCAATTTAAGCCTGGACCCGTCCACACGATGAAGCCCTTTTTTTCGACTTAAAGGGCTCTTTAAATCGATTTCTTTACACCACCTCCAACGAGGGGATTAGCGCTGAAATCGGCCTTGCCGGGTCGAATTTGGGGTTGTGTGGACGCAATTCGATGGTATTGGCCTCCGGGAGCTATCCCAGAGTGCTCCATTGTGACCACTCTGGACAGTGCTCTCAACTCAGATGCAATAGCCATGTAGACAGGAAAAGGCCCGCAAACTTTTGAATCTCATTTCCTGTTTGGCCAGCATGGCAAGGTGCAGGTGAGTGCACATCTCATCAGCAGAGGTGACCATGATGGAGTCCCAGGATCGCAAAAGAGCTCCAGCATGGACCGAACGGGAGGTACGGGATCTGCTCGCCATATGGGGAGATGAATCCGTGCTAGCTGAACTCCGTTCCAGTAAACAAAATGCCAAAACATTAGAAAAAGTCTCAAAGGGCATGAAGGACAGAGGCCATAACAGGGACGCACAGCAGTGCCGCGTGAAAATTAAGGAGCTAAGGCAAGCCTACCACAAAACCAGAGAGGCAAACGGAAGGTCCGGGGCAGAGCCGCAGACATGCCGCTTCTACGCTGAGCTGCATGCCATGCTAGGGGGGTGCAGCCACCACTACCCCAACCCTGTGCTTTGACTCTGTCAACGGAGAATCACACAACACGGAAGCGGGTTTTGGGGACAAGGAAGATGATGATGAAGAGATTGAAGATAGCTCATAGCAAGGAAGCGGAGAAACCGGTTTCCCCAACAGCCAAGATACGTTTTTCATCCTGGACCTGGAGCCAGTAACCCCCGAACCCACCCATGGCGTGCTCCTGGGCCCTGAGGGCGGACAAGGGACCTCTGGTGAGTGTACCTTTGTAAATATTACACCTGGTTTAAAAGCAAGCATGTTTAATGATTAATTTGCCCTGGCATTCGCGGCCAGTACAGCTACTGGAAAAGTCTGTTAACGTGTATGGGGATGGAGTGGAAATCCTCCAGGGACATCTCCATAAAGCTCTCCTGGATGTACTCCCAAAGCCTTTGCAAAAGGTTTCTGGGGAGGGCTGCCTTATTCCGTCTGCCATGGTAGGACACTTTACCACGCCAGGCCAGTAGCACGTAGTCTGGAATCATTGCATAACAAAGCATGGCAGCATATGGTCCCGGTGTTTGCTGGCATTCAAACAACATCCGTTCCTTATCTCTCTGTGTTATCCTCAGGAGAATGATATCATTCATGGTCACCTGGTTGAAATAGGGTGCTTTTATTAAGGGGACATTCAGAGGTGCCCGTTCCTGCTCGGCTGTGGCTGAACAGAAATGTTCCCCGCTGTTAGCCACACGGTGGGGGGAGGGGTGAAGTGATCATCGGATAATTGCTTGTGTGTGGGGGGGTTATTTGGGTTTGTGTTGCACGCTAACCCACAAACTGCAGCCCATCCTTTTAAATTGCCAACCCATTTTAAATGGCCAACCCAACGGCCACTTGGTATGGGAAATGAGGGCACTGCTGTTTGAAACCATTCCCACATGTTATGAAGGTTAAAGAAGCCAAAAGACTGTGGCTTACCATGGCTGCCTGCAAGCCAAATTCTGTTGCCTGGCACTGCGTGAGTGATCTCTCACACCAAACCGGCAGGCCCTCAATATAAGAGGCAAAATGCGACCTTGTAACGAAAGCACATGTGCGGTGTAATGTGAACAGCAAGGTTTAACGGGAAGAGTGATCCTATTGTTCTCTAAAATGTGTCTTTTTAACTACCACTCTCCCTTTTCCCCCACCAGCTGCAAATGTTTCTCCTTCGCAGAGGCTAGTGAAGATTAGAAGGCGAAAAAAACGCACTTGGGATGAGATGTTCTCTGAGCTGCTGCTGTCCTCCCACACTGACAGAGGACAGCAGAATGCGTGGAGGCAGACAATGTCAGAGTGCAGGAAAGCACAATATGAACGCGAGGAGAGGTGGCAGGCTGAAGAGAGTAAGTGGCGGGCTGAAGATGATAGGTGGCGTCAGCTTGCTGACAGAAGGCAAGAGTCGATGCTCCGGCTGTTGGAGCATCAAACTGATATGCTCCAGCGTATGGCTGAGCTTCAGGAAAGGCAGCAGGAGCACAGACCGCCACTACAGCCACTGTGTAACCAACAGCCCTCCTCCCCAAGTTCCATAGCCTCCTCACCCAGATGCCCAAGAACGCGGTGGGGGGGCCTCCGGCCACCCAGCCACTCCACCCCAGAGGATTGCCCAAGCAACAAAAGGCTGGCCTTCAATAAGTTTTAAAGTTTTAAAGTGCAGTGTGGCCTTGTCCTTCCCTCCTCCCCCACCCCACCCGGCGCTTCCCTCCTCCCCCACCCCTCCCGGGCTACCTTGGCACTTATCCCCCTATTTGTGTGATGAATTAATAAAGAATGCATGAATGTGAAGTAACAATGACTTTATTGCC
The DNA here is from genome assembly GCA_003942145.1 of Platysternon megacephalum. Taxonomy (NCBI): domain Eukaryota; kingdom Metazoa; phylum Chordata; order Testudines; family Platysternidae; genus Platysternon; species Platysternon megacephalum. The sequence goes on from QXTE01000311.1 coordinate 803,027, forward strand.
TCTGCAAGCGGTGATCGAAGGGGGGAGGGGAGGCTGGCTAGCTTACAGGGAAGTAGAGTGAACCAAGGAGGGGAGGGGTTCATCAAGGAGAAACCAACAGAACTTTCACAGCGTATCCTGGCCAGTCATGAAACTGGTTTCCAAAGCTTCTCTGATGCGCACCGTGCCCTGCTGTGCTTTTCTAACCTCCCTGGTGTCTGGCTGCGCGTAATCAGAGGCCAGGCGATTTGCCTCAACCTCCCACCCCGCCATAAATGTCTCCCCTTTACTCTCACAGATATTGTGGAGCGCACAGCAAGCAGTAATAACAATGGGAATATTGGTTTCGCTGAGGTCTCTCCGACTCAGTAAACTGCGCCAGTGCGCTTTTAAATGTCCAAATTCACATTCTACCACCATTCTGCACTTGCTCAGCCTATAGTTGAACAGGTCCTGACTACTGTCCAGGCTGCCTGTGTATGGCTTCATGAGCCATGGCATTAAGGGGTAGGCTGGGTCCCCAAGGATAACTATAGGCATTTCAACATCCCCAACGGTTATTTTCTGGTCTGGGAAGAAAGTCCCTTCCTGCAGCTTTTGAAACAGACCAGAGTTCCTGAAGACGCGAGCGTCATGTACCTTTCCTGGCCATCCCACGTTGATGTTGGTAAAACGTCCCTTGTGATCCACCAGTGCTTGCAGCAGCATTGAAAAGTACCCCTTTCGGTTTATGTACTCGCTGGCTTGGTGCTCCGGTGCCAAGATAGGGATATGGGTTCCATCTATCGCCCCACCACAGTTAGGGAATCCCATTGCAGCAAAGCCATCCACTATGACCTGCACATTTCCCAGAGTCACTACCCTTGATATCAGCAGCTCTTTGATTGCGTTGGCTACTTGGATCACAGCAGCCCCCACAGTAGATTTGCCCACTCCAAATTGATGCCCGACTGACTGGTAGCTGTCTGGCGTTGCAAGCTTCCACAGGGCTATCGCCACTCGCTTCTCAACTGTGAGGGCTGCTCTCATCTTGGTATTCTGGCGCTTCAGGGCAGGGGAAAGCAAGTCACAAAGTTCCATGAAAGTGCCCTTACGCATGCGAAAGTTTCGCAGCCACTGGAAATCGTCCCACACCTGCAACACTATGCGGTCCCACCAGTCTGTGCTTGTTTCCCAGGCCCAGAATCGGCATTCCACGGCATGAACCTGCCCCATTAACACCATGATGTGAACATTACCAGGGCCCATACTTTGTGAGAAGTCTATGTCCATGTCTATTTTCTCATCACTCTCGTCACCACACTGCTGTCACATCCTTGCCTGGTTTTGCTTTGACAGGTTCTGGTTCTGTATATACTCCAGGATAATGTGCATGGTGCTTATAGTGCTCATAATTGCAGCGGTGATCTGAGCGGGCTCCATGATCCCAGTGCTATGGTGTCGGGGCTGAAAAAAGGCGCGAAACGATTGTCTGCTGTTGTTTTCACGGAGGAAGGGAGGGAGGGAGTGGGGGCCTGACGACATGTACCCAGAATCACCCGCGACACTGTTTTTGCCCCATCAGGCATTGGGATCTCAACCCAGAATTCCAATGGGCGGCGGACACTGCGGGAACTGTGGGATAGCTACCCACGGTGCAATGCTCCGGAAGTCAACGCTAGCCTCGGTACTGTGGACGTAGTCCGCCGACTTAATGCACTTAGAGCATTTTGTGTGGGGACACACACAATCGACTGTATAAAAACGATTTATAAAAAACCGACTTCTATAAATTCGGCCTAATTTCGTAGTGTAGACATACCCTGTGTCAGAGCTCAGCGTCTGGAGAAGGGCAGCACTAAGCAGAGACGGGCAGGGCATGCACTTTCACACCTGGCTGAGTTGTGGCTACTCTTGTTGCTGGGATTTACTGGGCAGGGAACCTCAAAACTAGCCCCTCTGCACTCTCAGGTCAGAGCTGCAGTGCTCACACATGGGTTCCCAACCCCCCCTACTCTCTCACACACAGAGACACAGTCCCAAGCCTCTGTAACCCTCTGATGTAGGTAATTCAGTCACACGATTTGCCACATTCCCCCATGTGGCGGAACAGACTCTCTGACTCTGGGGATGATGCACTTTGCTGCAATCCATGGTGTGATGTTTCACTCCATATTCCTTACGAAAATATGCTTATGATATGAATATGACATAACTGAGATATACTTTATGCAAGATGGATCTTGTAAGGTATCACTGGAAAGGTTATGATTTACTGAATGTGATTATCCAATTTGTATGCATGTATCATTTCTGTATCTAAAGTTAGAAATATGGACTATGTAACAATTATAACTGGGTGTGTATTGGGAAGACAACCACCAGACAACAGGCCATCAAATTTGATAAGCCATCCTGAAGGAACAACAAAAACATGAAGATACTAATCTCTCTCCCTCCTGGGAGGCGTGTAACTGTGACACTACAGTAAAGTGGTCTTGTCACCTGATGCTAAACATTACCGGGGACTTCTTGTAACTTTCCACTGGAAAGGAAGGGGGGACAAATTTGGGAAACAAAGGATTCCTGCCTTATGTAAATCCTGTTTAAGGGTGGGGAGGAAGGCAAACGGGACTCCTCCTCTCCTGTAGCCTGTCTGCCCAAGAAGGAAGACTGATAAAGCCACCCGAAGGGAAGGCGGGGGTCCAGACTCAGACAGGGGTCCAGTCAGAAAAGGAATATAACTGGAACTCAGAACCACAGAAACTTTGCAATCTGCCTGAAATAATATTTAGGGTAAGAAATTACATTTTGTAACCTGTTAAGTATATTGAGCTTAGCTTGAGTATTTTGTTTTATTTGCTCAGTAATCTGCTTTGTTCTGTCTATCTCTTATATTCATTTAAAATTAACCTTTTGTAGTTAATAAACATATTGCTTGTTCATAATAAAACCCAGTTTATGTAATTTCTAACGGGGGGGGGGGGCAAGAAGTTGTGCATATCTCCCTCCACATTGAGGGAGCAGGCGAATTTCATAAAACCTTTGGGTTTGTACCGCTTAAAGGGAGTGTGCAGATGAGTGCTGGGGGAGCCCTCTCACGGAGTGGCCCTACCTGTGTGTGTGTGTGCGCTGCAAGAGGCCAGAAAGCCTATTCCAGCAAAGCAGTAAGAGGGAACCGAGGCTGATTGAGCAGGGGAGGCTCAGTTAAACCCCAGCACATCAGGTGACATCCCAGAATGGGGGTCCAACCCGTCACACATGGGTTCTGGCCTCACTTCTCCTAGCAGGGTTAATGTTCCTGTTCCCAGCTTTCATTACTGACCCATACCCCTCCCTGGGAGGCAGACGAGTATCTTTCATCCAATTCACAAATAAAGTAACAGAAAGGCAGCACAAGATAACTGCCAGTAGAAGAACCTAGGTCCCAAAATCACATCTCATTCACATCACAACACTACATTTCAGAATAAATGCACCAAATCTGTGCTTGACTATGCAGGAATCCGGATACTCAACACTCCACCTCTGTCACTAATAGCTGTGTAACCAACTGGCAAATGTAGCATGTCCTCTAGTGGCCACAGATAACAGACTACTGCTCATTTAGCTCAAATAGCAAAAGTCTGTGCTGGGGATTTGAAGCTTCTAGATTCAAACCCTGTTGAAAACCCACTGAGGAAAAAATATGTGATCACGTAATTAAACAGTTTTAAAATACATAGTATAAAGGGCCAAATGAAGGCTCTGAGAGCTACCTTAAATCTGGCATCCCCTAACTTTAAAGCGCTTGAGTTTGCAATCTAAATAATGGTTGGTTTTTGTAGTTGTTTTTAGGGAAAAGGGTTGGTTTTTGGTGGTCGTGGTGATATATAATATACTATACAATAGGTCCACAATTCTGCACTATTTTATGACCTTTTTAATCCATTGTCTACAAGAATGAAAGGAGGGTAGAATTTGACTATGACCTTCTTAATTGAAAATACAGCCTGTTTTCTGCTGTGATCAACAAGGCAATGTTCTCTGAAGTTTCCCATACATACTAGACTGAAATGCACGGAGCACTGGATAAGATGAGCCAAGCTGTTGCCAAATTTTCCACATGTTCATGAAAGGACAAATCATGCAAGTATGTTGCATATTTTGTATAACAAACAATGCTCTGTTCCTAATTTTGCAAAGGGAATAAATAAAAGATTGTGTTTTATCTGCAGCATATCAAACATGTTCCTTAGTTTGTAAAACAACAGCCCTTCATAAGAGCCTTTTGCTGATGTTGCAAAAGAGGAAGGTAGGATTTTCTGAAGTGGAACAGCACGTCGTCCATCAGTCCTGGAATCCTACCTGCTGCCTGTTCTAGAGATACCAAAGTATGTAGGCAGCCAGCATCAGTAAAGGAGCACAGCCAATGGACCAAGCGATTTCAGTTCCCTGACCTCCAGGATTTCAGACTGGCTTTGTGTATTTTTAACTTCTTTTTCTTTCTTTCCCTAGATCATCTCTCACCCTCTCCATTCAATATTCTCTAGAAGTGCTGCCTGTACTTGTATTTGGATGAACCCCATCAGATGGTGGCCTCTGCTCTGATGCCAGAGCAGCAGAGTCTGACTGTTGGTGTGCCCAGCTACTGGCCCCATCCCAGCAGTGTGTGAATAGGGAGCTGCTCTTTCAGACAGCCAGGTCCTCACCCACCCTGGGTCTCAGGAGGGAGTAGTGGTCAGAGAGGAAGTCGGAGCTTATGCGAGGGTCCCAAGGCAGGGGAGCATGGGGGGATGAGAGCCCTGTGGCTGGGGAGAGCAGGAGGACAAGGGCCCCATGGCGGGGGAGGGCAGAAGGATGAGGTCCCTGTGGCTGGGGAGGACAGGAGCATGAGTGCCCCATGGCGGAGGAGGGCAGAAGGACGAGGGCCCTGCGGGGGGAGAGGGGGAGGATAGAGGGATGAGGGCCCCAAGGCAGGGGAGGACAGAAGGACATGGGCCCCACAGCAGTGGAGAGCAGGAGGACGAGGGCCCCACAGCAGTGGAGGGCAAGAGGATTAGGGTCCTGTGGTGGGGGAAGGCAGGGGGACAAGGCCCCTGCAGAGGGGAGGGCAGGGGGGGGATGAGGGCCGCGCAATGGGGGAGTGCAGGAGTATGAGGGCCCTACGGGGGGGAGGTCAGAGGGACGAAGGCCCCACGGCAGGGGAGGGCAGGAGGACGAGGGCCCTGTGGCTGGAGAGGGCAGGACCACAAGGGCCTCATGGCGGGGGAGGGCAGAAGGACAAGGGCTCCATGGCAGGAGAGCTTGGGGGGATGAGGGCCCTGCAGCGAGGGCAGGCAGGAGGACGAGGGCCCTACGGTGGGAGAGGGCAGGAGGATGACTGCACCACGGCAGGGAAGGACAGAAAGATGTGGGCTCCAGGGAGGGGGAGGGAAGAAGGACAAGGGCCCCACAGCACTGGAGGGCAAGATGATTAGGGTCCTGCAGTGGGGGAGAGCAGGGGGACGAGGGCCTCGCAGTGGGTGAGGGCAGGGAGATGAGGGCACCATGGCAGGGGAGGGCAGGGAGATGAGGGCACCACGGCAGGGGAGGGCAGGAGGATGAGGGCCCTGCAGTGGGGGAGGGTAGTGGGACTAGGGCCCCGCAGCAGGGGAGGGCAGGGAGACGAGGGTCCCACGGGGGGGAGGTCAGGAGTCACGTGCTACCCATGGCCCCTAGCCCTACCATCCCGCCGCAAGGCAGAAGCCCCAAGCTCCCCCGCAGTTTGGTAGGTGGAGAATGGAGAGGGGGTCCTCCACGAGCCGCACTTTAACTGTAAAAGAGCCGCATGCGGCTCATGAGCCATGGTTTGGCCACCCCGTTCTCTGGCTTATCTCCAGCGCTGGTAGCAGCAGACATGGAGTGCAGTTAAAGAACCCCTAGAATGCCCTACAGTCACCAGCACTCAGCTGTTCTGGGAGTCACACAGCCTGGAAACAGGGTCCCCACTCTCTCCACCCTCTTCACGCCACCCTGAGCACCTCAGAGCCCAGGCATAGGTGCTGGAACAATTTTTATAGTGGGGGGGCTGAGAGCCATTGAACCAAACTGTAAACCCTCTATATGATGGAAACCACCTCCAGCCAGGGGGTGCTGCCACACCCCCAGCACCCCTCGTTCCAGCACCTATGAGCCCCGGGCTCAATAAAGCCACGTTCTATTCCCACCCATGCTTACAACTGGCCTTAGCAATGCTCTGCACTTCACCGCTGCTGCTTGGGGAATCCTCCAGTCACGTGCCACGCGTGGACTGTAAATGTCACGCCTCTTCCTGAACTGATGAGGCAACTTATGAGGAACGATGAATGACAGTAGGGGGACTTGTGGCAGAGTAGGTACCAGGAGCCATATCTCTGATGTGACGATAGATCCCTGCCTCAGACACCAGCTGACAGAACCTCTCAGAAACAGTGGCTTTAGAGATGCTTAGTTATGCTGCCTGGAAAATACGGCTACTTGTGCCTCCCCTTTGTCAGCACTTTGAGATCTCCAGTGGAGAAAGTGCTGTGTGAGAGTTGGCCACGAGTTTGTGTCAGCCTGACTGTGCACACAGAAGAGTGGAGAGACTACAGGCAGCTGGATATGCAGGGTGGGCTGGCCATGTGGGGTGTGGGTTAGCACCGCCCTGGGTTCCACTACCCCATCGGACACTTCCTTGCTGCACAGCCTTGGGAAGCTACTTTTCCACCCCATTTCACCATCTGGAAAAGTAGGCCACTGGCTCTGCCCTAGGTCTGTGTGGAGCTTGTCAGGAAAGCTGGGATGGTGCCTTGTAAAGATACAGCTCTGGGGACACCTCTCATTATTATCGTCTGCCCCTGCAGCTTGGAGGACCAGACCACTGCATGGGGCAGGAGCAAAGTCCGCTCATTCTCTCCCAGCATCTCTGGCTATGTGTAACGCCGACAGACCCCGGTCGCTGGCGGGCGGGATCGAGCCTGGGACCTCTGGAGCTAAATGCATGAGCCTCTATTGCATGAGCTAAAAGCCATATGGCTGTTAGCTAAGGCTGTAGAGCAGACTCATTAATCTCTCTCTCTAAGTGGTCTTGGTGCCACTAGAGGGGACAGAACACCACACACAGGCAGTGTATGGGTTACACATGCACAGAGCCTGAACAGACGGGCGGGGGGGGGGGAGGGGGATGTTTGGCACAAACATTTTAGAGTGAAGAGAAAAGCTGATTTTAAAAGGAAATGAAAAAGGCAGTCCCCAAAGCAGCAATCCAGAGCACAGGCCCTCTTGGGAAGAGGTGGCAGCCTGAGTGGCCTAAGCACCATGTTTGAAAAATACATTCTCTTTCTGACGTCAGTGGCTCAAAACTAGACAGATTTGGCTCAGACCAAGAAAGATGAATGAGTTCCTGTCAGTTTATACTGTGCTTATCCCAAGCTATTTCACAGCCCTTAGAGCCGCTGGTTCAGGCTGTCCACAGACCCCTTGCATTGACACACACTCAGTTCAGGTTAGAAATGGGGTCTTTCTGCAAGTTTAAGAATTAGGGTAAAATTTTCAAAAGTGCCCAAGTGACACAGGAGCTGAAGTCCCATTGACATCCAGTAAGATTGGCTCCTAAATGCCTAAGGGCCTTTGGAAAAGAGGACTTTGGCTCCTAATCACGTAACCACTTTTGGAAGTTTTAACCCACAGACATTTTTCATTTATAGGAGATCAGAAAAAACTTGCAACATTCAAACTCTAAGTGACTACACACGATCAGTGGTTCTACATCCATATTTATCCCTCTGCCTATACAGCACCAATTACCACAGCACATGGGCTCTGTAAGAGCCAAGACACATGGACTGCCATTATCACTACCTTATGCGATGGAACACTTTGCACTTGGAATCACACAGACATTTTTGTTAGCTGATGGAAAAATGAGTTTTCAGTTTAAAACTATAATGGCCATGTCTGAAATCAGCCATGCACCAGTCTGAATCTTGTACACCAGAGAAGTACCATGGAACTAAAGACGACCTCTTACAGCACACACTACGGGGTCAGAGTTAAGGTGGCACAGACATCCCTCACTCTGGCACTTCGGAGTGAGTGCTTAACCGTGCTTCCTTGGAGTTCCTCTTGATGTCGCTGGAATTTGTCAATGAAATGTATTTGTACCATTCACATGCTTTTGTTCTTTGCATTGTTTCCCTGAAAACCAGTGTGGACCAGCCCAGAGGTGAATTAGAAACACCCAGAAACAGCCCTGTGAGACCCTTCATTACAGCAGAGCCAAGGTGCTACGAGCTTGAATGGGGCTTACCGTTGGTGAAGGTGTTCACATAGTACCTGTGGCCCTGGGGAGACATGTAGCTCTGCCAGCCCGGGGGCAGAGGGCAATTCAGAGAATCTTCTCCTGGCTGAGGAGTGACCTTCCTGGGTTTCTGCTGGGAAGAAGAAGAGGGTTCTGTTAAGCTGGCTTTCAGACAAGGCAAAGTCTAAACAGAGATGGATACAGAAAGTGGGCCTACAATCTGGAGGTCTTGGGGCAGGAGTGAGACAAACAAACACAGCTAATAATTGCCAATTCTACCCCCCATTCTCTGCCCATCCACAGCCTGTAAAGAGTGCCCTGGATTCTAACAAGATCGGGCAGCACCCCTCATCTCCTGGAGACGTACCCTGGAGAGGCACAGAGTGTGAGGGTCTGCTGTGTGTCTCGTATCAACTCTTTATGCTGATGCAACATGCTGTGCAGAGCACCTGACTTTGGGAGGAGTCTGGGAGGCAGAGGCTCTCTGGGGAGGAGCAATGTGACTCATTGAACAGCAAGGTGCAAAGCAGACAGTGAGCAGGCCAGGCTGTGAGAGGGAAAGTCCCTGTCTGGGTCACTAGGGTCTGTCTACACAGCAAAGAAAAACCCATGGTTGGCCTTTGCCACCTGACTCGGGCTGTGGGGCTGGTTAATTGCTGTGTAGACTTCCGGGCCTGGGCTGGAGCCTGAGCTCTGGGACCCTCCCACCCCGCAGGGTCCTAGAGCCCACAAATCCACACAGCAATGAAACTGCCCCACAGCCTGAGCACTGCGAGCCCAAGTTGGCTGGCATGAGCCAGCTGCAGGTTTTTTTTGCTGTGTGGATGGACCCTTGGCTGCTGCATGTACCCAGCAGGGAATCCCAGGCCTGACCTCACTGTATTCTCCTGGGGCTCCAGCTCTGCTATCAACACTGGTACAAGCAAGAACTGAGGAAAAGTCTGCCAAGCAGCCCAGGAAAAGGTGGGCTAGCCATGGAGCCAGTGTAGGAACCTGGACCCACAGGGATGCTGTGCTGCTGACACCATTGCAGGCTTAGGGAGGAGCCTGTGAGGCTGAGCTTGGCAGCAGGGCCGGCCTTAGAGAAAATGGTGCCCTGGGCGAACTTATATTTTGGTCTCCCCATCACCCTTGGCCCTCATAGGTTCCCTAGGCTTCCCCCCTCCCAACACTCTCAGGCCCTGCTGCCTCCCCCAGTGCTTAATTTGTATTGAAAGAGGTGACAGAGCTCAGTCCTGGCACCAATTAAGCACTGGCAGGGCGGACTGATAGTGGCGGCTGCTGGTCGGGCACCCAGCTCTGAAGGCAACGCCACTGCCAGCAGCAGCGCAGAAGTAAGTGTATTGCCACCCTTACTTCTGCGCTGCTGCTGCGACTTGTGGTGCCTGGCTCAAGGCGGGCTTTGTACTGTCACACAGGGGCTGCATCTTGCCAGAGCCCACTGCCTTCCTGCAGCCCTGGCTCACCGGGGCACCATTTCAGATTTTGTGGGGTGGAAGGCAACTTTAACCGTGATTCCAGAGACTACTTAGGTTCCTGAAAACTATAGTTTTTTTGCAGATAATAACGTAGGAATTAGCTGACAGGAGCATTGTATTTAATTGTTATATAAAGAAAAAATATACACAAACACCAATTAAAGCCACATTTTAAGTTTATATGTAAATTTAGAACAATCAGGAGATAATACAGCAAAATATTCCCAATCCCAAACCTAGACAGATCAATTCTGCAGCTTTAACACTTTGTACACTACCTTTAGTAGAGAAAAATAAAAATAAATAAAATCTACTTAAAATCGGCTTACTTTCCCTAAGAGAGACACTCTGTTACTGCCATTATCTACTATATTTTTGTCAGGGTATTTACTTAATTTTAACATATGTGAGTAAGGGTTTTTACTCTTTTATTAAGAAAGGGAATTTATTTTTCTAATTATTTTTGCATTTATGTTTACCGATCACAATCATGTACGTGAAACTCAAATTTGCTATTAGTATCATACTTGGAACTGCATTTATTTTCATACAAACTATAAGTTATTTTACAGATATAACTAACTAAAAATACAATTTGAAAATAAGCAACCTTCATCTGCACAGTGTCTAAAGTCGTGTGTTTAGCTAATGTTTTTTAAACTGACACTGCTAAGATGACTACAAGCTAAATTTACATTCTAGGAGGATACTATTATTTGATTGTACCACTTTAAATAATAAATGACAAAGCACAATATGATAATAAAAGTAATAATGATAATTACTCCAGCCAGGACAGGTTAGGCATTTTAGAACTGACTACTCAAAGAATTAAATTTAAGCATAAGAGAGAAATAAAATTATTTCTCAGTCAAAAAACTAAAATAACAGCACTGTAATCCTTAATGAACTTTGAAAGAATAAAATTACAGAGAATATATGTGCCTTGCACATTTCGATAGGAAGTACCAAGAAGTAACAACAACAACAACATAAGAGTGTGTGTTGGGAGAATGTAAGAGAGAGAGAGAGAGAGAGAGTGTGTGTGTGTGTGTACAGTGTGAGAGAAAGGGCACTGTCACTTTAAGCCAGGGGCAGGCAAACTACAGCCTGCGGGCCGGGTCCAGCCCACGAGCCGTTTTAAGCCAGACCCTGAGCCGCACCAAGCTGCTCGGCCCCGCTCCGGTTGGGGCGCTGGGTCTGGGGCCAGACCCCTGAGCCTCTCCCCACGCCCCAACCCCAGCCCTGATTCCCCTCCCACTCTCCAAACCCCTCGATCCCAGCCCAGAGCACCCTCCTGCACCCCAAACCTCTCATCCCCAGCCCCAACCCAGAGCCCGCACCCCCAGCCAGAACCCAAACCCCTTCCCACACCCCTGCCCCAGCCCTGATCCACCTCCCGCCCTCCAAACCCCTCAGTCCCAGCCCAGAGCATCCTCCTACACCCCAAACTCCTCATCCCCAGCCCCACCCCAGAGCCCACACCCCCTCCCACACCCCAACCCCAATTTTGTGAGCATTCATGGCCCTCCATACAATTTCTATTCCCCAATGTGGACCTTGGGCCAAAAAGTTTGCCCACCTCTGCTTTAAGCACAGCACTCGGTAGTCTGAAGGCTTGCTCAGTCCAGCAGCAGTTGCCAGCAGCTCCCACTCCTAACCCAGAGCAGCGCAGCAGCACACGCACAGACTCCTGTCTCCCCACCCCAGCTCAGCGGAGACCAAGTACACAGGCAGGGGCATGGGGACTCCCCAACATCAGCCCCCCGCCCTCTGCACAGCACACAGGAGGCTCTCAGGAGCAGGTTGGCCAGGGGCAGCTCCAAGCGGGGGGAGGGGGCAGGAGCAGCGGTGGCAGCAGACAGCTGAAGAGCAGCGGGAGGGAGCAGGAGGGACAGGACTCCCCTGCTCTGGAAGTGCCCCCCCCCAGGAAGGCATATGTTGGGCATTGCCCAGCCTGCCCACCCCCACAGTTGGCCCTACTTGGCCCAGCAGGCCCTGAGTGGCAGCCACTTATAGCCCACTGATTGGCTGATACTAGGGCTTAAACCAGGAAGTGACAGCTCCAGCCCCTACTCGCAATAGACCCTAGACTCTGGCTTCCAGCCCTGGTTTGTCCTTGGCTTTGCTCTTCAATTGCTGTCTGCAAGCTGGCGTCTGACCCCGATCTCCTGGTGACCTGATCCTGCCTGACTCTCCATTCACTCTCTGGCCCGTCTCAGACTCTGACTTGCCGGTACCTGACTCGGCCCGACTGCTGCTCCAACCACTAGGTCTGACCGCCCTTGTCCCGGTTGTGCCAGCCACCATGTCACATCAAGGCACTACTGAGGGCTAGTACCATAACCTAGATCATCAGGCATAACAACGCATATAGAGGACTCAGCCCCATGCTATGGTGCATGGTGTTTAGCTGTTCCTGCCCAGGGATCGCTAACCCCAGAGCTATATGCCACTAGACCTGTTCAGTCTCAAATCTGCATTCACACAAGGTTCAGGTTCCAAAGCCAAGCACTGAAACCTCAGGATAGGCAAAACTGAGGCTGTTAGGGGGCCATGCCCCCTCTGCTCAGCCCCCAGGCATGTGCATCCAGAGACAGTCTTTAATTACGTGTGATGAGAGCTCCACATTACTCACACCCTGTTCAAGGCCTGATTCACGCTCCAGGAAAGCCCTCTGGGTAGTGCCCAGTGAATGAGGTAGCTGAGGAATATTTATTTAATCCTTGCTCTTCAGTGAGTGGGCCCCCCCTCACTGACCCTGCATCCTCCAGCCTGCAGTGATGCAAGCTCTGCTGGTGGGCCCCAAATCAGATCTCATTCACAGGACCTCCAGGAATACGTCCAAACAAAACTACATGCATCCGATGAAGTGGGTTTTAGCCCACGAAAGCTTATGCTCAAATAAATGTGTTAGTCTCTAAGGTGCCACAAGGACTCCTCATTCGTTTTGCTGATACAGACTAACACGGCTACCACTCTGAAACATGTGTACATGTGGTCTAGCTGCTAGAGGGCAACGTGGAGCTACACTGTGCTTGGGTGGGTGACACTGTCCTTCTGAACGCCTGTGTGGCAAAGTGGAGTGGAGTAAGTGCAGCTCTGCTCTCTGCAGGACCTGGTCTCTGGTCTCAGCGCTGGTAGGGGTAACTCTTTGTAGCTCTCCTTTCAAGGAGATGGGCGAATGAGCGTGACCCCTAGGGCATGACACCTGGGCTCACAAAGATGGCTGTTAAGCACAGAAATGTTAACACCAGTGAGTGGAAGAGCTGGGACTAGAGCTCACAGTTTCTGGGCTTGCAGATTAATGCACCCAATATCAGGCACGGTGTGGGGGTTTGCATCCTAAACCTAGGACAGGGAACTACCAGATCAAGCCCTTCCCTCTCTCAGCACAAAGTGTCATGTGCCCTTTGCCCCCACCCACGAGGGCAAGTGAAAACTGAGTCGCTTGGCCAGGGCCAGCAGGCTTTGGCCTTGAGGGGGAGTGTTCTCTTATAGTCTTGTTTGATGGCTCTCAGCTCATAACAAACCTGCAGCTGTGGGAGGGATACTAAGGGGAGGGGGAGAGACACATCACCCCCCTCTGCTCCCTGTCACACAAGACAGCAACCTGTGGAACAGACTGACCAGGAACAAATCTGCCAGACAAATGCCTTTCTTTTTCTGATGGCATTCCCAAACGAAAGGGGCGGGAACGCTGTCCAGGTGACAGCCTGAGCTAGGAGAGCCCTGGACACAGGGCCTTCCGGACCCCTGCTGGAGAGATTATAGCACACTACCTTGGATGCACGGCTGCAGGTGGCATTTCAAAGGCCCAGGATCAGGGAGACACAGGAACAGGACCTTGCTAATGGCAAAGGCATCACTGAGGTGTTGTATAGCTAGGACCCAAGCCCTGCCCTTGCTCACATGGTGCTCGTCGCTTTAACAGCATTTCTGTGGAGCCCACCCCTACAGCTAGGCTGCTGCACCCGCTCTTGCACTTCTTCCCTTCTGTCTCCTTTGCTGACACAGTCCTGTTCCTCCCTCTTCCACCTGCCCCCTTTTCCAGTCATTCTGAGGGGAGGAAAACTGGATGACTTCTCCCTGGGAAGGGGTGCATGTCCCTTTAAGAGTAGAACATGACGGGAACACTGTCCTTGAAGTTCTGGGGCAGGCAAAAGAAATGAAATGATGATGATGCGGGGGAGAGAAAGTGAAGGTTGAACCAGTAGAGGGAAAGAGTGTGGAGCCTAAGGCTGGGGGAGGAGAGAACGGCCAACTCTTAGAAAGGCCCCCAAATCAGAGGCCAGACTCTGCACCACGCTCGGCCCTCTGGCTAGCCTTCGATGCTGAGCATCGTGCAGAACGTCTCCCGCAGGTGGGTACCTGGCTGGGAGATGAGCTCTTTCAAAGGTCTGGCCCCAGTTGGAGCTGCCAAGCACCCCTGGAAACCTGGCCCTGGGCTCTTGTGAAAATCTGGCTCCAGAGCCCAGGCCTGGGGGACAGGGGATCTGGGTCTTGTTTGTGACTCTGCCACTGATGTGCTGGGTGACCTTGTGTGAATCACGTCCCCTCCCTGGGACATCTGTAATGGGGCCAGTACACCCAGCTGCCTTTTGGGATGCACTTGGAGAGCCATGGCTGCCGAGTGCTCAGCATTGTCATTGTCACTGCAGTGTTGCCAGCTCGAAGCATTTGAAAATCATCAGTCAGACCCCAAAACCATGAGATTTAAAAATAATAGCGGTGGGGTTTCTATTTGCCTGTGGATGTTGGAGGGTTTAAAGTTTTCTCTACAACCACGAGGGCTGGAAATTTACTTTTCACTCAGACAAAAGCTGAGATTCTCGGGGGCTCCTGTGATTTCAGGAGCTGGGGCCTTCACTGAAACAACAAATAGCACAAGACTCAGGATAGAACGGAGAGAGTTGGCCACACTCGTGTCCACCGCTGTGTACTGGGGGCAGCGTGGTGGCCAGGGTGGCTGGCCAGAGCTGGCATGGCTGTGCAGGAGCTGGTCAGGGTCTGGAGGCATTATACCAAAGTCTCATCCAGGAGACAGGAAGCCTGGATCACATCTCCCCCCAGGGTAACTCCATGGGCCAGAGAGCTGCTGGTCAAGGTCGCTGTGAGCTGAGCATATAGCAGAGGGCTGGGCAGCTCCAGCTGTGGTATTTGGAATGACGTGGAATTGCAGAGAAGTGACCGATCCAGGCAGAAGGGCAGTAATGAGGCTGTGTGCACAGGTGGAGTGCTCAGCCAGGCTCCGCTGCAAGGACACCTGCCATGCCACCGCACAGTTCTCTCTTCAAATGGCAGCCAAGAGTCACTCTCACTGCAGCAGTGAAACAGCCTCAGCCCTGCTCTCTAATTCACAGCTCTGGCAATCTGATAGGCATCGCTCTCAGTCTGCACTGATCAGCCTTTACCCATGACTGAGGACAAGAAAAGCCCAAATACTAAAGCAAGGCTAGGAAACCAAGAGGGTTCAGACCTAGCCCGAACACATTCGGACAGGTCGGCTGGAAATCCTCCGTGACCCCTGTGTGCTCCCACAGCCTTCCATGGTGGAAGACAGGCCCAGGCAGCAGTTTTGAAGGAACAAACTTAAGCTCCCTCCTGCGAATTGGGCAAAGAGGAGCAATATGAGTCAGTTGTATCCCTAAACCCCTTGCTGTGACTGACATGAAGAGGGGGCAGGAGGCGGCTCCCCAGTTCCCTTGCGAGCTGGAGTGCACGTTGGAGTTCTGAGACACGTGTGCTACCTTTACTGCAGGCTAGAAATAAAAACCAAGACGATGAGCCATTTCAGTCTGAATTAACCTAATAGTCAAAGCTCTCAAGAGAGCTCCAGGGGTCTCAGCCTCCTTTTTCCAGGCTTTCTGGTCTCCTTTGTGCTGGCCCATCACTACCATGAGTGATGCTTTGGGGGTTCAATCCAGACCAGTAGGGGGTTCTGTTCCCTGTAACGCTGGGTGCTTCTGTGCTGTGCAGCTTTGGCTCAGCGCCCTGATGCCACAGCCTGCTCACAGCACGACGGCCTCACCCTGGCTTCCACCAGCCTGGTTACTCCTCGCAGGGTGACACCACCAACAGCACTTCAGTCCCGACTCTCCCCAAAACTGCCTCCTCTGCACTGCTCAGCCCCTCTCCCTGCAGCACTCATAAAACCTTACCAAGTTCTCTGCTCCTTTCAAGAGATGGGACACAGTGACAGCACCCGCCTGGTAGTTTGGCTGAGGATCTTACCCTTCCATTTGATAAACTGCACTGAGATGGTTGTGTAATAAAACAAGATTTAGTTTATTACCAAAGAGCAGATGTTTCAGGGATACTGAGTAGAAGCAATTGGATAGAAATGATTACAAACAAACAAAAGTAAAAATACGCTTATAAGACTCAACCCTAAGCAAAGTAATTTTCCCACCACATTTTCCAGATGGCTGGCCAGTCCTTAGCCAGGGTCCAACACAGAGCCCAAAGCACTGCCTTTCTTTGTCCCCTTAGGTGAAGGATGCCAAAATGCCTTTTTCTGTCTGCCTGTTATCCTCAAAGTTTATCTTTGTTTTCAAAGCCAGGCAGTCCTCCTGGGGGCGTCAGGGAGTTGACACCTTGTGAATTTTTGCAGTCCCCTCCCCCACCCGGATAGTTAAGCAGCTGCCTCCCCAATTTGCTAATTTGATTATGGTATTTACCTTTTATGTAAATATACTTGTATATTCTCTCTTTGCTGAATTTACACTGGAGACACAGCCACGCACGTGGAACCACATTCATTTGTCCAGGGTGAGGTGACTTAAGCCCTACCTGCCAACCACATTTTAAGAACATATTTCCAGGGCATATTTATAATTTTTCACATATTACCTGTGCATGCACCACACAATAATAATAATGACCAGCATGTCGCCAGTGTACACATGACACCGTCCATGATGCCTTCTAAACACAGGTTATGACACCAGTGAGCTTGGGTCCGCTGAGCTGGTCAGGCCAGCTGAGGCTGACTGCTAGTACCGGAAAGCCCTGGCCTTCAGGCATTGGGGTGCTTTTATGGCCACATCTTGTGACCAAATGTGCTGGGGCAGTCCTGCCACATTACCAAGGTTTGAGGCTCCCCACAGTGGGGCCAGTTCTTGTGATATTTGATGTTTTCCTTAAAGCCCCAGCTCCTGGAGTCAGGTCACTACAAGAGAATCTTCCATTTTAAAACATCTATTTCTAACCCCTCTGGTTGTGAAGAAAAGCCAGGAAACATGATCCAAGCAGGACCCAAAGGCTCAAAAACCAGGAGGTGAATAAAAGCCCCCAACACTGATTATTCTGAAAATTCCCTATATTTTAAGCCAGCTGATTTCTAGCCATTTGGGGCTGGTGATACCGTTCTTGGGCCTCTCTCAGCAGGCTGAATGATTGACGGCTATGGGACCATCCCGCAGGTCTGCTGAGCAGCCTGAGGGGAAGTGAAGGTCTCTGGCCATGGCTCACTAGCTTTGCTGGGGTGCAGTTAGCACAGCACTGGCCCTCCCTTTCCCATTAACTAGGGGCCAGTCAGTGACAAGACATCTCTTGTCCCCAAGCCCTCTCCACTCTGGCCTGGAGTGTCACTGTAAATGGGGGATGGGTGTGCTCTGGAAAAGAAACAAGGAGCTCCCAGTGCGGGTGGGCAGCAGCACAAACGTAATGAGCCCCCGATGTTTCCATTTAGAAAAGCTCGGCTGCTGGACAGGAGGCCACCAGCAGCACCAGGTTCTTGCCTACTGAGAGTTACAGCAAACTTTTTGGCATAATTAATAGTGATGTTTCAAAGGAAATCAATGACACACCATTTGTCTGACAAGCCAGGATTTTTCTCCTAGACGGAGGACTCCCATGTGGGCTCTGGGGCTGTGAGGCACCATTGTATCAGCTGTGCAAGGGGGTGGGGTGAGGGGCACTCTCCTGTGACACTCTCCTGATTGCAGCATGCGCAGGTTTTGAAGCAGTCTAGCATTCAGCTGTTTGCACAATAAGAGCATCTCCACTTCAGGCAGCTCTGGAAAGCAGCACATGGCTGGAGAGCCGGTTACTAGATCTGTGCAGACCGATCGGCGGCTGGGAGGTGGCATGTTCATGCCCCACTAGTGTCTGCTGGCTGCACACGTCATGGAGCCTGTCACGAATGCAAGGAATGCCAAGGAGTTCCCTGGCTGGGGGGCTTTTGAGTGGATCTTAAAATACAAGGTACTGTGGGGCCACTAAAAATTAAAGGGGCTTTGCCACTGTGACATTACACCCCATATTCTTCATAGAAATATGGTTATGATATGGATATGACATAACTAAGATATACTTTATGCAAGATAGCTCATGTAAGATATCACTGGAAAGGTTATAATTTACCGAATGTGATTATCCAATTTGTATGCATGTATTATTTCTGTACCTGAAGTTAGGAATATTGACTATATAACAATTACAACTGTGTGTGTACTTGGGGAAACGCCCACCAGACAGTAAGCAATCAGCCTTAATGGTCCATTAGAAAAAGACAATGAGTCTTTAAAGATGTGGATCTCCCATCTGCCTGGAGTTCCTTCCTGTGGACATTGCAAATAAACCTGGTTTCATAGTTGCTTTGACACTGCAAGGTCAGGTGATAAGATCATCTGATACAAAATACCACCTTGGACACTGCTGGTACTTTTCCTCTATAGCGGGATGGGGATCAGACAAAGGTTTCCCATCTTAGGTAAATCCTTTTTAAGGCTTGGGAGGGGGCTAATCTGGTCTCTCCTCCATTGCCTACCCAAGAAGAAAGACTGCTGAAAGTACCTGAGGGGTCAAAGGAACTAACCTGAGGGGAAAGGCGGGGTGAGTCCAGACTGAGACAGGGTCCAGTCTGTAAGAAGAAATAACTGGAACTCTAAGCTACAAAAACTCTGCAACTTGCCTAAAATAACATTTAGGGTGAGAAATTACTTCTTGAAACTAGTCTCTTTAAGATCTTAAGCTTAGTGTGTGTGTTTTGTTTTATTTGCTCAGTAATCTGCTTTGTTCTGTTTGCTATCACTTATAATCACTTAAAATCTGCCTTTTATAGTTAATACATTTGTTTTGTTTATTATTAAACCCAGTTTGTGCAATTTCTAACTGGGGGGCGGGGGAGATGTTGTGCATATTTCTTTTCACATTGAGGGAGAGGGTGAATTTTTAGGAGCTTGCACTGTGCAGATCTTTCTATACAGCGCAAGACAGTATTATTTTGGGTTTATTCCCCAAAGGGGGTGTACACATGAGTGCTAGGTGAATCCTCTCACACAGAGCTGACTTCAGTCTGTGTCTGCAACTGGGTGTGGCCCTACCTGTGTGTGTGTGCTGCAAGAGGCTGGAGAGCCTAATTCAGCAAAACAGGGAGAGGGAATCCAGGCTAGTGGAGCAGGAGGGGCCCAGTATATCAGGTGGCATCCCAGAAGGGGGGATCTAACCCATCACAGCCACCAAGTCCCAGTTTGCCCAGCTCCTTAGGCAAAGCTTCCTTGCCCTCACTGTCGGTGCAGTGTGTGATCACCCCCATAGGTGGCTGCTGCCTTTTGGTGGTGCTCTGCATAATGAGCGTAGCTGTTTGCTTTGCTCTGACCGCCACCTGTGGAGCCAGTTGATAAGCAGTATGTTCAGCTGACTCTCCTCCTAGGATCCCCTCGCCAGCCATGCTTTGCTCACCCTCACCAGCTCTCTCATTCATCACCACAGCCGCCACTCTGTGTTATGTCTTTCAAACAAAAAATGCCTATTCCTAGCTTGAATGGTTTCCCAGCCATGACTCAGAGAGGGCTCCTCATCTCCACTTCCCATCTCCTCTGTCTATCAATCTTGGTTTTCAAATGCTGTGATGTCACTGTTCCTTCCTATGCTTGGCCTTGCTATAGTCTAGTGGCTGGAAGGACACTGCTGCTCATGAGCAGCCTGCAGGAGACAAGCTTCCAAACGGGCTATGGTCAACATGTCTTGTTTGACATGAGCTGATTCCTGTTTCGGCAAATATTCCACTAGCTGGGCTCTGTCCTGCCAGGTTCACCATTTCTGTAGCTGGAATCACACCTGCTGTGGGCTTCAGGCAGCCACAGCAAGAGTTCCCGCAGCTCCGGCTGACAAGGAATTATCCCCCCACACTGACTCTCAGGATCAGTGGAAGGCCTAGGAGAGAGTCTCCTTGCCCAGCCCCTCCTCCAGGAGGCTCTGACTACATTTAGACTTCCAGCTGAGCCGTGAGGAGCACTGCCAGGTGCAGCCCAGGCCCTTTGAGTAGCTCTCCTCCTAGTTAAAGCCAACCCACCTCCACCCCTCACTTACCATTTCGGAGCTAGCAGCTCCCCCGCAGGAATCTTCTCCGAGCCGGGGCTGGTTGCAGTTCTGCACTGCTCAGGGGCCGAGCAGGGAAAGGACAAAGGATCTCGTTGTCAGATAAAGTCAGCTCACTGCCTGCTCGCTCTGGATGTGGAAAGCTTCCACGGCATGGCTGAATCCCCAAGCAAGACTGGGGCCTGCTTCCAGGGCCCTGTGAAAAGCTCTGAGCACTGCTTTATTCTTGGCTGAGAATCCAAAGGATTCACTCGAGACGGCCCAGATGCAAAGCTTCTGGGAGCCTGAGAACGGCTGTGCTGGTGGTACAGCACAATGGCCACGTCTGTGCCACTGACCAGTTGCTTTCCTTGCACAGGCCAAGCGAACAAGTGCTGCTTTGTCAGTTGCTATGACCTTCTGGGTCCCCTCCGGTCCTGCTGGGGAACTGTCTCAGCCCAGTCCCATGTACAATGCCTGGCCTGCTGGAATGTAACACTGCAAAAGAAAAGAGCCCTGCTGGAGCAGCTCTGCCCTCCCTGCTGCCAGGCTGGGGTAAGTGCTGTGTGCTATCGGCGTGACAGCTCTGCTTTCAGGCCCCGCACTAGATCAGGGACTCCTTGTTCTGGGCACTGTGCAGACACACCCCTCTCACTCTGAATAGAGACAGAGAGGAAGAATCACTGTCACCAGCACAGAGACAGAGTAAGTGACCTAGCGGCTTTCCTCCCATCTCACAGGAAGGGAAGTTAAGGAAGTGCTGCTGGACATGCTCCCCCTGGCTGCTCCTTCACAAGGCAACAGCATCTCAGCCTTTCCCCTGCCTCACTGGGAGCGACTGGCATATCCGTTAAAGTTCAGCCAAGCTCTCATTCCTGAGGGTGTCAAAGAATCATAGAAGATTAGGGTTGGAAGAGACCTCGGGAGATCATCTAGTCCAACCCCATTCTCAAAGCAGGACCAACACCAACTAAATCATCCCAGCCACGGCTTTGTCAAGCCGGGCCTTAAAAACCTCTAAGGATGGAGATTCCACCACCTCCCTAGGTAACCCATTCCAGTGCTTCACCACCCTCCTAGTGAAATAGTTTTTCCTAATATCCAACTTAGACCTCCCCCACTGCAACTTGAGACCATTGCTCCTTGTTGTGTCATCTGCCACCACTGAGAACAGCCGAGCTCCATCCTCTTTGGAACCCCCATTCAGGTAGTGGAAGGCTGCTATCAAATGCCCCCTCACTCTTCTCTTCTGCAGACTAAATAAGCCCAGTTCCCTCAGCCTCTCCTCATAAGTCATGTGCCCCAGCCCCCTAATCATTTTTGTCACCCTCCGCAGGACTCTCTCCAATTTTTCCACATCCTTTCTGTAGTGGGGGGCCCAAAACTGGATGCAATACTGCAGATGTGGCCTCACCAGTGCCGAATAGAGAGGAATAATTACTTCCCTCGATCTGCTGGCAATGCTCCTACTAATGCAGCCCAATATGCCGTTAGCCTTCTTGGCAACAAGGGCACACTGTTGACTCATATCCAGCTCCTCGTCCACTGTAATCCACAGGTCCTTTTCTGCAGAACTGCTGCTTAGCCAGTCGGTCCCCAGCCTGTAGCAGTGCATAGGATTCTTCAGTCCTTAGTGCAGGACTCTGCACTTGTCCTTCTTGAACCTCATCAGATTCCTTTTGGCCAAATCCTCCAATTTGTCTAGGTCACTCTGGACCCTATCCCTGCCCTCCAGCATATCTACATCTCCCCTCAGTTTAGTGTCATACGCAAACTTGCTGAGGGTGCAATCCATCCCATCATCCAGATTATTAATGAAGATGTTGAACAAAACTGCCCCAGGAGCCTTGGTGGCAGCAACACCCTCCCGAAAGGCAAAACCACCTGTGCTGCCAGCCAGAGACTTCAGCCTGGCAAGCAGCTTCCCAATGCCATTCCACTGCCAGGCCTTGGAGTGGGACACCTCACCCTGCCCCTGCCTACTGTTGAGATGGTGTCAAATTATTATGAATTGCTGTCATTGATATGGATAAATGTGGCAAGCATGAGTTTGGTATGGCTTGGTATGTCTGAACTTGCTAGAGGATTTGGGAGCAGAATTCTCTTAGCATTAGATGAATGATGTGGAAAACTACTGGAGGTGCTGAAACTGCATTGGAATGGTTAACAATGGCCCGATGGGCATGTGTGTTTTAACCCCAAACTTTGGAATATATCAGCAGAGAACCCGCTCACAAAGTAAAGAACACGTAAGATGATGCGATCAGTGGGCTTGGTTCTGACATGGCTGACATGGGTCAAAATGACCCTTTTTGGATAACCTCACACTAAGAGTTTAAGTGAATGATTTATGACAGGGTAAAGTATGGATGAGCTTTGGTGTGTGTGTCTGCTTTGCAATCCCTTCCAAAATTATGAAGAAAACCAGTAATAAATGCCTATGAGGCATATTTCTGGAACATGTGACTCCTTTGAAAACAAAAAGGTATATAAGTGCTAAGCAAAGTAAATGAGTCAGATGAATTCCCCAATTAACATCTGAAGAGGTTCGAGGCTGTGAGACAGAAGTCGTCGGGGTAACCGACACCCCGCCTCGAGGGACCTTTGCGAGATCTTAGAACCAGAGGTCGTCAGAGTAACTAAGGCTCTGCTTCGAGGGACCTTTGACAGACCAAGTACCTGAGAGGGGAAAGAAGAGAAGAGAAAAAGTCTTCATTTAGCCCTGGTCTACACTGGGGGGCGGGGGTGTCGATCTAAGATACGCAACATCAGCTACGCGAATAGCATAGCTGAAGTCGGTGTATCTTAGGTCGACTTACCTGGCCGTGAGGACGGCGGCGATTCGACCGCTGCCGCTCCCCCGTCGACTCCGCTTCCGCCTCTCACGAGCTGGAGTTCCGGAGTCGACGGGGAGCACCATCGGGGATCGATTTTATCGCATCTACACTAGCGGTGGGTAGTGAAGACCTGCCCCTAGAATTGGTAGATATACCTGCTTTGTTTGCCAATCAGGATACTGTTACTGATGGTTTATGCTTGGGGAGCTAAGGCTTATAGAAAAAGATGTGTACTATGTAACCTTAACTGCTTGTGAGATTCTCTCTCAAATAAATGATAGTGCATTAAGCATATTGGTTTCTGAATTCTCACTGGTACCGTTAACACCTGCCCAGCTGTGGGCCATTAAAAGAGACATTTCAACACCTGTGTGTCTCAGACAGGTCCAGCAAACCTTGTGCTGTGGGATCCCAAAGCACCCTCTGACACCTCAGCCAGAACAAGTCCACGGCTGGACAAGGCGGTGGGCAGCAGGGAGCCACAAAACGAAATTGAGCAGCACACCAAGCAGAACTAGTTCTATGTGGATAAGGAAACCCAGTGTAATCTCAGGTGTACCACCTCTGGCAAGGAGTGGGGCTGAAAAGCACATGACTCCCCTTGCCAAAGCAGTTTGGCAGCCTGCAGGAAGTAGTGCAAGATGCAGTTATTTCCTTAATTTGACCCTGTAGCTGCAGTGCAATCTGCCTCACAGCTGGTGGGGGTGGCAGGACTGCAAGGGGCTTGGTCTGCTGCAGTATGTTAGCAGCAGGGAGTCTTAATCCCTGTAATACACCCCTAGACATCACAAGGCTGGGTACAGTATGAATACATGCACAGTCTGCTACGGACCTTTAGGCCTCCTGCTGTACAGTTCAGGGCCCACATAAGCAAGGTTTGGCTGTTCCTCTGCACTGCGTTGGGCCCTAAACACCTCACCCAACAGTCCCTGTGCTGCTGCTGCCACCAGTCTCAAAGCAATGCTCATATTCTCTATGCTGCCTGCCTGGGAGTTTCTGCAATAGTCTCAGTTCCATGTTCACTCCACCCAGTGGCCTGTGGGGCCCATTCCCAGCATGGAGGAGCCACCATGCAGACTGGTTACCAACAGCGCTGCCTGTGGCACTCTGTACCTCAAAGCAGCACCCTGGAACCCCCATATTCGCCACTGTCATATAATTATGATATATTTTGTTACTTTTGTACAAAGTATGCTTGCAAGGAATCATTCTGAAAGTCTTGATCCGTTGAACATTAATATTCTGTTGGATTGTATGTGCTATCATTGTATGGAAAGTTACAAAGTTTTGCTCTATGTGTGTTACTGAAATATGTTATGAGGTTGGGAACACCCACAACCAGCCTTTCAGGAGCAACAATGGAGGAGCCAGATGCACTGATGGCCCATTAAAGGGAATCCACCCTCCCAAGGACTATCCCAGGCTCTGTATACAACGGAGACTTCTCAGAGATAGCATGTGTACAATGGAGAAGGCTTGACCAATGCGGGCGGACCCCCACGTCATGAGCATAGATCATTCCAGCAAGCTGGAATAAACTATAAAAGAGGGGAAGTGACATCATCACTTGGCCTCACTCCCCCCACAACTCAACACCTGGAAAAACGTCTGGAGGACAAAGATTTTGAACTGGGGAGGTGGTCCCAGGCTGAAGGAGAGTTCCAGCCTGTGTATCAAAGATCTTTAACCTGCTTGTATTATCTATCAGGGTGAGACACTGCTTCATTCAAATCCTGTTTAGTTTATAGAACTTAGATTGTGCGCTTATTTTTATTTTCTTTGGTAACCATCTCTATCCTTTATGCCTACCACTTACAATCTGTCTTTCTTTAGTTCATAAAGAAGAAGTTACTCACCTTGTGCAGTAATGATGGTTCTTCGAGATGCGTGCCCCTGTGGGTGCTCCACTCTAGGTGTCAGTGTGTCCCTGCGCCGGAGATTTTTCGCAGCAGTACTCGGTCGGGGGAAGGGCATGCACAGGAGCTGTCTCGTGCAGCCGTTGGCACCTCCTGTAGCGCGCGCACCCCCGACCGTCCTCTCCGTTCCTTCTCTACCACAGAGCTCAGCTGTGTGAACTCCAAAGTAGAGGGTGGGTAGTCGAGCACTCAAAGGGACACACATCTTGAAGAACCATCGTTACTGCACAAGGTGAGTAACTTCTTCTTCTTCGAGTGGTATCCCTATGGGTGCTCCACTCTAGGTGCTTGTAGAGCAGTACCCCACCAGGGGTGGCAGGGGTTCGGAGATATGTATAAGTGTGTGATGAGAGCACTGTGAGGCCAATGATAGAATCTGAGACAAGGCCTTGGGTGATAGCGTAATGCTTTGTGAAAGTGTGCTCTGATGTCCAGGCTGCAGCTCTACAAATGTCTATTAAGGGGACATTGTTCAAGAATGCAATCGATGTCACCATGGCTCGTGTTGAGTGGGATCTGATGCCCACAGGGGGTTCTTTGTTATGTAGGTGGTAGCAAGTTTGAATACAGGAAGAGATCCATTTGGAGAGTCTCTGAGTCGATATTGTAGAGCCCTTGGAGTGCTCTGCTGTAGAGACAAATAGTCTTGGTGACTAGTTAAATGATTTAGTTCTGTCCAAGTAGAAGGCTACAGCCCATCTGACATCTAGCATGTGTAACGTTGCTTCTCGAGAATCCTCCTTATGTGGCTTGGGATAGAAGGCAGGTAAGTGTATGGTTTGGTTAATATGAAAATGTGTAGCCACTTTGGGCAAGAATTTTGGGTGAGGACGTAACATGATTTTGTCTGTGGTAAATACCGTGTACGGTGGTTCAGCCATCAACGCTCCTATTTCGCTGACATGCCTTGCAGACGTGATTGCCACTAGGAATGCGACCGTCATTGATGTATGAAGGAGGGAGCAGGTTGCTAGAGGTTCGAAGGGTGGTCTTGTGAGACATTTGAGCACAAGATTGAGATCCCATGGTGGTGTAGGTTGGCGTGCTTCTGGGTACATGTTCTGTATACCTGCGAGAAAGCGCTGTGTAATCAGGTGAGCGAATATTGAAGCCCCTTCTATCTGTTCGTGGAGGGCCATGATGGCAGCCAGGTGTACTTTAATAGAACGTATGGCTAACCACGTTTCCTTCAGTTCTAGTAGGTAGTCTAGGATCATAGATAGAGGCGCCTTGGTGGCATCCAGCTGTTTTTGCTGACACCAAAGGGAGAATCTTCTTCACTTGTGGCGGTAAGTATTTCTAGTGGTGAGGCGACGGCTATTTAGTAATACCTGTTTTACTTTCTCCGAGCAGTTCAATTCTCCATGTTGGAACCACACAGGAGCCATGCTTTGAGATGGAGCTTCGCTGGGTTTGGATGGAGTGTCAGGCCCTTGTTCTGGGACAGGAGGTCCATCTGTAAGGGCAGCGGTTGTGGGGCACAGACTGCTAGGTGTGACAGATACAGAAAGGGATGGTGTAGCCAGATTGTATGATCTCCAATATCCATTGATCTGTGGTTATCGCAGCCCAGGCACGGTAAAATGGGTGTAAGCGGTGACCAAAGTTGTGGGATGGAGTATCTGTTGGCACTAGAGGTGTCGGGAGGTCGTGCATACCCTGAACCAATTCTTCAAAATTGTGGCTTAGATGTAGATGGATGGTTGGACGAGGCCTGGTTCTGTGGAGCTCATCGTCTCTGAGCCTGTTGTTTGGGTCTGTTCTGAGTGAAGTATCGTGGTTGTTGACGGTTAAACGAGGTGTCTCGTGACCTCTGGTATGGTGTAAAGCGTGGGCGTTTGTCAGGTGGTGGGTGTATGCCTAGCGTATGCAGCATCACTCGGGAGTCCTTCATGGTATGGAGCACGTCGTCTGTTTGAGACGAGAATAGTTTATCCCTATCGAAGAGAAGGTCCTCCACTTTTAGCTGTAGTTCTTTCGGAATTCCCGAAGTTTGCTACCATGATGTTCTTCTCATAACCACAGCTGTTGTGGTTGTTCAGGCAGCTGTGTCCGCTACAACCATTGAGGCTTGCAGCGCTGTACGGGCTATTATCTGACCCTCATTAATAATGGCGTTGAGTTGAGGACGTTTGTGCTTGGGGAAGTCTTCCACGAGCTCTTGTATTTTACTATAGTTAGAGTAGTCATAATTTGCTAGTAGAGCAGAATAGTTGGCAACTCTGAGCAGAAGGGTGACTGATGAGTAAACTTTATGCCCAAAGAGGTCCAGTCACTTGTGTTCTTTATCTTGTGGTGTGGAGCGGAACTGAGGCTGATTGGCAGCCTCTACTACCAGAGAACAGGCTTGAGGGTGTGAAAACGAAGTATTTCCTGTCAGCCCTTTTGTTGGTGGGTGGTGCCAATGCTGGTGTTTGCCATATGGCCTCCGCAGGCTCCATTATAGCCTCATCCATGGGGAGGGCGATCTTGGCCGATGATGGCAGCTGTAAGATTTTTAACAACTTATGTTGTTTCTCCTGCACCTCATGTTAGGCAATTTCTTGGCTGTTTGCTACTCTTTTGAAGAGTTCTTGGAACTGCTTCAGGTCATCTGGTACCATCGGGGTAGATGGCGTCACCGCTTCCTCTGGTGCGGAAGATGAGTGTGAGGCAGGTTGTGAATCATCCAGGTCTTCCTGTGATAGTATCTCTTCCTCTTCTATCTCTGTCTCAGGCGGGTCAGAGGTTTCTCTGAGTGGTAACAATGGATGTACTCTGAATCCTCTTCTGGCTGGGGAAGGGGGGCCAGAATATGGGTTCTGGTATGTGGCCCAAGGACCTCATTGTGGCCATTGCATGGGGTAAGGTGATAGCAGGTAAAGCCAGTGCTGTGCATACCAGGGCTGTAAATGCTCGGAGGGATTAACGCTTAGGCTTCATAGCGTTCCATGTAGGTCTCATCTGTGATGGCGATGAACGTTGGGAGAAGCGGTTGTGCTGCACATCTCCTTCCTCGCCACTATGCATGGAGATCGGTGCAGGAGATGAAGGATGGTACCGTGCTATGTAGCTCGGGGAGTGTTCGGTGCCGAGCAGTGGTGACTGCGGTGCAGAAGAAACCGCTATGTCAGCATGATGTAGGAGTTGCGCTGGTCCCGCCTTGGGGTTGCAGTCGATCGTTGGAGCGCTGACTGGTGCCACATTCGGCTTGTTCGCCAACATCAAGTCTGGAGTCAGTGCCGGTGGTGGCGCACTGATCGCGGTGCCGCTGCCTGTGTTGCACTCAGTGGCATAGCCAGGTGGAGGGAAGAGGGGGAGCGGGGAAAAAAAGGCGCCACCCGCTGCAGCGCTTTTACTGACGGGGCAGCGCTCCAGGTCATCGGCGGCACCTCAGCGGCGGGACCTTCACTCGCTTCACGGGTCTTTGGCGGCATTTCAGCGATGAAGCTTCAGTGCCGCCGAAGACACCCAAAGGGAGTGAAGGTCCCGCCGCCAAAGTGCCGCCGAAGACCCGGAGCACTGCCCCATCAGTAAAAGCGCCGCAGCAGGTGGCGCCTTTTTTTCCCCCCGCTCCTGGGTGAGTAAAATTAAAAAGGCGCCACTTGTGCTTGGTGGGGGAGCGACCGCTCCCCTGCTCCCCCCCCAGCTACGCTACTGGTTGCGCTCCACACCGGGGGGGTCGGTGCTGTGGAGGAGACTTGACGTCTCGACTCTGGTGCCGGAGGAGCCCGGTGCCTCATAAGTGCTCTCTCTGGATAAGTGGAGCACTGAAGGTGAAGACCTCGCTGGGGAAGCTCTCTTTTTGTGAGAGTCCCTTGTTGGAGAGGTCAAAGCTTGCTTCCTGATAGTTTTGGAAGTCGGAGCCTTATCATCGCTTAGGGATCTCGGTTTATGGGATCCCTGGAGGGCGTCTCTTGCGAAGGTTGGAGGGATTTCTCCATCAGAAACATTTTCAAATGGAGATCCCTATCACGTCTTGCTCTTGACTTCAAGTTGCTGCAATGTATGCATTTCTCGGAGATATGAGTTTCTCCCAGACAGCGGATGCAGGATGCGTGGCCATTAGAGACCGGCATCGGCTCATGGCAGGAGTCACACTTTTTAAACCCTGTTGAGCCCGGCATGACTTCAGTTAAGCCTCTCCCCCCTCTCGATAGATGAGGGTGGGAGTTATTTGCAGTGGTAAACCATAGAGCTATTCCTAAACTGAGAACTAAGTAAAGATCTTTTATTTATTTATTTTTGAAGAAAAACCTCTAAGAGGAACTAATGAATCTATGGAACTATGTAGAGACTAATACTAATGAAACTATGTAACTAAGTATAGACTAATAAGAAGTTCCTATGTAACTTGTATTTTTGTATATTTTACATAAAACAGTGTGTTTTGGTTGAAGTGCTTGGGAAATCTGCTCAGGAACAAAAACTGGTGCATGTCCTCTCCACAGTGAGGGAGGGGCAGACTGGGTTATAAATGTACACTGCTCAGGCGTCTGACCAGGGCAAGATGGTACAGTTCTGGGGTGCAAGGCTGGGGAGCCGGGGGGAACTGGCTGGAGCCTCTCTATTGTTGGTTTATGAGTGGCTGGGAGAAGCATTCATGTAACTCAGTTGGGTGTGTCCCTGCATGTGGATGCCTGTGTAAATGCAGGACCTGACAGAAGTTTGTGGTTTAGCAACAACATCACAGTGTGAGAGGGAGCCCAGGTTGGTGGCAAAGAGGGCTCAGCAGTACCCCCAATTCAGGTTGCACCCTGGGAAAACCCATCACACTGTGTCAAACCACTGAAACAGAGTGCAGGGAGTGAACAGGGGAGCCTGCACCCTGATCACTTAACTGCCAATCTGTGCCCCGGAGGAAGCTGATTGGGGGTAATTAGCTAACCAGGCTGGGTGAGATAAATAGTCCATCAGCCCAAGTCAGATAAAGAGGCACAGGAAGGAAGTGCCTGGGGGGAGAGAGAGGAACAGGGCTAGCTGCACCAAGTCACACAGTGGCCTCAGGGAAGGGAGACCTCCATTCCCCTCAGCTCCTGCAGTGCCTAAAGCACAGAGGATATTGTAATAGGCTGCTGCACAGGGACTATAGTGGTATTGGTGGAGAGAACTCAAAATCAATGGCACTGTGATTGCACAACTTGTGCAGTCAGCACAGTTTCTGCAGGGCAAGAAGACAAGGGCGAAGGCACCCCCGTAACACATCCCTTCAGTCAGAGACAATCACCACTTTGTGTGGAGGCGTCCATATGCTGGAAACATCACATGCCAGAGAAATTGCAGGGGAATGGTTATTTCTCGCCTGGAAGCACGAGGAACCAACTTTGCTTAAAACATCCTGCTTGTGAAATACTGAGCAGAGGCGGAAGTGGCATATCACGGACAAGCTGTGGGTGGGGGAGGGGGAGGGGGAGGCTGGCAGGGCTGGGTCAGACAGGCAGAATGTGCTGTGCTGCTTCATGCTGCCAAGCCTCCCACCAACACTGGCACACCCACGCACCCAGTGCAGCAGTGCCGCCAAGGGCTGGGCAGAAGTAAGTAAGAAAGAAGTCATGGCTTTGTAGCTTCCCATAGCCAAGAAGTAGCATGTTTGCCTTGGATGTACTATGCACAAGGGCTGTACTATGTACAAGGGAGTATTCCAGACTCTCACGACATGAATATTGCAAACAGTCCCAGGAGAGGCAAGGATGATCCATAACAACACAATAAAATCATACATGAAGGCAGGAGCTGCAGGTCTAGAGCTTCAAGGCTTAGTCCTCCACAGGATCCCTTCCCACTAGTTGGTTTTTGCACTCAAAGCAGGGATTCACCCTCTCCGGTATGTACAAAGCACTCAGTGTCTCCTCCCCCAACATACAGCACTTACTCTGAGCACAGAATGGATTAAAGTTAATCTGTTAATTCGTTTAGGAGTTAAGATTCATTGTAAAATAGGCACTTAAAGAACTGTAATGCCCTGTATCACCCCTTGTTTTTTGACAGAGGGAATTCTTCATGTGTTTCTCTGATGGAGATTTTATGTGCCACCTCTGCTGACAGAGAAATTTTGTTATGAAAAATAATGGCCAAAAATTACCATTAATCCTAAATATTTCTTTTCAGCCACTACCCCTTGTACCAGATCTACCCCACAGGGAGGGCAGGAGGGTGGGAAAGACTAGGCAGGGGGTCAGCAGGGGATGCAGCAGACGGAAGGCAGGGACATGCGTGCTCAGAAGAATGGAGGGGGGCATGGTCAGTGGGAATTTCCAGGGGGTGTGCAGGGAAACGTCAAGCACAAGAGGGCAGAGGAAGTGGGGTGCGCACTCATGCAATTCGCAATGCTCTGGCCATGCAAACAGCAGTCAATCCAGTTGAACTGGCCAGTGCACACCGGCTGCTTCATAGGGCTCCCCAGTGGCATGTGGCAATCTGCGCACACCAGTGAAGCTGAGCCGAGAGGGGAACCTTTCAAAACGATTTCAGGTTGAGATTTCATCTCTTCAGTTCACTATCAAATGTATTAAAGCCATGACATTTGCAAAGTTAACGACCGCCGATTTACAGCTGCCCACCCCACCTTACTGCAGCCCTGTGTGTGTGCGCGCGCAGAATGTCCTCTTCCCAGAGTAGTTTTCCACGGGACCCTGTCCCACTCAGTGCACAGGAGGAGGAGTTCTTCGTATCCTCGGCCCAAGGGACACAGCCCATCAGAGGGGCAGTAGGGCCCAGGCAGTGCCCTCCTTCCCTAAGCCAGGTGGGATTGAGGAAGAATGAATTCCAGAGAGGAGCCAGCCCCAGAGGCCAAAGACACAAAAGGCAGGAGGAGAAGGCACAGAAGCAGCCTCACTCAGTAGGTGCTGCAGCAGGGACCACTGGACACTGATGATACTACTCGCTGCACCCTGGCCATTCTCTGCCCTGTGCTGATTTACTGTTTGGTCCAGCCCCCTCACACCACTTCACTCACAGTCTCTTCACCTCAGCCTCCCTCCCTCTTCCTGCCCTCCTCCATCTCCCCTGCCCTGTCGCCCTCCCCAGCTCTTCCCTCCAATGTCCCCTCCTCCTTCCCTTGTCTCCATGTAGCTGATCCCCTTCCAAGGATACTCTACCCAAACAAATGTAAATGGCAGGACCACAGTGTTTGTCATCCGCAAGGTTGGGACCTTTAGATCCGCTGCACAGACCTCAGCCACTTGAGCTACTGAGTAACTGGTAGCAGTGGTAGGCTGTTATCCTCTCTGTGAACCAACCACTTGAGGGGGAAGCGACACATATTTTGCTAGGGCGATTCACAGTATTTGCTGACAGCAGAGAATGTTGGACTCAAGGATCCCCTCCCCCCTGCCGAAACACATGTTGTCACTGCAGGGCAGAGTTATGTCAGTCTGGGCGCCTTACGTACATTTCTAGACTTTATCCATGTTTGGGTTTCTTACTTTGAATGTCCTGGGTTCATAATGCCTGTGTTTGGGTGATGACATCATCCCTGTAAATGTATTCCGCCCTACATGACTGCTGTGTACTCCCAGCCCTAGGTCTTTCTGTACAAAGATTTTGTTGAGGAATTTTTTTAGTGCTGTCAATTACTCTCTCCTGATCATTTCTGAATCCCAAATTGAAATGACAATCTCTCCTTCTCCTGCATGTAATTTTTTCCTGCTTCTAGGTTAAGCTAATACGGAGAGTCAAACAAATCAGGTTAAGCTAATACGGAGAGACAAACAAATATGCCAAATGACATAAACAAGCCCACATGAAAGCAGCTCTGAGCTTATTAAAGCATATAAATGACTGGGATCGACTAGGGGGAAAGAAATGATTTCCCCTGCTCGGCATACATTCTGGGTGTGACCATAAAGGACAAAGACAAGAGTTCAACTGACAGCACCTGGACCTGACTGCTCTGCCTGATGCC
This sequence comes from Platysternon megacephalum, assembly GCA_003942145.1. Lineage (NCBI taxonomy): Eukaryota > Metazoa > Chordata > Testudines > Platysternidae > Platysternon > Platysternon megacephalum. The sequence goes on from QXTE01000311.1 coordinate 835,684, forward strand.
AGTGCACAGTCAGTGCAAATCCCACCTCCAAGGAGAGGGGGGAATTTGGGGCTGGGGCTGTACCTCCTGGAAGTGCAACATGCACAGGTGCATTCCGGGGGGTGGAGGGAAGGCAGCAATGGCTTTCAGATACTTTTGTGCCTGGAGGAGTCCGGTCGAGAGCCAACATAAAACAGTAGATTCTAAATTACACATATTTACATAAATAGGCATTAATTTTCAGCCACGCTGCCTATTTGTCCTATTCACACCCACTTCATGCATTCACTGCATACATCTCAACTAGCATTGTTAAAGACTGTGTCATAATTCATTATTATTATTTATCTGTGTTACTGTAGCACTTAGGAAGCCAGGTCAGGTAGCAGGGTCCTGCTGAGCTCGGTGCTGCACAGAAACAGGACACAAAGATGGTCCCTGCCCCAGACTGCTGCCAAGAGACACGAGATGGAGCCAGAATGGAAGGGGAGTACAAGACATAATGAGGCAGGGCTGGTTAACATGACCAGCAACCTAGCTGTTGTAAAGCTTTGGTACATATGCACATGGGTCAGGGCTGAACTAAGGCTGTACGAACACAGAATAAGAGCCAGCTCCTGCCCTGAAGATTCAGTCTAAACAGACAGACAGACAAGAGAGGGACAGGAACAGAGAGGTGAAGTGACCTCCTACAGTCAGCCAGCTGATAGATGTAAACTAGTAGGTTAGTTGAAAAGATATCAGAAGATGGCACTCAAGAGTATGTAGCATTGTTCCTGGGCTTTGCAACACCAATAAAACTAGCGGTTGTGTACCTTGAAACCCTGGCTGAGGCACGTGGGGAGGAGGGAGATGCGGCAGCTGACCTAATATGGCTTTTCCACCTCTCATTTGTATGATATTTCAAGGCCTTTTTATTATGATGGTTTCCAGTTCTTCTATGGCAGGAGAATTATTGACAGGATAATTGATGAGAATTATAAATCACTGTCTAGAAGTGCCTACAAGAGGAGAAAATTGTCTAGCCAACAAAGGCAGAGCAAGAGCCAATGGCTGGAAGCTGAGACTAGAGAAATTTGAGACTGGAGCAAAGGCACAAATTGTTGATTGTGAGGGTAATTAACCCCTGGAACAACTTACCCAGGGCCCTGGTGGATCCTCCATCTCTCGGAGTCTGTAAATCAAGGCTGTCTGTCTCTTTCTAACAGCTCTGCTCTGACTCAGCCACAAGTTATTGGCTGGATGCAGGAGTCACTGGGCGAGGTTCTCCGGCCTGTGTTCTGCAGGAGGTCAGTCTGGTTGAGTCCCTTCTGGCCTTAAAATCTCTGGCTATGACAGTGTGGCAGAGCTGGGAGAAGAATAGACACTCCGCCTCTTCCTCTCATGCATGGGAGTGACAACTGTCTCCTGCAGGGGAATACCCGAATGTATTGGCCCATTAAGGAACTAACTGTCTGCAGCGTGTCATTGCAAGACACAGGGGATTTTAAAGTTGTAGGAGCAGGAAAGACATGTAACTGCAGGGACTCCTCCTACTCCCCTCTGCACTTGCAGAACTGAAAAAGGGCTAAAGTATCATTTGGAAAAAATTATTTTGAAACTTCCAACCCTGTGCCCCTAAGCTTCTGCCTTGGGAGTGTTTGCAGGGAACTAAATGCCCACAGCCAGATCAGGGAGGCACCAGGACATCTAATGACAATCACCCCATGCCTGATTTGCCATCCCTGACAAGCCCTCTCCCCCAAGCCAAGCGCTGTCTGTCAGGAGGTGTAGGCAGGCCCCTGCCACCCCATGGGCTAAGGTCACAGCATGTCACAGGGAAAGAAGCAGCAAATGTGGGAGGGATCCCAGCGGGAAACAGAGAAGTCAGGGTTTCTGAACACAGCTCCTTTGAGAGACAGAGAGAGCTGGAAGGTGCTGGGGGAGGGGCTAACTACTTTCACAGAAACCTTGCACCAGAGCTCCCACAGCCACATAACCAGAGACCAGACTCTGAGCTAGGGAGACCCAGGCAGAAGCATTTCATTATGGCCAATATACCAGGGCGAGAAATCAAGTAACTTCTCAGAGCAGATTGATAATTAGCCCTCCAGTGGCATCACACATCCACCCACCCCCAATACGGGTATCTGAACCTCAGCAAGAGAAGACAACTAATAGAGTCTTATAGATTCCAAGGCCTGGCGGGACCACTGTGACCATGTAGTCTGACCTTCTGTCTACCAGGCCAGAGAACTGGTCCAGAGTCATTCCTTTTGAACAAGAGCATCTCTTGCAGAGCAGAAGCCGCAGCGCTGAGGCCTGTGCTGCCACCCCTCACTTCCAGCACTTTGGCTGTGCTGTATGTGGGCGGCCCTGCAGCAGAGCCAGCGTGCATGCGGGGCAGCTGGCTCAGCAGGCTCCCTGCAGAACTTGCCCTTCCTCTCGGACTTCCACCCAACCCAGGAATTCTTTGCAGGGTCCTGTTGTAGTTACTCTTCCCTGGATCTTCACCAGTACCCAAAGAAGCCAGTATTGCTCAGTGCATTCGGCAGAGTTTCACAGCCCAGTTGCCAGCCTGAGCCCTCTCTAGACATGACAAGGTGGAAGTGTCTCACACAGCAAAAGCTGACAGCAGGAACTCGTGCTGCACGTGGCCCCTGAGCCCTTCCAAGCTGGGTGACCCTGTGAGATGAGTTCAGCTTGCTCAACAGAGAAAAATTGTTTCCCATTTTCAAACGACAGGAAAACCCACATTAAAAGGAGGGATCCTAGAGAGGAAACATCTGTGTAAGTCACCAGAGTTGCGGTAGCTCACAGCACATGCTGGCAAAATCGGGGCTGGAGCTTTGCCAGAGAAACACAATTCGAGTTAGCACATCCAACCCCCGCCCCCATGTGTTAGGTGCCAGCTGATGTCACATGTTCACAGCTGAGCTAGGAGAGGGCACTAGTGACATTTGCACAGGACACTAAATTAGGAGCATCTCTGACCCTCAGTGGGGACCGAGAAGCAGTACAAAGTGACCCCCAGCAGCAGTGTCACTCTAAGATTCCACCTGGACAAATGCCGCTGATCCTTTGGGGGTAAAAGACCCCACACCCCTACTGCATGGGATGGAGGAAGCTAGGAGGCAGCAACAGGGATCCTGAGGACCCAATTAGACATGAGTTTGCAATGTGATAGGGCACCAGCGTAAACGGATATTTGAAGTGCATACACAAAGGCATCCAAGAAAGAGAGACAGGTTCGTCCCTCTGTACAGGGCTGAGGTGCAAATGCACCTGCAACAATGAGGTCTGTTCTGGGCAACTCATCACTGGGAAAACAATGACCAGCTGGGAGCAATTCCGAGCAAGGCAGCAGATGCAGAAAGCGGCCTGGAGAAACAGATCCAAGTCCCTGGCTCCTATTGTCCCAGGCAGCCTGGTGTGCTAACAAGGAGAGATGTAAAGCTTAGGGCATGGGACGAATATCTGCAGGTGTAACTCAGGAAGGAGAGGGGTTGTGTAGCAGGCACAAGGGGTAGGACTAGGAGTAACAAGAACCATCCTCTGGCATGTGTTCCTAGTCCCTCCCAGCTGAGGACCTGTAAGGACTTGACTCACCACTCACAACCCCCCAACGCAGGTCACTAGTGGAGCCTGGGCTCTGAAACCCGGCGGGAATGTCTACACTGCTATTTTTAGCTCTGTAGCACGAGTCTCGTGAGCCCCAGGCAGCTGAGCCAAGCTCCGAGGCCCGCTGCCACAGGGCTATGGCTGCAGAGTAGATGGACCCTGCGATCTTCCAGGCTCAAGGGGGTTGTTTGGCTGGTTCAAAATAGTCCGACCGTGGCTGAGCCAGCAGCACAAGCCAAGCCTGCAGCTCCCACTGTGCCATCTGCCCAGTGACAGGGCAAAGTTAGGGAAGGGGACACGTTGGCTACGTCACTTCCATGCTGGAGCTGTTAGGCGTGGAAGGGAAGGCCCTAAGAAAGGGAGAGATGCCCCATCCCAGTTGCTAGAGCTAGTCAAATGGAATTGGATAACACGCCAGACATCGTCCTGTCCTGCAGGGACCAATCCTGCTTTGCCCCCACACAACGGACAGGATGAGCCAGCCGTTCCCTCACTGATCGCTGTGGCTGGAGTTCTCATAAGCCAATAGCACAGCACAGGGTGTGCAGGAATGCTGGGGCAGGCATGAGGGCAACCGTGTGCAGAGGTGGGTGTGGAAACAACAAAGGGACAGAGATGAGCACAGGGATGTCAGCAGCCAACACAGGGCAGCAGTGATGCAGAGATGGGAGTGGTGGTGCCAGGAGTGGGGCCCTGGAAGAGCAGAGAGAAGTGGGGGGGGGCAGCTGGGTTTGGAGGTGGCAGTAACAGAGGCAAGGGCAGGCACATGGGCATCAGAGCCAGGACTGGGGCAGCAGAGAGGCTGGCGGTGGGTGAAGGCACTGAGTATTTTCACACCTCCAGCGCCGTGGAAGCAGTGCTGTGAAGGCAGGAGGGAGGAGACCCCAGCAGCAGAGCCAAAGGAAGCAGAGAGAGAAAGACGAGCCCTGCCCCAGCACTGCCTGACTGCCAGAGCCTTCTCTCACCATTGGGGGGCCTGCTGAAACCCACCCTCAGGCAAAGCAAAAGTTATAGGAGAGCAACAAGCGCAGCCCCAAGGAGCAGTGCTCTCAGCCACCAGCAGAGCAAAGGGCAGGGAACCTCCAGCCACACAGGCAGGGCCTGACCACACTGAGATCGCGGGCTCAGGTTCCACACTCAAGAAGGGTGGGGTGCTTCGCTATGCAATGCCCCATGCAGGGTGCCTGGCCCGGTCCCAGGGAAACAGAGATACTCACACCGGTACCCACAGCAGGCATGTAGTGGAACCCCAAGATCCTGCCAACTCACAGTTGCAGGTGAGGAGGAAAGATCAGATGCCTTTGGGTGACCCAGAGCAAAGCTAAAAGTGGGTCACCTCACCAGAACAGTGAGCAAGGGGTCAGGGAGGAAGGAGGAGGAGGAGCCCTAGCAACACTGGCAAATGCTCTACTCCTCTGCAGGAGCCCTGATGCCAGTGCCAGTTGGATAGCGCCAGTGGCCAGGGGAGCGGGCCCTGCTCAGGGCTCAGCCAAAAAGGGAGATATGTTCAATGGTTGAAAACCACAAGAAACAGCCATTTCGCTGTTGGCCCACATGGCCCTGGGACGTTTGTTGCCGGGACTCAGAGAGTAACATGTGAGTGAAATTCACTGTGGCAACAAGCAACAGATGGGGCAAGAGGAGGGGGACCTGGGGCACCCACAGAGCCTGGTGCAGGGTCCCAGCCATGGCTAGTGTCCTGGGCACCCACAGAGCCCAGCACAGGGTCCCAGCTGTGCCTATCTCAGTATTTTCCTCCATTCTGCATTTCTGCTTTTCCCCTGCTTGTTCTTACACAATATTTGGCCCCTTGTCTCAGATACACTGTGTGAAAGCAGGTTTATATTTAGAAAGTGGAGCGGGTCATGTGAGCTTTCCAGCACATCCTCTCAGTTGTTATGGCAACCAACACAACTCCTAGTTAGTATGATTCTTGGGCTGGTACTGGCCTGCCCACTGTGTCCCTTGGCACACTGTGGCAGCAACGTGGTATCACAGGGTCAGAGACGCCAGAGATGCAGACAGACCTGGTGCTGCACCCAAGTTTCAAGTGCTGCAAGACCCTGTGAAACCCCTTGCCCAGTTTCCACTCCCCATCCCTCCACCAGCCTCTGGAAGAGAAATTGTAGCCCCCACTCCCACGCTAGACATTAGGTCATCCCCAAGCCTGTTCCCCTCAGCATCCAGGCCAAGCTCATAGACGCTCCGGTCCCTCGCCCCAGGTCACAGAGCAACCGTGGCCCCGGTCCCTCGCCCCAGGCCAGGCTCACAGAGCGATGGAGGCCCTGGTCCCTCGCTCCAGGCCAGGCTCACAGAGCGATGAAGGTAGGGTTGCCAACTTTCTAATCACACAAAACTGAACACCCTGGCTCCGCCCCTTCCCTGAGGCCCCACCCCCCACTCACTACATTCCCCTTCCCTTGGTGGCTCACTCTCCCCCACCCTCACTCACTTTCACTGGGCTGGAAAAGGAGGCTCGGGTGCAGAAGGGGGTGAGGGCTCTAAATAGGGGTGTGGGCTCCGGGGTGAGACCAGAAATGAGGGGCTCAGGGTGTGGGAGGGAGCTCTGGGCTGGGGCAGGGAGTTGGGGTGCGGGAAGGGGTGAGGGCTCTGGCTGGGGGTGCGGACTCTGGGGTGGGGCTGGGGATGAGGGGTTTGGAGTGTAGGAGGGGGCTCCAGGCTGGGGGGTAGGGCCAATGGATTTGGAGTGTGGGAGGGGACTGCGGGTTGAGGCAGGGAGTTGGGGTAGAGCAGGGGGTGAGGGCTCTGGGTGGGGGTGGGGGCTCTGGGTTTGGGGGGTTCAGGGCTAGGGGTTGGGGTGTAGGAGGGGGTATGGGCTCTGGGTTGAGGAGAGCACTCCTGCCGACAAAGCCGCGTTCACACTGCCACTTGCGTCGACAAAACTTTTGTCTTTCACGGGGGAGGGGTTAAGTACCCATGAAAGACAAAAGATTTGTAGACAACTTCGCAGACTAGACATACCCCTAGTTTAACAACAGGCTACATAAAAAGCACCTGCAAAGTCAGTACAAACTAAAATTTCATACAATGACATGTTTACACTGCTCTGTATACTGTACACTGAAATGTAAGTACAATATTTATATTCCAAATGATTTATTTTATAATTATATGGTAAAAAGGAGAAAGTCCGCAATTTTTCAGTAACTGTGACACTTTTGTATTTTTATGTCTGATTTTGTAAGCAAGTAGTTTTGAAGTGAGGTGAAAATTGGCGGTACATAAGACAAATCAGACTCCTGAAAGGGGTACAGTAGTCTGGAAAGGTTGAGAGTCACTGTTGGAATCACTCTTCAGTAAGACAAACCATGCTTTCCCTCTTTGCTTTCCCTTCCTGTATTCAGGGAATCAAACATCCTTTATGCTCATATCTGATCCCAAGCCTCTTGGAAGGGTTCCAGGACAAACCTGTTTCCTGTGATGACAATCTGCATGGCGGCGGCTGCCTGGGGAGGGATGAGCTGGTGTTTGCACTGGAAAGCACTGCAGGGGGGCAGTCAGTGTGTAGAACTGGAGGGAATGTTTGTGAGGTTTAGTTGGGAAATGATGGGGAGCTGAGATACAAGCCGATGTGCCACATGCACCCTACTCAGCAGGTGTTTGGTTGACACAGGCCAACCAGGGTGATGTTAGCTCCCCAAGTTAGCTGCACCCTGTGCAGACTAGAGCTAGGCAAAAAACTGTCAGTGAAAAGGCCTGTTTCTGGCAAACAGTTTCAGCTTGGCTGGTTTGACGTGAATTGCTCCGACTTATTGTTCTGAGCGGGCATTCTGTTTCCAGCTTTAGCTAACTGGGAAAAAAGTGAATTCCCTAAAAACAACCCAAAATGAAATGAAAACGCAGAAAAAAATTGTTTGTGGACAAACAAAATTATTTGGATTTTTCATTTCAGCAAGAAAACTGGACTCAGCATCAGGTCGAAACAAACACAATTTCCAGCCAAATTTTTTGGTTTGGCCCCTGAACCAAAAAGTCAGTGATTTGCTCAGCTCTAGTGCACACAGAGTCTCACACTTATGAGCCTCTGTGGGCTGGGGGGAGGTCGCAGGCAGAGCTAGGGAAGGATCCAGGTGAGCTGAGCGAATGGGATAGAAAACTACAGTTTGGGCCCCCAGAGTGCACCAACCTGGGCCCCCCAGCACTCACACAGCGGGCACTGTTCGCACCAGCTTGGGCCCCCAGTGCTCACACAGCAGGCACTGTTCACACCAGCCTGCCCCTCCCCTCCCCCCGCAGCGCTCACACAGCGGGTGCCATTTGCACCAGCCTGGGCCCCTCCGAACATGCACAGCGGGCACCGTTTGCAAACCCCCCTCCCCCCCCGAACATGCACAGCGGGCACCGTTTGCAAACCCCCCTCCCCCCCCGAACATGCACAGCGGGCACCGTTTGCAAACCCCCCTCCCCCCCCGAACATGCACAGCGGGCACCGTTTGCAAACCCCCCTCCCCCCCCGNAGCAGGCACTGTTCACACCAGCCTGCCCCCCCCCCGAACATACACGGGCACCGTTCGCACCAGCCTGGCCCCCCCAACGCATGCACAGCGGGCACCGTTCACACCAGCCTGGGCTCCCCTGAGCACGCACAGCAGGCACCGTTCACACCAGCCTGGGCTCCCCTGAGCACGCACAGCAGGCACCGTTCAGAAGTTTTTCATGTTTGGAAAGTTTTCACCAGTTGCAGAGACATTTTCATTGTGCCCACTGCACTGTGTGCACATGCTCCGCTCCAGTGCTTCTCCCTGGCAGCCTTCAACCCGCTGCACACAGGAAGGACGGTGATCAGCTGGCAGCAGCACTTGGGCCCAGGCACAGAGGGGAGGCTGCAGCTCCGTCCGGTTTGTGGCACAGCCTGAGGGGGTGGCAGCTCTCTCTGCTGAATGGAGGTTGGATGAGACTGCTTGAACAGAATTAAATCACTGTGAGCAGGGCCCAGGCTAGAGTCCCATCAATTGGGGGGTGGGTAATCTGAAGCCCCTGGATGTTGCTATTTAAAAAACAACCTTCCAGGAGCCCCAGGGCTAGTCAGACCCCTTGAAAATCTTGCATTTTAAGTGTAAAAAAACCAACATTTGGCTACTGGGTCAGCATTTTGCTGTGATTTATAATTTATATAGTCTCCTGTTCCACTGCTTAACACTGGAACTTTGTACATATTTTGTCCTTTCTGACAGTAATTTGGGCCCCCCAGAAGATTTTCAGGAGGCAAATGTCTCCTTTGCCCTCCTGTTAGCAGTGGGCTTGCCTGTGAGGAAGGAGCTAGCTTTTAATGCACACCCACTCAGTGCAATCCAGTTCCATCCTGGAACTCTGCATCCCTCCCATGGCACAGCCACCCTCCCATAGTCCCTGAGAGGTTTTCTATGTCCTTCAATTGTCTGTAAACCTCTCCCCTCCACAGAGAGTCCCCTGCCCCCACACAGCTAGAAGACAGGCTTTCTTCCCATTCATCTGGTCTTCCGTGCAACATGTCTCAATGGGTGTTTATTTAGCACCCGGTTTGTACAATGTATCAGTGGAGGCCCTGAGTGCACCGTGTGCACTGCACTGCACTGTGTGCACTGCACTGCACTGTGTGCACTGCACTGCACTGTGTGCACTGCACTGTCATTTTCCTCAGCTCTTGGAAAATGAGGGGGATTTGGAGAAGCTGTTCTGTGCCCCATCACACACACACACCCCCGAGCAGCAGAGTCTGGGGACCAGGGCCAGATGATCCCAGCACAAGCTGATGGTAGGACAACTCCTTGATTCACTGCCCAGCCCCCCTGTGCCACCACTTGGCTTATCACATGGCCAAGTACCTAGGCCTTTGTCCAGAGAGACAGGAGAGGGCCAGGGCTGAACATCACCAGCCCCACACTTTCCCCACCACCTTGGTGTCTGGCACGCCTAAGCTGCCTGCTTTTAAATATCACAGTGAAGAAAGCTGTGAGAGGGTGTGCGGCTGAGGGGAACATCCCCAGGAGACAGACCTGTCCTCGCTTACAGACAGCCCCCCAACCTGAAGCAAATACTCACCAGCAACCACACACCATACAACAAAAACACTAACCCAGGAACCTACCCTTGCAACAAACCCCGCTGCCAACTCTGTCCACATATCTATTCAAGTGACACCATCACAGGACCTAATCATATCAGCCATGCCATCAGGGGCTCGTTCACCTGCACATCTACCAATGTGATATATGCCATCATGTGCCAGCAATGCCCCTCTGCCATGTACATTGGCCAAACCGGACAGTCTCTTCGCAAAAGAATAAACGGACACAAATCTGACATCAGGAATCATAACATTCAAAAACCAGTAGGAGAACACTTCAACCTCCCTAATCACTCAGTGACAGACGTTAAGGTGGCAATTTTGCAACAAAAAAGCTTCAAAAACAGACTCCAACGAGAAGCTGCTGAACTTGAATTGATATGCAAACTAGATACAATCAACTTAGGTTTGAACAGAGACTGGGAATGGCTCGGTCATTACACTAATTGAATCTATTTCCCCATGTTGAAGCAGCCTCACACTTTCGTGTCAACTGTCCGAAATGGGCCATCATGATTATCACTTCAAAAGTTTTTCTCCCCTGCTGTTAATAGCTTCTCTTAATTAATTAGCCTCTTACAGTTGGTATGGCTACTTCCACCTTCTCATGTTCTCTGTATGTATAAATATCTTCTTACTGTATGTTCCATTCTATGCATCCGAAGAAGTGGGCTGTAGCCCACGAAAGCTTATGCTCAAATAAATTTGTTAGTCTCTAAGGTGCCACAAGTACTCCTGTTCTTTTTGCTGATACAGACTAACATGGCTGCTACTCTGAAACCGATCCCCAGGACAGTGAGCAGTGAGGGGCAAGGGAGGCCATGCCCCATGGCCACATCTGACTGAGTGTGAAGCTGCTGCTAAATGTCTGACAGACGGAGCAGCCCCAGCACTGGCAGGCCATCGGGGCTGCCAATCAGGACAGGCTCTGCCTCAAACTGGCACCTGCAAATGGGCTAACGGCATGGAGCAGCCCACGAGTGGGCCTGTGCCCGACTCCACCGCTGCCCGTGGAGAACTCAGAGCCTCGCCTAGGAGGGGCCAAGACCCCCAGGTCCTGGTAGAGGTGTGAGGGGCAGGGCCCACCACCCCAGCTCTGAGCTGGACGCCATTCAGGTATGTTCACTCTGGGCGGGCTCAGGGCCCACAGTGCAAACTGGCCCAGGATGTTGCTCTGCAAAGCCATCCACTAGACTGCAGGGGGATGGTCCCAGCTCCCGTCTCTGACATCATCACCTGGTACAAGCCGGAGCACTTGGGCCAGTCTCTAAGGGGCTTTGTTGTGCTCTCCTGCGGCGGAGAATAGGCCTGTTGTTGAGCAGTCCTGGTGCTGCACGAGTCACCCCCGCATGCATGCAGGCACAGGGCCCAGCTCAGGCCAGCTGCAGAGCTGTGCTGAATGTGGGGCGCAGAGATCTGCTGCCAGGCAGCCAGTGACACAAACCTGCAGCCCCAGCAGCGGAGCAAGGGCATGGCCAGAAGGGAGACACCTGGGCTGCACAGTGGGTGGCCAGATGATCACTGTGGCTGGGGCAGGCTGCTGGCTCCTGGCTGCTCTACATGGGGGAGCTGCCAGAACTAGGGCTGTCAGTAAGATGAGGAAAAGGGAAACTGCTTCCTGACCATGGGCTCCAGGGCCAGAATGGGGTCTGGCTCCATCACCACAAGAAGCAGGACACTCCCCATGGGTGCACATCAGTACCCTCTTTGGTACAGTCCTGCCATTGCCCCAGAGCATGTGAGACGGGACCAGTCCTTGCAGATGCCGTCGCCCTGGCCCTCAGAGATCCAGGCCTCTGCCCAAAGGGGACTGGCCCTCAATCGCCAATCGCCCCAGCACCTTAGCACCCGGCCAAAGCAGGATCAGCCCTTGTAATCGTGCTCCTGTTAACCCATGTGGGCCGAGCCCTGCCCCTGCTCTTCCCCGGCATTCTCCATTATCCCCACCCAGCGGCGGGTCCAGGCACCAACGCACCAAGCGCATGCCGGGGGCGGCCTGCCGGTCGCGCCGAGGGTGGCAGTCAGGCTGCCTTCGGTGGCATGCCTGAGGGAGGTCCGCCGGTCCCGTGGCTTCGGTGGCGGGTACGCCGAATCCGTGGGACTGGCGGACCTCCCGCAGGCATGCCGCCGAAGGCAGCCTGACTGCCGTGCTTAGGGTGGCAAAAAAGCTAGAGCCGCCCCTGTCCCCACCCCGTCACGTCTGCCCCTCCTGTCTCCCAAGGGCTGTGCTCCATCCGAGAGGCTTCCTTCCCCAGACCCCCCAGTGATCTGTGCTGCCCCCCAGTTTTGTCTGGGTTCTCCTACCAGCCCCGTCACCGCGGTACCGGAGCACTTTCCAGGAGTGTCCTGGCCAGGGTGACTTCTCTCCCTGAGGAGAGCTGCATGTGCGGGGAGGGGGTTGTATGAATGATACGTGCTCTGCTCTGCCCTGTCTGCCCAGGCTTTATACAGGATTGCTCCCCACAGGACTCGAGCTCTGCCCCCTCCCTGCCCCAGATGTATCCACCCCACACACACACACACTGGGGGCTCGCTCATTACCAAACCCCCCCGGGTACTCTGTTTTGTACCCCCCTCCATCCTTCAGGGCCCTGCAGGCACCCTGTGCAGGCCCCACTGCTCTGCTTCCTTTATCTCCAGCCTTCCGCACTACTGGCTCAGCCCCACTCACTGCAGCCCCCTACAGGGGAGAAGCTGGGCTCTATGCAGCGCTTGCTCTCCGCTGGCCAGAACTGAAGGGCAGGGAGCAGGACTCCATCCTTAAAGGCAGGGGGCCGGAAGGGGGGGCTGTTGAAGAGATGCCAGCCTTGGTCTGACACGTTGAGGAATGTTTATCAAAAAAGTTAAGGAGGTTGGTTGGAACTCACTCTTCTCCTCCCCTTCCCCAGCAGGACCAAGACCCTCTCCCCTCCTTGTCTATGGCTGGGGGGCCTGGACCCCCTAGGGTCCCGTTTCATTGGGGGTGGGGGTCAGGGGAGCAAGCAGGGAGAGACGAGTGTTGGCTCTAGGAAAGTTGACCTCCTATCCACCTAGGGCCCTTCATTACTGTGACCCAGGGATCTCGTGCTGCCAACTGGCAGAGGGCATAAGGGATGCATGAAGGTTACTAGAATACCTGGGTATGATATTTACATGCTAGTTCACGCAGGAGTGTCATGTGAGGTCTCTACAGAAAAAACGGTTACCTACCTTCCGTAACTGTTGCTCTTCGAGATGTGCTGCTCATGTCCATTACATTCTAAGTGTGTGCGCGCCCACGTGCACAGTTGTCAGAGATTTTTGCCTTAGCTCATGCATCGGTATATTAGGCCCCACCAGCCCTACGCCCTCTCAGGGGCAGGAGGGCAGGTAATGGAATGGACATGAGCAACACCTCTTGAAAAACAACAGTTACTAAAGGTAGGTAACCATTATTTCTTGTTTGAGTTCTTGCTCATGTCAATTCCATTCTAGGTGACTCAAGCAGAATCCCTGGAGGTGGGCTCGGAGTTCACAGACGTGCGGCTTGCAACACTGCTCTACTGAAGCCAGCGTTGTCTGGGGCTTGCTGAGTAAGTGCATAGTGAGCCGTGAATGTATGCACGGATGACCAGGTAGCGGCCCTGCAGATATCTTGAATTGGCACTTGGGCCAGAAAGGCCGCTGATGAGGCTAGCGCCCTAGTCGAGTGGGCGGTGACAATTGTTGGTAGAGGCACTTTCACCTGTTCGTAGCAAAACCGGATGCAAATGGTGACATAGGTGCTGACTCCGTGGGTGCTCCAGGGCTGGAACACCCAAGGAGAAAAATTAGCGGGTGCTGTCACGGAGTGTGGGGGAGTCAGGGCCCTGCACCCTCGGCTTCCTGCAATTCACCATGACTCTCAGCCAGCCAGTAAAACAGGAGGTTTATTGAGACGACAGGAACACAGTCCAAAACAGGTCTTGCCAGTACAGACAACAGGGCCCCCTTTAGTTAGGCCCATCTGGGGGCCCCAGGGAGGCCACAGCCCCGCTGGGAAGCCCCAAGCCCCGTCGGGGCACCCCTTTCCATTTTCCAGTCAGCTCCCAAACTGAAAACTCCTTCCAGGCTTCTCCTTTCTCCCCCTCCCCCCGGCTCCTGCCCCAGCCTTTGTCCTTTGTCCAGATTCCCGGTCAGAGGTGTTACCTGGCCTTCAACCCCCCTCCTGGGTTCTCATGTTACATGCTCAGGTATCCTTCCTTCCCCAATGCAGGCAGTCCCAGCCAAGCTCCCCTGCAACCTTCCCCCTCAGTATTCAAAGAACACATCAAAACATTCCCACTTCATCACAGGTGCTCAGCACCCACCAGCAGCCAAGCTCTCCCGGTCTCCCGCCCGTCCCCCAGCGCCTCTCCCCGGCTGGCAGCACTGCTGATCACTCCTCCCCCTCCCTCCCAGCGCCTCCTGCCCGCCACGAACAGCTGTTTCATGGCGTGAAGGTCAGCTCTGGGAGGGAGGGGGAGGAGCAGGGACGCGGCGCGCTCAGGGGAAGGGGCAGAAAGAGTCAGGGCAGGGGTGAAGCAGGGGCAGGAAGAGGCGGGGTGGGAGCTTGTGGGGAAGGGGTGGAGTGGGGGCGGGGCGGGGGAGGAGCGGGGCAGAGCAGCGGCGGTGGTTTGGGGGAAGGGGTGGAGTGGGGGGCGAGCACCCCACGGGTAGAGGGGAAGTCAGCGCCTATGAGCGGTGATCCATGATGAAATCCTCTGGGTGGACACCGGACAACTTTTCATCCTGTCTGCCACTGTGACAAAATCCGTGTCGACTTGCGGAATGGCTTGGTCCTTTGGATGTAAAAGGCTAGCAGTCTCCTGATGTCCAGAAAGTGCAATCTACGCTCCTCCTCAGATTTATGAGGCTTTGGGAAGAAGACAGGCAAGAACATGTCCTGGCTCATGTGAAACTGTGAAATAACCTTTGGCAGGAAAGTCATAGGCCCCTTTTTGCATTTGGAAGGAAGTCCCATAAATTGAAGTTATACCTCCCCAGAAGAGCTTGGTGGTTTGTGACCCTAAACTGAAGGCTGGCCGTGGAATGCATTTTCCTTCCAAAAAGGTCCAGCCTCTTGGCCTCTTTATTTTCACAAGTCTGGGTCCCCTACAGCTCCCTGGAGTTGGTGGGGGATTCCTTGGGGGGCTATGAGGCCCCATAGGAGAGCCACCCCTGTGTGGCTCTGGAGTGGGCGGGCAGCCCAAACAGCGTCCTTTGCCCGATGCCCCATGGTCTTTCTTGCTCAGTGCCGGATCACGCTTCTTCGATTTCTTCTTGGACACCAGCGAAGGGGAGCAGTGCTGGGTAGAGCCTGGTGCCGGGAGTGCACTGTGCACCGAGGCTGAAGTACTGGGAGTCAAGTCCGGCTGGTACGACTGAGGCTGGGCAGAGAGCAGCCTCCATGAGGAGGGCCCTTAAGCGGAAGTTGCGCTCTTTTTGTGTTCTGGGATGAAAATTCTTACAGATGCAACACTTCTCTTTTACATGTGATTCCCCCAGGCACTTGAGGCAGCTGCTATGGGGGTCACTGACAGGCACAGGCCTGTTACAGTCGAAGCGGGGCTTAAAATGCGGAGATTGGGGCATGTCCCCGCCGGGACCCTAACTTACTAACTACAGTGCTTAACAACTACCTGACTAACTACTGAAAACAAACTATTTACAAACACTAGAATCACAAATCAAAGGAGAAAACCACTGACCCCTTGCTAGGCAAAGGAAAGAGGTGCTCCGACCAACCACCATGACATATACCGACACATGAGCATGGCACTCCAGAGGGTGCAACTGCCGACCCTATGTATACCGCTAAGGCAAAAATCTCCGACAACTGTGCACGTGGGTGCGCGCACACCTAGAATGGAATTGACATGAGCAAGCACTTGAAGAAGAAAGCTGGTGTCACACTGGTCATCAATATCACTGAGAAATGTATGTACAGATACTGTGTAAGGAGCTATGTATATAGACTGAAAACATGTTCTTAGGGTATGCAGCAGGGGTTGGCCACCAGGAAAGGTGAAAGGAGGTGTGACAGTGAACCCCATAAAGGGGCTCACAAATGTATGTATGATATAACTGGAATAGGGTTTTGCTACATAGGCCATGTAACATATCTATGTAAAGGTTATGATCTACTGGTTATGTTCACCCTAGTTGTATGCAGGCACCATTTGTGTGTTCAAAGTTATGAACATTGGCTGTATGATTGCTTGATTTCTAAGGGGCCTCAGTTAGAACATTTGATGACTTCTTGGGAAAGGAATGTGCAAATTAGGTGTTCAGTCAGGGGGCACTTAACAGACAAAAGAGCTTGGAAGACTCCAATCCACATTAGAAGTCTACCTGAGGACGTTCAAGGCAGCATGTGGGTAATGGCTGCTACCTGCAGTCCTGAGTCATGCATGGGCATGTGACCTGCCCATGTGATTCCGAATCTCCATTCTGTGACTGGATTCTACAGAGGGTGAGGAGGGGGTCTCCACCCACAAGAGACAGTCTATTTAAACCCGTGGGAGACCCCTCCATTTTGTCTTCAGCTGGCTAAAGAAGAAGCCTCTCCACCCCCCCAGGACACTTGAAGGAAACTGAAAACTACAGGGGGTGTGAGTGATTGCTGGACCCAGGCTAAAAGAAGATTAGCCTGTAAAAGGGAACATTTTGGAACTGGTGAGGATCTTATCTGTATTTAGTGCAATTAGACATAGATTTGCGTATTTTATTTTATTTTGCTTGGTAACTTCTTTTGTTCTGTCTGTTACTACTTGAAATCACTTAAATCCTACTATCTGTATTTAATAAAATCACTTTCTACTTATTAATTAACTCAGAGTATGTATTAATACCTGGGGGAGCAAACAGCTGTGCATATCTCTCTATCAGTGTTATAGAGGGCGAACAATTTATGAGTTTACCCTGTATAAAGCTTATACAGGGTAAAACGGATTTATTTGGGTTTAGACCCCATTGGGAATTGGGCATCTGAGTGCTAAGGGCAAGCAGACTTCTGTGAGCTGTTCTCAGGTAAACCTGCAGCTTTGGGACAGGTGGTTCAGACTCTGGGTCTGTGTCTGGAGCAGATGGGTGTGTCTGGCTTCAGCAAGACAGAGTGCTGGAACCACCGGTAGCTGGCAGGGAGAACAGGAACAGAAGTAGTCTTTGCACATCAGCTGGCAGCTCCCAAGTGGGTTTCTGTGATCCAACCCGTCACAGGAGGTTTCTCTCCAGGCCTGAGATGTTTATCCATTATCTGTTTACATGTACAGTGAGTATGGTCCGGTTCTCAATAGGCAACTGTTAACATTCTAAGTCAAATGCTAATGAAGTGCTTGCAGGGACTTCAGAAAGACAGTAACAGGGGGTAAGAGATGAGGGAGGGAGAAACTATCTTGAGGTTCACATCAAAGGTTTGATCTGGTGTATTTGGGGAGCAAAGCAGACACCCTGGCATCCCTCACTTAAGAAGTAAAGGGACAGCGAGTTTGCTTCATGAAAGATTCTCAAACTGGCTTGGTTGAAAAAGCTGGAGAAAGCTTTGAGTGAGATAAGTTATCCTCTGTCTAGAAAAGTTTATTAGTTAAGTTTAGTCTCTAGAAAGCATGTTGTGATTTTGTTTGATATGTCACCATTTGTTTCCAATATTCTCACTAACATTTGAATCTGTTCTCTGATAATACAATTAATGCTTGTGTTCACCATAGATCTATTTAAGTGCTGTGTGTAAAGCCAATGGCTGGTCCTCAGTTGAATCTTACAAGCTGCTATGTCCTACTCCTTTGGGAATAGCGGCTCTCAGAGTTCTGTGAGTGCTGGGTCGAACAGGGACGTGCCCTCCAGAGGGATGCTGGGAGGTTGGTGCACACCAGTTAGTAACCTCTACAGAGAGAGTGAGGCCTGGGCTTGTGTTGCCAGAAGTTGGTGGTTCTAGGAGCTGATCCATCGTGGGCGCAGACAAGACTTCCTCATATTAAAGACAGGTGATAGTGAGGTGCCTTAACGCTGGGTCCTCCTGGGAAGTGTCACAATTACCTTGGCCAGCCCTGGGCCTGGATATCCTTCCTGAGATGATCCTCCTCCAGCACTCCCTCCTGCTGCTCCTCCTGTGCAGACTGCATAGCAAAGGTCTGCTAGGAGCCAAGCCATGGTGATTCTCAGTGGGGTTTGGGGTGCTGGATTCCTCACCCAACCCACAGCCTCTGTGTTGTGCTCTAACTGCCCCAGGCGGACCCTGTTGGTGCACTCTAGTGCGTTAATGTAGTCCAGCAGGCACACCTGGGGCAGTTAGAGTACAACACACAGCCTGGGGCTTGGGCGGGGAATCCAGTAGTGCCTCAACCCGTGCCTGCTATCAGACCGCCATTGCACAGTCTGTGCTGTGCCATATGTGCGGCGCAGAAGAAAACTCCCTGTGGCCGCAGCACTATTTGCTGTGTTCATTGGACCCAACTGGTGGGTCTCTCTCTCTCTCACAAACACACACAGTGCTTGCAAAATTAGTAGATTTAAACCTGAAGTAGTAATTTCATAATTACATGTAAAAATATTTTTCCTTGTACACATTCAAACCTCCCCTTCTGGTGAATGAGTCATCTCCAAACACCCCTCCCCCTCCTGCAAACTTCCTCACATGTGCCTAATGTCACACACGCATCAGGTACTCAAATACTACTGTGGGGGTGGGGCAAGTACCTTGGAGAGAGAAAGAGGTTGGCCTTATAGTTAAGACGCTTGCCCCGTAACTCAGAAGACCTGAGTTCGATTCCTCCCCCTCCTGTGACCCCAGGTAAGTCATGCAGTCTTTCTGTCCCTTGGTAGCCTTTAAGGGGAAGGGGGGGAGAGAATCACTCCTCCTCGTCTCTTTAGCCTGTCAACGCTTCATGGCAGGATTTGCTAGGAAGGGTGTGGCACAATGTACCCGTGTCCACACCCTACACACTGTGTAATAATCTTTGCACAAAGTATGCCCTGTGAGGTACCACCTGAAAACTCATAATTTGCTGGTCAATATTGTCTTGCTTAAATATGTGGGGCAACATCGTATGTGAAGTTACAAGATTCCACTGTATGGTGTTATAAACACACGTTCCAAACTGAGGTACGCAAACAGGTCTGTCTGAGACAAAGGAATGTGTGCTCTGCTCAATCTGCATTTAACTAGTAAACAGAGTCACCAAGCAGGAAGGGAAATAAAAAAGCTCCAACAGGTGAGGAAAAACAGGAGAGAACATCCTTTCCTATAGACTCTGTCTCCTGCATCTCAGCTGGAAGTGTTTTCCAAGATGAGGAAATTGTCACTGCAAAAAAGGAGGGACAAACACCCTCAGGCACCCCTCCTTTCTCTGCCCATTGATTCACTGCATGAGAAGGGACAAAGGAAGGAGCCATTAAACAGAAGAAGGCACCCAGTACACGTTTTATCATTATTTTACTTGTAACCATTTCTGACTTTTATGACTCATTACTTGTATTCACTTAAATTCTCTCTCTTTGTAGTTCAACTTGTTTTATCTAATCCAGTGTGTTTAAATTGAAAAAGGTGTGATCATATTGTGTTATTTTGACAAATAAATATGCAGAATTTTGCAGATTTTGAAAATATTGTACACAGAATTTTTAATTTTTTGTTGCAGAATTTGTTATTTTTGGTGCAAAATTTCCCCAGGAGTGAACAATGTATTCCTTCTGTGGCTCTTACATTCTGTGCTGCTGGACGACAGAAGACACCACTCAAGTACAGTAAGGGAGGTAGCCCCCAAGGGGTTGTGAGGTACACCTCTTTGGAAGTGATAAGTGGCACATATCATTATTAACCTCTGTGAAGTCTCCAACTGCAGCTGGTCTTGACAAAATGAAATGGCCAGGAATGTAGCCAAGTGTTCTTGCACAGGGCTTGTGGCCTTCCTGAAAGTTCAATCTGGTTAAGATTCTCTTTGCTGTCCACATTAATGTAATGCCTCTTTTCAGAAGGGATCATGAAGGCAGACTGAAGCTCTAAACACAAATGCTCAGCTGAGCGTGGGGACTTACTATGTTCAGCCCTGGATAACTGCCAGAAAAGTATTGCCACAACCCCAGGGCTCAGAGACCATTTCGAACTCAGCTATTTCCCAAAGCATCAGGGTTAGGTGCCGTAATTTGGGGAACTTTTCCAAGCAACTTGTGGGTCAGGAGATATTTGTGCTCCAACTCACGTGGATTACCATCCAGCAGTTTTCCACTTGAGTTCTGACATGATTTAAGTGGCTGCCATTTGCTCTCATGGCTTATGCACATTGTTTCCAAATTCTGTACACAAGCCAAAAATCATCTTTTTGGCTGAGATGCTATAATGTTCCGTTCAGAAGTCCAAAAAGGAGGATAAGAAAAGTGGAAGGAGTCAGAGTAAAAACAAAGTGCTACCCCAGAAAAAACAGATAACTGTGCAGAACACTGATGGCAAGTTAACATTGTCCTGAGAAGAATGGCACAACTCAGCACAGCCACGTATAAATGGTGCAGTTGGTACTACATGCTAAGCATTTTGCAGAGGATCTGGCTTTTATCTCGTATTGCCAGTGGCTTGGGAAAATTTGCTGCCCATTCCAATATAACATTCTAAGTATTGCCTTATTTGTAGACATGTTGTGCTTTGCAGCTTCCCAAACATGATGCCCACAGCTTTCAGAAACTTCTGCATGCCAACAGCCAATTACTACAAATCCTTACTCATCCGCCTACCAGGCCCCATAGTATTTTAGGGCTGCCTTTCTTTATTTTAAAATGCTGTACAGGTCTGTCTCATCTTACACTGGGGTTACGTTCCGCGGTCAGCGCATAAAGCGAAAACCGCGTATAGTCAAAATTACATTGAGTGTAATGGCGGGCAGAATCGCCCGCACTACAGAAACAGTATTTAAATTGTTATTTTTCTTTTTTGTTTGTTTTTTTCTTGTTTTTGCCGACTGCATAAAGCTGAAATCACACGTTAAATGCGCCTAAGATGCGACAGACCTGTATGTGATATTTTGAAGGGATAAGAACATAAGAATGGGTCAGACCAAAGCTCCATCCAGCCCAGTATCCTGTCTACTGAAAGTGGCCAATCCCAGGTGCCCCAGAGGGAGTGAACCTAACAGGTAATGATCAAGTGATCTCTCTCCTGCCATCCCTCTCCACCCTCTGACAAACAGAGGCCAGGGACACCATTCCTTACCCATCCTGGCTAATAGCCATTAATGGACTTAATCTCCATTAATTTATCTAGTTCTCTTTTAAACCCTGTTATAGTCCTAGCCTTCACAACTTCCTCAGGCAAGGAGTTTTCACAGGTTGACTGTGCACTGTGTGAAAAAGAGCTTCCTTTTATTTGTTTTAAACCTGTTGCCCATTAAACTTGAAATCAACTTGAAATCTAAACAATTAAAAAAAATAGTGAAAGTAACTTCCGGTTCGACACCTGCCAGGGTACAACAATTCTATTTTCTTACACTTTAAAATGAGATTTTCTTTCCCCTGTTTCTGTGTGAAAGACCCACACACACAAAGAGGGAAAATGACTATGCAGGGAAACAATAAAACTGACTGGAAACAAAGTGCTGTCAACTGCACAAAGCAAACAGGAAAAAGAGAGGGACATTTTCCCCCCAATGTTTCTCAGTCAGAGGAATCAGTTGCAGCTTGAACCACGCATAGATAAAGCATTTTCAGACAAATGTGATACTTAAATTTTCATTTTTATTGCTGTAAAATGATACAATGCACAGATCTGTACGCTATCAGTGTTCCTTTATCTGGCACCAGAGAGGCAGCTTTGGCTTTTATAAGTTAAAATAAATGTATACATTCCCCTGCCCAAAGAGCCCCTGAGACTCATGTATGTCTTATACACTCTGCAGATGCAGAGTGACCTAGTGGGTCCAGGAGGCCCAGACACAGCTGCTTGCAGGAGGGGAATCTTCTTTGTCCTGAAGAGCCCACTGACCTAGTGAGTTTTTCTGTCCTCAGATCCAGTGGGTCTTTCTGGGCCCATGGAATATGCCCATGGAATATGTCCACACCCAAATATTTCACTTTCACCTCCCTCGGGGATGGGGTCCCTGGAGAGAGCATCTGCTGCTAACCAGCACTCACTCTGCGGCCCCATATACATGAATGGAAGCTGACAGAGCACATGTGCAGCTGTGAGTTTTTTACCGTCTTTACGGAGTTCTGCTCCTGTGAGCATACAGAGAATCTGAGTTCTCCTGTCTCTTGGAAGAAAAGTAGTGTTTTAAGAGTGGTGCTAGGAAGAAATGGACATTGGTGAAGCTGGAGTTAAGGTTGTAACTAGAGCTAAACCACAACACCCAGTTTCAAACCGGAGCATTAGAATGCCATGCCTCTCACTAAACACCAAGTGTTTGTAGTTCAGGAAACTGCTGTAGAGGTAGTTCCACAAACGGTATCCAAGGCCTCAGTTACAGCACCTGAACCCAGCCCGGCTCACAGCAGCCCAGAGCAGCAATTGCAGAGAAAATCCTGCACAGCCTCAGGCTGGAGCATGCCCAGTGCAGAATCTAAAATCTAAGAAGTTGCTACTCATCACGTACAGACTGTGATTTTCAAAGCTTTATAACTAGGCCAAACATGGGCATTTTTTTCCACAGAGCCAGCAAAAAGCACATCCCTGAAACAATAGCCACCCACCTGCCAAATCCCTTCTCCAAAGCCTGGGGACACTAAAGCTTTCCAAAGGAAGAGGTCAGCAGAATTTAACATGGGCAAGATAACGTTTTATCCTTGTTTTTGGAAACAGCTCAAACGTTTTGACTGAAGTTTTCTAATAAATTCAGCCTCGAGGCAGGTCCCCAGCATGAGATATTTCAGTCCAAATAGTTACTTTGGCAAAGTTATAAGCAACTGAAAACAGGATCTTACAATGGGACGTGGCAAGCAACCTTAATAGGCAGTGCCCCACGCCCTGCCTAGAACAACATGGCCAAGAGCTGAAGTGGGCTCTGCACCTTGCTCTGAGGTCTGTGAGCACCTCGTTGTGTTTTGGGAGCGAGTTCCCGATTCACAAGCTGGTCACCGGGAAAGTTCCGTCTCCTGCACAACGAGCCTCACCCTTGCGACAGATGGTGCCATTATTCTGTAGCTGTTATGGCAGGACAGGAAGGCCCTGGCATAACACTCCACAAGGAGACAAGGCAGAGATCAGAGTGCTGGAGCGTGAGGCTCTCAATGGCCTGTGCTGCTCATCACACAGGCTCCTGGGGTCACAACCAGCTGTCCTGCTGAGCATGTCTACACTGCAATGTAAGCCCAGGGCTTGAACTCAGGCTCAAGCCTAAAACTCCCTTCTCTCTACACTCCAGTCATGCTAACCCAGGGCTTGGTCCCAGGACCCCACGGGGATGCAGATCAAAGATTCAGTCAAGCCCAGACCCAGGGTTCAAGCCCTACTGGTTTGCAGTGGAGATGCAGCCCCCCTGGATTCTGAGGGAATGTCTACACTGCAGTAAAACATCCATGGGAGGCATGTGTCAGCTGACTTGGGCTGCGGGGGAATAAAACTGTGCTGTAGATGTCTGGGCCCGGGCTGGAGCCCAGGCTCTGAGACCCTCCAGAGCCTGGGCTCCAGCCCGAGTATCTACACTGTAATTTTATAGCCCCGCAGCCTGAGTCAGCTGACACAAGTCAGCCATGGGTGTTTTATTGCAGTGGAGACATTCCCTGGAGGTCCACCAAAAATATCCCACAATGCCACTGGACAACTTTGCGTCCTCTGGACAATCAAGTTTGATGGAAGATCACGTATTCCCACACTGCACCATGAACAAAGAGCTAGAGCGGCAAGTCTGGGATATGAGTGGTTGGACTCAGGCCCGCACAATGCAGTATAGACATTGGAGCCCCAGTTTGGGACCCAGGGTTCAACAATTCCTAACCTGGGGTTACAAATGAGTGTAGATGCTCAAACCAATGGTTAACAAACCCAAGGTCTGCTAACTCGTGTTCTGCTAACCCTGGGCTTACATTGCAATGTGGACAGATCCTCTGTAGGTACAGAAAATTACAGTAACCAAGCCTGGAGATCTCCAACATGTGGATCTCTGCGGCCAAAGACTGAATCCACCAAAAGGGAACACCGTTTCCTTGCCAGCTGTAGATGGGAAGAGCACAGTTTGCAGCAGTTACTATTAAGTATCCAGAAGCAGTGAGGAGTCCCGGAGCGCAGAGAGCCTGCAGATTGGCTTCCTAATCTCAGGGCAGCTGCCCTCAGTGGATAGTGATGATGGTTTGGAAAGGCTTCCCTCTCCCCACTAACATCTCAGTCTTACCAAGTTTCAGCTAGGTTAGCTGCTGGTCTTAGCCAAGCCCTTGGATAGGCAGGAGATGGTGCTGTTTGGGTGAGGCAAAATGTCATTTACACCTTGTTGGGGGAAGGTGATGATGTAACAGCCATCAGTTTAAACAGACATTGAATGAGGTGGGCCCTGCGGTGGAGGATCAGCTGCCATTCATGACTCCTGGGGAAAGGACTGACACCAGCACAATCCCACTGACCCCTGGCACCTCTAATGAGAGACAGCGGATACCATGGTTAATGGTACCAGCACTGTAGAGCAGCCCAGCAGCAAGAGCATGGCCACAAGGAGATCAGGCATCAGTGCTGCCAACCCCATCTCAGATCCATTCCTGGCTGATGGAGGGGGGCAGAATGCTGGCAGTGAGGGGAGGGGCGAGGGTTCTTTGGTCTCTATGTGGAGGTATTTCTTGTATCTGGCCAGCCCTGAGTGGGAGCATCACGCCCAGAAAGGCATGGAGGGGCAGGAGAGTGAAAACTATGGGGCTGAGGCCATCCCAGCTAGAGAGTGGGACAGTGCTCTCCTTCAGAAACAAAGCACTGCTCCTCCCTCTCCCAAGCTCTGCTTGCTCACAGCACGTGACGCATTACTACATGTGCTCCGCTGGGCCGCTAGGGCTCAGCTCCATGCGGTGTGGTTTGGATAAGTCCAGGAGCAGGACTGGCATAAGACAGGCGCAATAAGCACATGACAGGCTCCCAGAATGGTATCTGATGGTGGCAGAATCTAAGCTGCATTTCTTTAAAAAAAAAAAAAAAAAAAAAGTTTCTAGCTCTTGTAGTTGTGAAGAAGAGTTTGAAAGTGACAGGTGTAAGTGATGCAGCAATGGCTGTCCAATCTGCAGAGAGCCCCCTGCGCAGGGAGTAGCAGCAGCTACTGCAGCCAGGGAGGAAGCTGCCTGGCCCCACCCCCACCTTCAGAGCAGACCAGGCCCTGGTTGTTCTGGGAAAAGCCGGGGCTGGTCAGCAGGGAACTGGAAGACATGCAGTGCTCTCTGGGGCTGGCTCCCCCTTCAGGGGCTCAGATGCCCCCAGTTTCCATTCTCTTCCCCTCTGGCCTTTTGGCACCATGGGTCAAATTAGGGGAAAAAATACCCTGCCCCCCTCCCCCCCCAAATCCCACCCACTTATGGCACCAGACTTTGCTGCCTCTCCCAGCAGAGCATGCAGATCATGACAGTGTGCGCGAGCTGGCAGGCTCTGATCCACACCAGAACAGCTCAAGTTTACATTCAAATTATCACTGGGCATGTGAATTAACATTTTGCCGAGGTGAACTGGGTAGTTCACAGCTCTCTGAACTAGTGCTTCACGATCTCTGCACGCTCCGCAAGGTCTCACTGGGCTGCTTACACTGGGGCCACACTGTTAAGTTTTTCTTTACCTTATGAAAAGTGAGAGACTTCTTAAAAATAAGATTCTGGGGCAGAAGATGGCAGCCTCAGAAAAGGAGTTCCTTGGTCACCATAACAGCATAAGTGGCCTCTGTGAAGTCCTGGGCTGATATATTCACAGGGATGAGATTTAGCCTACCTTTTAATGGGAACCTTAATTACTGAGGTCTCAGATGTCTAGGTTCAGATCCAGAAGCACCCAGAGGTTTGCATGGTTATAACTCAGGCTCCCAGGGCCCCAGCTGTGTCCAACAAGCCCCCTTCTTCCCCTGACTCCCCCTACCTACAGTTGTCTTTATGGAGAGGCACAAGGGGCAGGAGCCCTTCTCTCTTCTCAAGGACAAAAAGGGAGGGAGAACCTGGTTAGTAGGTTGGTTCTCAGCATATGGGCTAGTGCCTGAAGTGATCTCCAGCATTAATAAAAATAATACTTATTATTATGATGTATGATTGTCTGTATTACAGTAGTGCCTAAGGGCCCAGTCACAGACCTAGGCCCCACTATGCTAGGCATTGTACATACACATTCTGCCCACCCTACCCCACCCAGAGACAGGCCATGTAATCAAAGTTGAGTGAGGCTCTGTGGCCTCTGATTGAGAGTAACATGGTGAAGGTGATAGGGAGCCAAAAAGGCAGAGGTTAGGGTGCTGCTGCAACCTTGCTTAGCTTTTAAAGTTGAAAATACACACACAGCAGTATAAAAATGTTGCTTTAAAGATGACAATTTGTCTGTTTACAATCTTAACTATAGCAAAGTTTTGGCTGGGAATATTCACTTATGCAATTCAGGTTTGAAGTAACTTTTGAGGCTCTAGATCTTTCTGCACCCTTTTATCATAGAATCATAGAAGATTAGGTTTGGAAGAGACCTCAGGAGGTCATCTAGTCCAATCCCCTGCTCAAAGCCAGACCAACACCAACTAAATCATCCCAGCCAGGGCTTTATCAAGCCGGGCCTTAAAAACCTCTAAGGATGGAGATTCCACCACCTCCCTAGGTAACCGATTCCAGTGCTTCACCACCCTTCCAGTGAAATAGTTTTTCCTAATATCCAACCTAGACCTCCCCCACTGCAACTTGAGACCATTGCTTCCTGTTCTGTCATCTACCACTACTGAGAACAGCCTAGCTCCATCCTCTTTGGAACCCCCCCTTCAGGTAGCTGAAGGCTGCTATCAAATCCCCCCTCACTCTTCTCTTCTGCATACTAAATAACCCCAGTTCCCTCAGCTTCTCCTCATAAGTCATGTGCCCCAGCCCCCTAATCATTTTCGTTGCCTTCCCCTGGAATCTCTCCAATTTGTTCACATCCTTTCTGTAGTGGGGGCCCCAAAAGTGGATGCAATACTCCAGATGTGGCCTCACCAGTGCCGAACAGAGGGGAATAATCACTTCCCTCGATCTGCTGGCAATGCTCCTATTAATGCAGCCCAATATGCCGTTAGCCTTCTTGGCAACAAGGGCACACTGCTGACTCATATCCAGCTTCTCGTCCACTGTAATCCCGAGGTCCTTTTCTGCAGAATTGGTCTTTTACTACGAGACTGAGCAAGTGGCCCTAATACTGATTATAATCAGCAACCCTGGTGGTGAGAAACTAGGCAGGTAATCAGAATGACCTGACTTTTAAGGTCAATATTTTACAGCTTGCTATGGTTACAAATAGTTTGGAAGAACAATATAAATAATTACAGGAACCAGAAACTTGCATTGGCCTAGGACCAACGCTCAGAAATAATGGTCTACAGTCTACAAATATTTGTAGAATGTGTGTGAAATTAAGAAAACATTTGTAACATTAAAAGAGTTTAGTCCCAAATCATGAATATAGGAAATATATAAATGGTGACTATTTTTAAAATCAGAATTTCCATACTTTCAAAGGTTTGAGTTTCTAAGTCTAACATTAACTCTGCATTTCCTGGGTTTCAAATATTTTGGTGGGTGGGACATGTGTATTAATTTCATTACTTCTAGAGTTCTTGGAAAATAATCTGCACTCAAACCGCTGATGTGTGCTCGCAACCTTAAAAAAGGCCAGGTCTATGCTAGAAGCTTTTACTGGTATAATAGTGTTGGCTGGGGTGTGATTTTTTAAACAAAATTTTTCTACCAACAAAAGCCCTAAAGAAGGCATAGTCATATTGGTAAAATGTTCTTTTGCTGGCATTGTTTATTTCATTGGGGGACTAATATAAACTAAACCAGCAAAAGCATTTTTTGCCAGTATAAGCTACATCTCCACTAAGAGTTTGCCAGTATAGCTATACCTGTATATGGTCATACTTTTTCTAGTGTAGACTAGGCCAAAGTTTATTGTGTGGGAATGTTTACACTTTAACAGTAAAATCATATTCAGGGTCAGAGTAAAGTACACATGGTACTAATCTTTTAAAGAGAAAATCAGTGCTAGCATTTACTGTCTTGTAAATCTGATCTCAGTCTCTTGTCTACACAGGAAATTAAGCCCAATTAACAAAATGTGTTAATGTGAAGTACATTAGTTAAAGCACATTAAACCTCAAATTAAGGCCACTTTGCTTCTGAATGAGATTGTTCACAAAGAAGTTTAATAAAGAAAAAAACACCTCCCCTGAGTGACATAAGTTTTGGGGGCATAAGTGGTAGTGTGAACAGCGCTATGTCGGTGAGTGAGCTTCTCCCGCTGACATAGGTACTGCCACTCATTAGGGGTGGTTTAATTATGTTGATGGGAGAACTCCCCCGCCTACCAGAATAGAGCAGCTACACAAGAGATCTTACAGTGGTGCAGCTGCAGCAGTACAGCTGTGTGGCTTTAAGGTCTCTAGTGTAGACATAGCTAAGAATATGTCTACATTTAAACCACTACAGCAGCACCAGTCCAACTGCACATCAGGATCCTAACAAGGGCATCCAGGACCAAGGGGCACAGTGGGGTCAGACCTCAGGCTAGGAGTAGCAGAGGAGCTGGCAGTCAGGTTCCAGGCCAGGATCAATACCAAAGGTCAGAATCCAAGTCAGGTTTCAGATTCTGGATCGGGAGGCAAAGTCCAAATCAAGCCAAGGTCAAAGCCAGGCATTCAAGAGCAGGAACGCTCCCTGGAATGCCCTTGTGTTTGTTTAGGGCGGGGAGCCAATCAGGAGCCATGAGGCTGCTGCCTGTCAGACCCCTTGAGGCGGGACTTCCCATGGTTTGTGTCCATAATAGTCATGAGTAGTAGGGCGCAAGGTAGCTACAGTGGCAGCATTGAGCTGTCTGCTAGCTACCAGGCAGCAGGGGTGCTGGAAAATTTTTTATAGTGGGGGTGCTGAGCTACTGAACCAAACTGTAAACTGTGTCTATAATGGAAACCACTTCCAGCCAGGGGGTGCTGCAGCACCCCCACACCGCTAGTTCCAGCACCTATGCCAGGCAGGCAAAGGGTCTAGCTCTGCTGGGCCTTAATATGCTGCCGAACTGCATCAGTGTAGACTAGTGGTTCTCAACATATTTACCATTGTGGGCCGCATATGCAGCTCTCTCTGTGTTATGTGGGCCACATCCACACAATATATATACTACCTATATGTCCCTGAGGATGTCACATGGGCCGCAGTTGTGTGCTCACTGGGCCACCCACAGGCTGACAACCACTGGTGTAGACACTCACTATGTCAATAGGAGGAGTTCTCCCATTGCTGTAGGTACTCCACCTCCCCAAGAGGCAATAGCTAAATTAACAAAAGCATTCTTATGTCAACCTAGTGCTGTCTACAGTGGGGGGTTAGCCTGGCTTAACTATGTCCCTCAGAGATGTGGCTTTTTCACACCCCTGAGCAACATAGCTGGGACCTAATGCAGTTTACAGTCACACCTTTAGTTAATATGCCTTCGCTTTCTGTGTGAACAAGCCAAGAAACACAACAGAACAACTATTAAGAGAAAGGTCTGTAAACAACAGAGAAGAAAAAGAAACATGAACTATACACTGCAGATGAGTTTAGAAAGCAGTTTACACTAGATACATTTTATTTATGTTTTTTAGTCAAATGACAGAGTTGCTACCATAAGGAATAATACAGTGTGTCTGGAGCTCAGTACAATATTTAATTATTCAAGCTGGCTTCGAACCAATGGGAACACTAGCACAGCTTACAAATTGGCTTTAGGCAATAGGAAAGAGTAAAGGCAAAACTAGGGGAAGGTGCCTTGGGAGGGCCATAATGATCTTCATTCATGGCTGGGAGAAAGAGTCATGGATGATCCTAAAGTGTAGGGTAATGAGCTCCAGCCAGGACAGACATACCACACAGAAAGTGGAGAGGTCAGAAATATGGACAGGAAACAACAACATGAGATTCAGGCTGGAAAAATGCAGCTGGGGAAAAAAAATCAGCCAAAACAGCTATTCAGTGGGAGGAAATCGCCATCATTGCATTTATAATCCAGCCCCACCCTGCAGCTGAGGAGCACAGGGCCCTGCATAAATAATCACAGAAAGTCCAAAGCCCACTGTCAGACACACCAGACACAGCAGTGAAACGCCCAGCAGAGGTGCTAGAGCAGCCCTTGGGAGCTCTGCCCCTGCCCATCTCAGGCTGCCTGGGTTTGCTGAGGCGCAGGAAGACCTGCAATAAAGAGGCTAAAGAAGAATAGCAAAGAAAGGAGCAGAGAGGCCGCTGGGCTCCAAAAAGATAACCCCCCTCACTGCACTGACTGTGCTGGCCTGTGTCCTGTGGACCCCACACACTGCACCTCAGCCCAGCCCCCTCTCACGCACCCTGCCAGGCTTGGGGAAGCAGGTGGCAGCTTCTGGAGGCTATTGTGGCACCATGGCCACCTCCTGGGCAGGGAGGGAGGCACTGTGCTGCTGCTCAGGGCCAAGAAGCACAGCACTGGCCCTAGGGTGACCAGATAGCAAGTGTGAAAAATCGGGATGGGGTAGAGGGTAATAGGAGCTTATATAAGAAAAAGACCCAAAAATCAGGACTGTCCCTATGAAATCGGGACATCTGGTCACCCTAACTGGCCCTCAGGTACTCCCCGCTTCCTGCGCCTCTGCTGCACTGAGAGGCCCAGGGGCGCCACAGTGGCAGCAAAGGGGCAGCATGGAGTGGAGGGAGAGGGAGCCTTGACTGCCTGCTCAGAGCCCTGGGAGTCACCCCCAGGAGCCAAGGGAAGGCGCTGCAGAGCTGCCCTGGTTGAGGAGCGTGGACAGGTGTGATGGTCACGCTGCGTATAGGACAGGCACACCAGATGAGTGACACGCAGCAGTTTGACTTAGTGTTGGGAGGGGAGGGGACCCCACCATGACCAGGCCATGACACATCTCTGACTGTAATTCCTGCCTCGCAGTCCGCCCGGGTGAGGAAGAGGCCTGCAAGCCCCCTTCTGTCCTACCCCAGCATTCCCCCCAAGCCCTGCTGTGCTAGCTTTCTCCAGGGAGCTGCCTTTTCTCCTTTCTCCGCTGTGTGCCTGTCGGAGCTCGCTCACTCCTGTTTCGTGGCGTGCAGGAGGCTCGGGGGGGGGGGGCAGGAGCGAGGGCATGGCAGGCTCAGGAGAGGGGGCGGGGAGGGGTGGAGTGCGGGCAGGGCCTGTGGCAGAGCCAGGGGTTGAGCAGTGATCACCCCCTGGCACATTGGAAAGTTGGCGCCTGTACCTCCAGCCCCGGAGTCGGTGCCTATACAAGGAGCCGCATAGTAACTTCTGAAGAGCTGCATGTGGCTCCGGAGCCACAGGTTGGCCACCCCTGGTCTATCTGGCCTGCTCATGAACCCAGCCCCACTGTTCCTCCTGAGTCATCCTGCGGGAGCCTTCAGATGGGCCACAGACAAAATGGGTGCTCATATGCCTGCCCTTTGGCCAAGGGGATGTACACTGTGCCAGGAGTTCAAGACTAACCACTTCTCCTCACCAGTGTTAATAGCTCTGTGCACTAAGCAGGACTCCTACCCTCCGGAGGAAGCAAGTATCCACCCACACAATTTACAGGAGAAGGAAGTGAGGGTGTGCTTCTGGCAGAGCGAGGAAGAGAGCCTACAGCTCTGCTGTGACAGACTCGCATCTCAGCACTTGGCCACACTGTCTCTCAGAAGGAATCTGCCACACCTACATGCTTGGCTGTGCTGTCTATAATAAAGGGCAATCTTATTTATGTAACCATCATTCCAGTGTGTTACATGTTCCCCTCTGGTGGCTGGCCCTCTGAAGATAATGCCCTTCTGATACCACCAGCTAGTGTACTTGTTATTAGGTTGTCACACCAAAACTCATCAGGACTGGGCCCCTTGCGCCCACTGCTGTACATACATAGATAAAGAGACAAGCTCTACCCGAGGGAGTTTCAAACAGAGATTATTAGTTACTCCTGTACAGTTCTTTACAAAGCTCCTGAGTTCAAGCCAGGCCAATGGATTTGAGGGGCAAGGGGGTTGGTGCACTCGCATATGATATGAAAATAGAAATTAGCTAATTACATAAATAATCCTCCACCCCACCCTGCCCCCATCTACATTAATGGAATGTTGTTCAGGTTTCAAAGGCAAGCACCGCAAAGTTAGGAAATGTAAGAATTCAGGTTGCCTGGGCAACCATAACCCCATCACCTGGGGCATGTGCATTATGAAACAGTCTGTAACAATGTAATCACCTAATACTTCTTCCTGCAATGTGAGTAGTGTTATCACTGAGAAACTGATTTACTGTGCTGCAGTTTCACCCTTGCACTCTAGCTCTTTGTGCTGGAGTGTAACGGACTCAGGTGTGAACGCAGCAATGTCGAGTGCCGGTGGTAGTGGGTAAAACATTAGGGCCTGCAGTGACAGAGTGTTGACCTCTCCTTAATTCTGAGTAGCATGAGCAAGTCAGTTTCCGCTAGCAAAACATGCAACCTCTGCTCTCTTGACACTGGACAGACGGCCATTCTCCAAATGGCTTAGAGGATCCCTGCTCATTGTGGAGCTCAGACATGTCACCTCTGTGCAGCTGACTCCTCATTCATGTGGGGTGGGTTTGTGCGCTTGCACAACACCCCTCTGAGCAGGGCAGGCTTCTGGACCGAGTCGGGAGCGCTGGCTTACCTCACATTAGCAAGGACTCACAATGACAGTAATGTCTACACTGCAATTAGACACCCGCAGCTGGCTCGGGCTAACAGGCCCTTTCATTGCTTGTGGTGTAGACTTCGGGCCTCAGGCTGCAGCCCAAGCTCTGGAGCCGTCCCACCCTACAGGGTCCTAGATCACGCGCTCCAGGCTGAGCCCAAACATCTACACCGCAATTAAACAGCCCCTTAACCTGAGCTCCACGAGCCTGAGTCAGCTGGCATGGGCCAGCCACGGGTGTCTAACTGCAGTGTAGACATACCCCTAAAAGAGCAGTGCATAAAGTCATCGAACAAGCAGGGAAGCCCCTATTTCCCAGTGTTGGCGAGAACACAGGCTGACTCACTGGTGCAGCTCCAAAGCCAGGCTGCACTGCATTATTCAGAGGGTTTCACGAACCTATGACCTGGACAGAGTCTATTGAGCCAAGTGGTCTCTGCCAAGAGCCTTAGGGCCCTGCCACAGACACATGCTTGCAACATCTGACAGTGTCTGCCAAAGGCTGACGTGCAGAGCTGACAGTTTCGTCTCCCAGTCCAGGATCCCTTATGGGAACTCCCTTCCTCCAGCCCCACTCTATTCCATTGCCTGCTCCTTTCTCTGTATACAGCACCTCCCCATCACACAACTCTCCTGCCCGCACTATCTTAAAAAGGCACCCCAAAGCAATCTCACCCTACCCCCATTCCACCTGAAATCCCTTGGGCTCTTTGCCACAGGGAATACTGGTGTGTACATTGAGAAAGATTTGCTGGGTTTGGTATCTGCACATCAAAGCTCTAGAAGGTTTGTGTTAGACCTGGGATGTCAAACTCATTCTGTGGAGAGGGTCAGATTCTACTCTAAATTGTGGTCTGGGGGTCAGATATAAAACAGCAAACCATACACTACCCTGGGTCGCTGGCAGCTCTCCTGCTGGTAACAATGGCAGTGGGCACAGATATCAAGATGGGAAGTAGTCCAGCTTAGGTACAACTATTGCTGCATTCAGCATCACACAGTGGTGGAAAAACTTCTGCAGTGACCACAGCTATTTCTTCCCTTGATCTGGCCATTTGCACATGCACTTACCCATTTTGTGCATACTTCTGCAGCAATTCATTACATTAGACACATAAATGCACCCTTGAAATTATCTGAAAATACCATCATTCTGAACCGGCCACCTCTGCTGCCCGGCGTGCTGCCTTTCTCCAGAGTACAATGCTTTCTGCACTGGCTTGGCTCCCTGTTGAACACAGGGTCCAGGTCAAGGTCACAGTTTGAATTTCCAAGCCTCCTATGGGATTGGTCCTCGCTGCTTGAGAGACTTGCCTGAGCTGTACTCAGGGAAGGCTGCACTGCAGGCTGAAAAGAGGAGGGAAGTATGTGAGTGTGGGGGTGCTGACAAAGTGATTGCACTACGGAGTCATTTTCTGACTTGTGAGCCTTGCATCCCTAATGCTCTATTACAGCAGCGGCTCGTGTGAAGGACTTGATACAATGTGATAGAACCAGAGCCATTCCACGGCATAAACAAATACAGACATTCCAAGTGCAAACTTCACTTTTTCCATAATACCAAACACCTACAGCCTAATGCCAAGGGGAAGAAGAAGATCCAGAGGGGAGAACAGATTCAAAAGACAAGTTCATAATGGTTTCCCCGAGCCTCTTGCTCTCGCAATTAGAAGTAGGAAATGCAGCTTGGTAAGGCATTGAGGGCCACGTTATTCCACTGACTGATTTACTCAGTGTTTAGGTTGCCCACCCTTAGTCACTAAGGACCTGAGCACCCTCAATTCCATTGATTTCAGTGGGAGCTGCAGGTGCTGCTGCCATCTTGGGTTGAACCCCCAAACACCAAGGAACTCGGTATCAGTGGGACCCTGAACATTTTGGCCTAGATGTGGTTCACATAGCAACTGAACCAAAAAAACCACAATATGGGCATGGCCAGTGCAGGTCAGATATGGTGTACCCGACTGGAAATTCAGGGATGCCCTGCAGCAGGAGGAACCCACAGAGACTCCACACTTTGGATAGCAGAGATTCCTTCCTGACAACTGGTGAATTTATGTTCTTCTGAAGCCTCAGACTGAGGATGGGACCATGCCCTCTGCTTTACTGCTAACTGCCCTTGTTAACGAGGAGAAGTGGCTATTGCTCAGCCTTTGGGTACACTCTCCCCTGTGCCAACCGCCCACCACCACACTGTCTCTCCCTCTCTCTCTCACACACTCACACACACACACAGGCTCACTTCCCCTATGGAGCCACACACAGTACAGGGCTCAGTTCCCCTACAGGGGGACATCCACTCACAATGTGCAGGGCTCACTTCCCCTAGAGGGATGGACACGGACACACACCGTCACCCGCAGGGCTCCATTTTCACCTCTATTTCAGGTAGGGCACTCCTGACAGCAAATGTACTCTGTTCTAACCCATGCCTGTTTCACCAACTGGAATGGGGGAGGTTCTAGGCTGATTCCAATTGTCTCCATTTGCAGAGATTCAGGACGAGAACTTTGTGTCAGTGCAGCTGCAATGTTTCACAATGTGATGGAAAACAAGAACTACATTATATGGGGAAAACTATTCTGAGTTACTGTATTTTTGGCCTGATAGTTGCCATGGATACCAGAACACAGTGACTCTGTCTAATTAGCCACGCCCACATTACACCATGGCAACACAGTTAATATTATTGTTCTCCAAAGAATATTGTTTAAAAAGCATGGATCATTTCAACTTGCACTCTGACTTGTGCCTCTCACTCCTCAGAGGCTTAGCTTCTTCCAGAGGGCCTGCGGGGCTCTAGAACAGAGGGCAGTTATCCTTGCATACTGTGAGCAACAGAAAAGAATGTGACATTTTATTCTATGATCTTCCTTGAAAGAGAAAAGTCTTTGGTCATAAAGCAGGAGGTCTAAGTTCAGAGCCAACTTTAAAATGACAGTTCACACATCTGGCTGATATATTTAACTCCCTTACATTACTACCCCGTGCTACCTGCCTACTGATTGTCACTTGCCCACTGGAAAGATGCTGGCGAATAGCAGACCCCAGACAGAAAGGGAAATGAGGGTGAGTGCCAAAGAAAAAAAAACCAGTTACCTACCTTTCGTAACTGATGTTCTTCAAGGTGTGTTGCTCATGTCCATTCCAAGTAGGTGTGTGCGAGCCGCGTGCATGATCGTCGGAAGGTTTTTCCCTAGCAGTACCCGGCGGGTCGGCTGTGGAGCCCCCTGGAGTGGCACCTTCATGGCCATGTATATAGGTCCCTGCCGACGCGCCGCCTCTTCAGTTCCTTCTTGCCGGATACTCCGATAGAGGGGAGGCGCGTGGGTCTTGGAATGGACATGAGCAACACATCTCGAAGAACAACAGTGACAAAAGGTAGGTAACCGTTTTTTTTTCTTCAAGTGATTGCTCATGTCAATTCCAAATAGGTGATGTCCATGTAGTCCCCCGGAGGGTCACTGAACTGCAGACTGGAGCACTGCTCTACCAAACGCGGCATCGTCTCTAGCCTGCTGAGGAATGGCATAGTGTGATGTAAAGGTATGAATAGATGACCACGTTGACGCCCTGCAGATGTCCTGGATGGGGACCTGTTCCAGGTACGCTGCAGGTGAAGCCTGTGCTCTCATGGAGTGTGCCATCAGTGCTAGGGCTGGAACCTTTGCCAGGTCATAGCACGTCGTGATACAGGTCATGATCCAAGAAGAGATGCGTTGGGATGAGATTGGCAGACCTTTCATTCTCTCAACAATGGTGATGAAAAGTTGTGTTGACTTCCTAAATGGCTTTGTTCGCTCAATGTAAAAAGCCAAGGCCCATCTAACATCTTGGGAATGGAGTCTGCATTCCCTGTCATTAGCATGTGGCTTTGGAAAGAACACTGGCAAAAAGATGTCTTGACTTGAATGAAACTCAAACAACTTTAGGGAGAAGGCCGGGTGCGGCCGCAATTGTACCTTGTCCTTATAAAAAACTGTATAAGGGGGCTCAGACATTAAAGCTTTGAGCTCAGACACTCATCTGGCAGACATTATAGCCATTAGAAACGCTACTTTCCAAGAGAGGTAAAGCAATGAATAAGTTGCTAGAGGTTCGAAAGGGGGCCCCATGAGCCTTGAGAGGACCAGGTTAAGGTCCCACAAGGGGACTGGCTAGCGTACCTGGGGGTACAGTCTGTCTAGCCATTTAAGGAAACGTCCAACCATGGGGTTAGCAAATACTGACCACCCCGCTGCGCCCGGGTGGAAAGCAGAAACAGCTGCTAAGTGCACCTTAATTGACAAGACTGCCAGCCCTTGTCACTTTAAGTAGAGTAAGTAGTCCAGTATAAAGGGAATTGAGGACTGCAGTGGAGGGGTGCCCTTCTGTGTGGACCAAACAGAGAACCTTTTCCACTTGGCTAGGTAAGTGGCATGAGTGGAGGGCTTTCTACTACCAAGGAGAACCGCCCTAACTGAATCGGAGCACTGGAGCTCTAACGGATTTAGCCATGGATTTTCCACGCGGTGAGGGGGAGAAACTCCAGGTTGGGGTGCTGAAGGTGGCCGTGGTCCTGCGTAATGAAGTCTGGAATCATGGGCAAGGTCATGGGCATGTCCACTGAGAGGTCAACAACGTGGAGAACCAGTGTTGGCGGGGCCACGCTGGCGCTATGAGAACCAGCGAAGCCTTGTCCTGCCGGACCTTGAGAAGGACCTTGTGGATGAGTGGAAATGGCGGGAATGCATACAGCAGGTGCCCTGTCCACGAGAGGAGAAAGGCAGCCACGAACGAGCTGGGGCTGTGATTCAGGAAAGAGCAGAACTGCTGGCACTTCCTGTTGCCTCATGTCATGAAGAGGTCCATCTCGGGAGAGCCACACCTCAGGAAGATATTGCTGATGACGTCCAGTCGGGAGACTATTCGTGGCCGTGGAACGATCTGCTGAGGCAATTGGCCAGTTCATTTTGTGCGCCTGGCAGATATGACATCTCCAACTGTATCGAGTGGGCAATGCAAAAGTTCCACAATCTGAGGGCTTCCTGGCACAGGGGAGAGGAGAGAGCACTACCCTGTTTGTTTATATAGAACATCGCTGTGGTGTTGTCCATCAACTGTGATACACATTTGCCCTGAAGATGCTTCTGAAACATCTGGCAAGACAGGCGCACTGCCCGTAGCTCCCTGACGTTGATGTACAGCAATAGATCCACCTGGGACTATAGACCCTGAGTCCTCAGGTTGCCCAGGTGCACTCCCCACCCCAGCACCGATGCATCCATGACTAGCAACAGTGACGGCTGAGGTTTGGAAAAGGGTACTCCCACACAGAATGTCTGTGGATCGAGCCACCACCAGAGGGACTCTAGAGTCTGGGGAGAAAGTGTGACCAGACTGTCCAGATGGTCCCGGTTTGGTCTGTACACTTGGGCCAGCCACACCTGGAGGGGACGGAGGTGCAGCGTTGTGTGCTGTACCACATAAGTGCATGCTGCCATATGCCCGAGCAATTTTAGGGAGTTTCTGACCATCGTTGTGGGGAACCGGTAGAGACCCTTTATGATAGCGCTCATAACTAGAAAACAAGACTCGGGCAGAAACGCCCTGGCCTGGGTGGAGTCCAGGAGAGCCCCGATTAATTCTGTTCTTTGAGTGGGAGCCAGAGTCGACTTCGCCACGTAGAGGATGAGACCGAGATAGAGGAATGTCGTACGTACCAGGACAGGTCCTGAATTGTATTCTGGACCTCGTGCGGGAGCCCTGAGACCTGTAGTCAAGTGCTGCATCTCATGGCTATGGCTATGGCCAGGGTGGACGAGTTAGCTGAGTTCCAGGCGGGCTGAAGAGAGGTCCTGGCCACCATCTTTCCCTCCTCCAGAACCGCTCCAAACTCTGAACAGGAATCCCCTAGAAGCAATTCCTAGAATTTGGCCAGAGAACTCCAGGAATTATAAGCATAGCAGCTCAGTACCGCTTGCTGATTCACTATGCGGAGCTGGAACTCCCCAGTGGAGTAGACATTTCAACCGAAGAGGTCCAGCTTCTTAGCGTCCTTGGATTTGGGGGTAGGCCCCGGTTGCCCCTGACACTCTTTGTGGTTTGCTGCTTCCACCACCAGAGTCCCGGGCTGGGGTGGGTGAAGAGATGCTCATACCCCTTAGAAGGCACAAAGTACTTGCGCTTTACGCCCTTGGCTGTCGGCAGGATAGAGGCGGGCGTGTGCCACAGCACCTTGGTGGTATTTTGTATAGTTTTGATGAGGGGCAGAGCCACCCTCAAGGGCCCTTTAGGGCCCAGAATATCCACCATGGGATCCTTGTCCTCAGAGACCTCCTCTGCCTGCAAGTTCAGGTTCTGGGACACCCTCCTGAGCAGGTCTCGATGGGCCCTGGTGTCCACAGTGGACAGAGGCATGGAGGTGCCTGCTACCGCCTCATCTGGGGAAGACAAAGACGATGCCCTCGGAGGCACTGGATCCTCTTGCCCCTCTGGCTCACGGGGGTCCTCTTGCACCACCCGGTGCCACAGCCGCTTCGGTGCTGGAGCCAGTGCTGACATTCTCATCAGCCTGGGCTTGTGCATCCCTACCCCGGGGAGGCTCCCAGGCTACAGACGTGGCCGATGGAGGGATTCGCGCCTCTGGCATCACCAACAGGGACCTGGAACCTGGGACCTGGACTTGGTGGTAGGCCCATGGTGTCCAAAAGGGCCACTGCGTCGGTCCCTGCCATTGTGGAGGCCAGGCACCAGCTGCCCCTCGTCTTGTCTAAGGCAGTGCCGGGAGTGGTGCTGGCGCCACCTGGAACCATAGGAGTCTGCCTCTGACTCCGAGGAGAAGTCCAAATCTGACCAGGGTGGTGCAGATTGAGATGGTGCCGGGGATCGGTGCCGTGGCGAAGGCGATTGCCCCTATGTGGGATCGGCGTTGGTGCCGACAATGTTGCTGGTGCCGGACCCGGAGCCTGAGCTGGTGCCAGTTCACCTGCCAGTGGAGTGGTAAACTGCGTCGTCATGGCAATCAGCTCCTTGGCCACCTCAAATGTGTCCGGCATAGAGGGAGCATCCAAGACCTCCTCCAAATCTTCCCGCACCAGGGAGTCCACCATTGCCAGACTCAACGGACCTCCCTGAGAGGTCTGAGTCAACGACACTGGTCTATGCGGGCCCGAGGCTGGGTGTCCCGACGCAGGACGCACCTCGCCTAGCAGGGAGCGCCCCGTCAGCTCTCCTCTTCTTGTGCAGCCCCAGCGACTGCGAGCAGTGCCTTGCACTAGAGCTGGTCCTCGGTCTTGGGGAATGGCGGTGCTGTGGCACTTTGTCTGAATCCTTTCTTGGTACTGAGGCTTCCCATACCGAGACCGGCACGCTGCACACCAAAGCGTCCAGCACCAGGTCAGACACCGCCTGAGGCAGTTGAGATTGGAGAGCTGACTCCATCAGAAGGAGCTTTAAGCGAAAGTCCCGCTCCTTCTTAGTTCTGGGCTTAAACCCCTTGCAGATTTTACACCTCTTGGACTGGTGTCCCTCTCAAGAGAGGAGTCGTGTGGGTCTCTCTTCGGCATGGGCTTCAGGCAGGACCCGCATGGCTTAAAGCCCTGAGACCGAGGTGGGACGGAAACAAAGTGGTGGTGAGGGGAACCCCCAACTAAAACTTAGCAATTACACTAACTATAACGTTATCACTAACTATACTTTTAACTATTTACAGAGAGAAAAGAAAGAGACCACTAGGGAATTGCAAGAGAGGAGCTGCTCCAACAACCATCACTGGTGGTAAGAAGGAACTGAAGAGGCGGCGGGTCGGCAGGGACCTATATACACAGTTATGAAGGTGCCACTTCAGGCTGTTCCACAGCCGACCTGATGGGTACCGCTAGGGAAAAACCTTCTGACGATCGTGCATGCAGCACGCACACACCTACTTGGAATGGACATGAGCAATCACTCGAAGAACATGAGGACGCAAGTTCAGCAGGAATATCAACTCTAAAATGTGGAAATAATTAAACAATATGAAGCCATAAATCAAAGGAGGAAACCTATGGCAGATAGGGAAACATCTCTGTCTTAAGAATGTATAGAAGTGGTCCTGGGAATCAGTTCTACGCCCAGATGTTGCCTGATCAAGGCAAGCGGGGTAGGACACGTGGGAGATTGAGACAGCTACTGGTCCCAACACAGCAGCTATCTGTGCAACATGGACCCTTCATAAGTCCCCCTATACCCAGACCTGACTCATCCCCTTTCAAGTAAAAGAAGGCTAAAGTTTCAGGAGCACCAGAGACAGGTGTTTGCTGCCATAGGAAGCTGGAAGAAGTCTGTCCCGCCACGTGTGGGCTTCCTTCCATGCTGGAGAAGCACCAGTGCACCGAGGGTTCCAGAACCAACCCAACCCTGAGCATGCCACGCCCCAGGGTGTAGAACCAAAGCAGCACCAGTGTCTATTACATCCAGGCCACACTGTCAGTGACTGCATCAGTACCCTCACTGCCACAGCAGCCTTAGCAGCAGAGTGAGGAGAAGATGGGCTTCCATTTTCAGTAGGAAATGTGTGAAGTTATCACCTAGAAAACACCCTCAAAGCCTCCATCACTCAAAGCAAGACATAGGATATTACCTGGGGCCAAGATTTTCAAAAAGGACTAGTGATCTGGAGATGTCCTAACTGGGCCTGATTATCAGATGGCCTCTGAAAATCTAGCACTGAAGGTGTCTCTATCTGGGCTCTCAAAAAATGAGGCTCCCCAAATTGCTGATCACTGTTTAAAATCCTGGCATTGGTCTTTAATTATGGCTCACGGCAGCTGCAGCTGCTCAGCAACTCTGCCTCTGGACCTTTAGCACAAACAATTGTGTGTTAGAGTCAGCAGAGGCCTATAGCCAGTTTGGGTTTTTCAGTCTTCCCTCTGCTATGTGGTTACTCACTTCCTTCACACACGATGCCTCAGTTTTGTGATAGGAGCTCTGTGCACAGATGGCTCCCTGGGGATGGCACCTGGTGATCACCTGTACCAGACTGCTGAGTGGCAGCAAATCCCCAGGATGTCACTGTGTGAGCGCCGCAGCCACACCTCTGCAGGGAGGGGGCCAATCCCAGACCTGCCCACTGTGGTTGTGTTCCCACTTCTAGACCACTTCCATGCTACTGAGCTGGGAACTAAACAATTTAAAGTATTTTGCAGTACAAGAGTGAAATGAAACCATTCAAACACGTTCTATGCTTCAAGAGTCAGCAATAAATCAGCAATTAAACAGTGTCACAGAATGTTAATCGCGTGGTCATCTCTGCTGAGCAACAGACAAGATGTGTTTCATAAGTGAAAGGAAATGTTAATCTTCCACCAGTAGCTTAAATGATCCCTATGATAAAACTTTGGTTGAACAGCGCTGGGGGCAGGAAGATGCCGAAGACAGTGGGATGGCGACTCTCACATTCAGATCGGGGCAACAAGTTTGTATAATTTTTGGTGGTGCCCAGAACGGGTGTGTCATAAACAGATAGTTAAGGGTTAATGCCTCTTTTACCTGTAAAGGGTTAAGAAGTTCACCTAGCCTAGCTGACACCTGACCAAAGGAACCAATGGGGGGACAAGATGTTTCAAAAGGAGGAGGGAAGTTCCCTTTGTCTTGGGTCAGTTTCAGTTCTGGCCAGAGAGGAAAAGGAATCAGGAATCAAACAGGGTAGTGAGTATTAGAGAAGGAATAAATTAGCTTATGTTTATTTCCTTTTGTGACTTCTGTTTGCAATAGAGGGGGAATCAAATTGGGTTTTCTTGTGTGTACTTTAAGTTTTTATGCCCAGAGAAAAATCCTCTGTGTTTTTGAATCTGTTGTCTGTGGGATCAGCTTGTATGCTATCTCCCAGAGGTTTTTTTCTTTTACCTTTCTTTTCTTTAATTAAAAGCCTTCTTTTTAAGAACCTGATTGATTTTTCCTTGTTTTAAGATCCAAGGGGGTTGGATCTGGACTCACCAGGAATTGGTGGGGGGAAAGGAGGGGGATGGTTAATTTCTCCTTGTTTTAAGATCCAAGGGTTTGGATCGGTGTTCACCAGGGAATTGGTGGAGGAGTCTCTCAAAACTACCCAGGGAAGGGTTATAGTACTTGGGAGGGAAAGATTTTGGGGGAGAAGACAGAGTTTCCCAAATGACTCAAATATTTGGGTGGTGGCAGCATACTGATCTAAGCTGGTAATTAAGCTTAGGAGTTCTCATGCAGGTCCCCACATCTGTACCCTAAAGTTCAGAGTGGGGGTGAAACCTATGACAGGGTGCTACCCCCCACCCCCACCTGCCTTGTAAGCCGATATATATTTTTTAAAATAACATAAAAATGTGAGGGCTCTGGGGTGGGGCTGGTGATGAGAGATTTTGGGTGTAGGAGCTCAGGCAGAGGGTTGAGGTGCAGGGGTGAGGGCTGCAGGGTGGGGCCGGGGATGAGGGGTTCATGGTGCAGGAGAGGGCTCAGGGCTGGGGCAGAGGGTTGGGGTGCGGGCTCTGGGGTGGGGCTGGGGATGAGGAGTTTGGGGTACAGGCAGGCTGCCCCGGGGCTGGGGTCAGAGAGGAGGACTCCCCACAGCCCTCTCCCCGCCGGCAGTAACGAGCTCTGGGGGAGGGGCCCCCCAGCCCACAGTCACTGCTCCTGCCCCACTGGTGGTGGGGGATGGGGCTGCCCCTTGCCCAGCATGGGGCAGGAGCAGTGACTGCAGGCTGGGGGGCCCCCCTGTGCTGGCGGAGGGTCCTGATGGAAAAGGGAAGGGTCCATCCATCCGAGACAGAAAGGCAAGGTCAGGGTCAGGCTGGGTCAGCCTGCCCTGGCAAAAGTGGTTGGGGTGCTAGGACCCTGTGGCGGCAGTTGATGCCGGGAATCAGAAGAGT
The DNA here is from genome assembly GCA_003942145.1 of Platysternon megacephalum. NCBI lineage: Eukaryota > Metazoa > Chordata > Testudines > Platysternidae > Platysternon > Platysternon megacephalum. Next base: position 878,965 of record QXTE01000311.1, read on the forward strand.
GGAGCGCAGCATGGAGCTGCATTGGGCAGCCACCTGCTGCCCAGGGCACAGGTAGGTACGCTCGGGGGAGGTGCAAGGAGGCAGCAGGCAGGGCCGGGGGAGAGATCCAGTCCCAAACATTGGTGGAGCCAGGGCCCCGGGCCCTGAATATTGCTGTAGCCAGCACCACGGGCCCATATAACTTGCCACCCCTGATTCAGATAACGTACAAGAGCTACAATGGCTGGATTATCACAGAGGCTGGTGGAGGGACAAGGCCCTGCTGGAAGTTTTGCACTGGCTCCGGATTTGAAGTTTCTTTATTTAAAAAAAATCAAAAAGGAGCAAATGAAAACTTGACAAATCAGAGGAGGCAGCCGGTACCAGAGCAGGAACAGCACACACCCTCGCTCCCAGGAAGTCTTTGCCTCGCCAGCCTAAGCTCTCTGTGCAAAGGCCAGGCAAAGGGTTCCCAGCATGCTGCAGCAGCCACAGCCACGCCTCCTTTATTCCTTGCTGGCCCTATTTTAGGCAGTGAACAGGCTACTGGAAGGCAAGGGCTTTCTCACCCTTCACCCTCCACCTGCTACCTGCTCTCAGCATGTATCTACACTGCAATCAGAGGCATGACTGCAGCACCTGCAGACATACCCAAGCTAGCTTTCATCTTGAATAACAATAGCAGTGAAATCGCAGCAGTATGGATGGCAGCATGGGCTAGGCACTTGAATACATACCCAGGGCAGGTATTGGCAGCCTGTGCTACCACCCATGTTGTTGTAGCTTTTTACTCCTATTGTTATTTGTTCTAGCTAAATCAAAGCTAGCTCTGGTATGTCTACATGGGCTGCAGCCACACCTCTGCTGTAGTGTAGACAGACCCTTTGTCTCTGCTTTCTGGCCAACTCACACAGATAGCAAACCCATAGCACAGGCCTTTTTAACTTCATCAGAGCAAGCAGGTTTCTTCAGTCAGTTGTAGGCAGTGGCACCTAGCTGGGCAGGCCTGGCTTTCCTGGACTCTCGGAGCAGAAGATTGGCCTCTGGTCCCAGGAGGGGCTGTCCATGCTGGGAACACAGCCTAACTAGCTCCTTAGATCCACGTAGCCCTTCCCAGACCCACCCAGCCCTCAGGGGCCCACTGGAGATAAGGTGACAAGCAGATCAGTGCAGTGGTCAAGAACTCCAAAACAGGGAAAGAAGAAGTTGTCCCTCCAGGTCCTGTGGCAAGGTGAGTCCCAGCCCATCACACCAGTGGAGAAAGGCCTGGGTGCAGCAGGTGTGACAGACATTCCCCGGAAACACCCTTGTTGAGGTAGGTAAAGGAGTTTCCCAATGCACTGGCTCTTTAGTTACCAAACTAACTTCCATGTCACCTTGGCACAGCTCCACACGAGTTCCCAGGAAGCCTAAATCTGAGACTCCCAGCCTAAAAACATAGGTGTGGGAGCAGAGTAGGTGAACAGCTGCAAACTGTGAGTGGGCATCTGACATGGGCAGCTGAGTGAGCCAGAGACTCTCGTTACCAGATCAGACCTGTACATACTGCTAGGAGCGTGGGTGAGAAATAGGGCATGGGGCAGACCTTGGCCCAAGATGCAAGGCAATGTGTATGTCCTAGCAGAACTGGACCTCTACCAAGCCAGCTAAAAGCCCACCCTCAGGCCCCCCAGGTGGCACTGAATACTGTGTGAGAATGGGGAAATGGGCAGAGCAGCAGGGTTTCTAGATGTCTCATGAAACTTGGCTTGTACTGGAGCTGTCTGATTTCATTGCTGGCAGCTCAGGATTGGAAAGGCTCAGAGCCTTTATCCAGACACTTACCATCTAACATAGCCAGTCCCAGCTCCCATACACAGCTGGTGAAACACTGAATACTCACTCATCCCCTCAGCTGCACTAGGACGCCCATGTCGCCATCTCAAAGGCTCATTGTCAAAGCTCCTCATCTTACTCGCCAACCAACCACTTCATTAGCTGGAACCAGCCCTAGTTCCCTACAAGAATGGCTGCCATTGATACATAAGAATGGGGACCCAGAAGCTACTGCTTTGCACAGTGTGCAGCATGTGCCACTTAGCTAGCTGAGCCCAGACCAGCAGTGCCTGTCAGAGCTCACCCCCCACCCCACTCCCAACAAAATGCTGGCTGTTGAGACAGAGTGCGAGGGAGCAATGAGAAGCCCATTCACAGCAAGCTAGAGGGTTTTAATAAAATCCACTGACTGTAAAGTCTTTGGGCCTGATCCAAAACCCACTGAGGTCAATGGAAAACTTGGAAGGAGATGGTCAGGCAGAACAGAGCTCCCCAAGAATGGCACTCTGCTAAATGAGGATAGCACCTTCACTTCTGCCTCGGCCATCCAGGCCCACTCGACAACCAAAGTCTGAAAGCAACGAGGGTAATTTGCCTGCTCTGTGTGTGACATTTTATGCACATTATTCAATGAGTTATTTTGCATATTCACAAATAACTTGCATATAGTCATAAACTTCAGCTTTAAAATAACTCCCCTCTAAGCACAGAAGGAGCAAGTGTTGGGGCCCACTAGCCCAAAGAGGGGGACATGAGACACACTTTGCCAGTGGATTATATGACTGTCTGTGAGACAGCAGTCTCAGCACCTCTGAGTGATCATGGGAGACTTCAGTCTGAGTGACATATGCTGGAGGTCTCATGCTGCAAGGACTGAAACATCCTTGGAATTTCTAAATATTATACAGTAGATGACAATTTTCTAACTAAATAAGTGTTATATCCAACGTGGAAGAATTCTATGAGAGACCTCCTCTTGACAGATAAAGAGGAAATAATCACAGGACTAAAATGTAATGATAGCTTAGGTACAAGTGATCATGACTAGATCATATTTATAATCTGCCAAGAGAATAAAGTCCAAACCAGTAATACATATATACAGCAGACCCTCGCTAGAACGCATGTCTTTATAGTGCGAATTCAGTTATAGCGCGGGACCGCACATGGATCCCAAATTTAATTACCTTCATTGAAATCCATGGTAACGCGGGACCGCGCATGGATCCAAAACCCCATGTTCTAGCGGGGATCCGGTGTATTTGGTGCTTTAAAAGAGCCAATTTCACAAAGGTGAAAACAATTATAATCCAAATAGTTGGTAAAGAGAATGTAAACAGAAAAATGTGAGTGATAATTGGGAACTATTTGCAAACATTTTACTAGATGCCCAAAGAGCCACAATCAAGAAAGAAGGCTGCATTGGTGAAAAAAACCCCATCAACAACAACAAAATCCTAACAATGATGTTGGCCAATTACTAGATGGAAATAAACTGTGAAAAATAATGCAGAAAATTCAGAAGTATTGTATAAATAATTCTGGTTTGTATTTGGGAAACAAACAATTGATGTAATCATATCATATGATGATGGTGAAACATTTCCACTCCAGTAGTAACTCAGGAGCATGTTAAACAGCAGCTATTAAAGTTAGACATTTTTAAATCAGCAGGACCAGATAACTCCCATCCAAGAATTTAAAAAAAAGTTGGCTGAGGGGATTGCAGGACTGTTCATGATGATTTTCAATTGTTTGTGGAACCTTGAGGAAGTCCCAGAAGACTGTTGTACCAATACTTAGAAAGAGTAAACAGGACACCTGGGTAATTATAAACCTGGCAACTATGTTGGGTAAAAAAATGAAATGACTGATATGGGACTCCAGGAATAAAGAATTAAATGTGGGTAATATAATCAACATGGACGTACAGAAAATAGACCACGTGACACTAACTTGATCTCTTCTTTCAATGAAATTACAAATTTGGTTGTAAAGTTAATAGTGCTGATGTAATCTACTTAGACTTCTGTAAGCTGTTTGACTTGGTACCTTCTGGCATTTTGATTAAAAGTCAAAAAGATGTAAAATTAACATGAGAACGCTTGTCTCTCTCACCAACAGAAGTTGGTCCAATTAAAGCTATTACCTCACCCACGTTGTCTCTCTAATATCCTGTGACCGACAAGGCTACAACTACACTGCATACATGAAATCAGCTTTAAAATAAATAGATTAAAAACAGGCTACCTGATTGGTCTCAAAATGTAACTGTAAATGAGGAATCATCAGTGAGCCAGTGTATTTCCAGTGGGTTGTCATGGCCCACGGGTCTCAAACCCAGGCCCATTGGAGCAAGCACGCCCCAACCTGCCACTTGGCAGCCTGCTAGCAATAGCTTATGTGAAACCCATGAAACCCAGCCCCGTGGGAGGTTCGATTGGCAGAGTCCCAGGGCATATGACTTGTGATACCCAACCTCTAGTTTGTCTCCTCCTTCCGATCCCCTGGTATCGTGACCCAGCCTGAGTCTGGTTCCTGACGCGTGGTTCTGATCTCCAGTTTGTCTCCTGGCCGCCCGATATACTGATCTAGCCGACTCTGTCTCGTGACTGTGGACTCTGGTTCCAACTCCTTGTTCTGGCTGCCCAGGACCTGGCCGTGACAATAACCCTGCAGAAAGAATGGACCCACCAGAAGCACTGGATTTACCCAAATGGGCCTCCCACCTCCAGGCGGATAATCAATCACTGCAGGCCCAAGCTGTGCAGCTGACCTTGGACAACCAGTGGCTGCAGGGGCAAGCAATGCAGTTCAGGCTGCAGCACCTTGCCCCGAATGGGGGCTTGTGGTACTCTTGCCCAAATTGTTCGACAGGAACCGCTGATGGTTCTGGGGTTTCATAAACCAAAGCCACCTTCTGTTTCTGATGCATCCCCAAATCTATGCCTCTGACTCGGCCAAGGTGGCCCTGGTAACCAGACTGCTGACAATAAATGTGTTAAATTGGGCCTTCCCTCTGCTGGAAGGCCATACCCCAGTGCTGTCAAACTGGGATATCTTCCTCCAATTGATGTCAACTTGTATAGAGCTCCCTGAGGGGACTCTGCCAGGGGCAGCACACTTCCACCACCTCACAGTGGATACAGAATAGAACGAAGAACAGCAGCTGCATCAGTTCCAGCGTAGCTTGCAGGAAGAAATGAAAGATGAATTGGGCCTAGACACCCTGGTGTCTAGGGCCTAGACACCCTAGTGGACCTTACCCTGCACATAGATAATCGGCTGCAAGAATGAACGGAGGAGAAAAGGGGTTCCCTGAAGCCCCACTACCCGGGTACCATGACCTCAGCTTCTCTATTGCCTGCCGAACGCATGCAAGAAGATATGACTTGTCAGCGACTGACTCTTGAAAAAAGGAATGTGGCCATCAGTGCCACCTGTGCTTCTGTTGTTGTGATCCTGGCCACGCCGCCTTGGCCTGCCCAGTACAAATGCCAAGGAGCTTAGGGAAGAAGCTGACCCAGGTACGGTGAGGAGAAGCTTGCCCATACCTTTGTCCTCACTGAGATACACCCTGAACACAATCCATGGACTTCTCATTTGCAGGTATGTATCCAGCTGCACGCCCAAGGAGACTTTCAACAGATTACCCTCTAACAGGTCTTCATCAATTCAGGAGCAGTGGACAATTTCATGGATGTAGGTACAGCTCAGGCACGACAGATTCCCCTGCTCCGCAAGGCCATGCCACAATCGAAACTATTGATGGTTCCCCACTGTCTTCAGGTCCAATTGTCCTCCTGGAGGCTGTTGTACAATTAAAGAGAAATAATACAATTCTCTGCATTTTCCCATAATCCTGGGCATCTCCTCATTCATTGGTAAGAACAGAAGTTCACTTTCCCATTGGAATTTTGCCAACAGCATGGCCAGGGATCAGCAAACATTGCACCAGACCCAACAAAGCTCAAGTAGGTGTAGGCACCTGCAGTGAAACACCCACTGGGGGAGCTACAGAACCTCCCCACAAGTACTACAACTATAACAACCATCTTTGAGAAGAAGAATGTGGAAAACCTCCCCCCATGCTGGAACTATGACTCTCCATAGAATTTCAGCCAGGGGTAAAGATACTGATTGGATGGATACACGCAATGTCAGAGCCTGAACTGGCAGTGTTGCAAGAATACCTCCTAGAGAACCTGGCCTTCGGGTTCATTTGCAAGTTGAACTCACTGGCTGGCGCCCCGGTCCTTTTGGTAAAAAAGGATGACAGCCTCCACCTCTGTGTTGAATTGTTGATTACCAATCCAAAAATCAGATCACAATCTGTAACTGTTACCCAGTGCCCTGATCCCTAAATGGTTGGACCACATGTGGGCCACCTACATATTCACCAAACTGGATCTCTTGGGAGCTTACAGTTTTGTCTGTTTCCAAGAGGGGAACAAATGAAAGACAGCCTTTCGGACCCACTACGGCCACTTTGAATATTTAGTTCTGCCATTCGGACTGATCTAATGCCCCAGTGATGTTCCAGCACTTCATTAACGATGTGCAACCAGACTGACTGGACCAGTTCGTGGTGGTGCACTTAGATGATATATTGATCTTCTCAGATGAACTGGACCAACAAACCACTCACGTCCACACAGTCCTGGAGAGACTTCAACACAGTCTGCATGTTAAGCTTGAGAAGTGCACATTCAATCAGACCTCAACCAAGTTTCTAAATTTCATCCTGTCCCCAGAAGGAATCCACACAAGGTTTGCAACTAGGCAGCCCCCCTCAATGTGCATGTCCTACAATATTTTTTAGGCTTTGCAAACTTCTACTGGAGGTTCATTTTGAATTTTTCAAAACAAACCAAGTCCCTCACTGCTCTACGCTGGAAAAATACCCAGTTCTATTGGTAGCTCAAAGCCCACCACGCATTTGAGCAGCTGAAGCTTGCCTTCACTACTGTTCCAGTACTGGCCCACCCAGGAGTGATGCAAGCTTTCGTTGTGGAAGCCAATGCCTCTATTACAGCAATCAGGGCAGTCCTCTCCAAAAGGTATGAACCTGGGCAAATATTGCACCCTGTTGTCTATTACATGAGGACAACGAGATCTTGGACAAGGAGCTCCTGGCAATTAAGACCATCTTCAAAGACTGGTGATGCTACGTAGAAGGGGCCCACAATTTGGTCCAAGTGTTTACTGACCATAAGAACCTGGAATACCCGCACAGGGCCAAGGCCCTAAACCAACAACAGCTCCAATGGGCCCTATTCTCCTGGTTCAACTTCACCTTGACCTACCTCCTTGGAATCAGAAATGGCAAGGCTGACACCTTTTTCCAAAGATATGGCTCCAACCCATAAGGGCCCAGTCCAGAACCCACCCACATTCTCAAGTCCCATAATTACCTTTATGCAACTTGCTGCCGGAACCTACAGACACCCATCCACTCTGCCTCTGTCTCTGGAATTTTGCCCAACAAGATGGCCATTATCAACTGGGAATTGCACAATACCGTGGATAGGATCACGTTCATAAGGGACCGCATCTATGTTCTCCCAGGGTTTGTGAGTGTGACGGGTTTTCAGCTGTGCCATGACTCCACCCTGGCAGGACACTTAGGGTGATATAAAACCCAACGATTAATGTCCTCTTTTTTTCTGGTGGCTCTGAATGTGCCCCACAATGCAGAACTTTGTGGCTTCCTGCAAGGTGTGTGCCTGCAACAAGATCCCATGCCAGAGACCCCACAATCTCCTCTCACCTCTGGACATCCCATCTTGGCCCTGGTAGGCCACTTCCTTGGACGTTGTGGTGGAACTACCAGAATTAAATTGTTTCATGAGCATTCTGATGGTGACAGATCATTTTTTTAAGATGCCTCACTTCATTCCCTGAATGGGTTTACCCTCCATAGAGGAAACTGCTCAGCTCTGGATAAACAACACAATTTGTCTTCATGGCCTCCTGACTGGGGGCCATGGTTTATTGCCCACTTCTGTCATGAGGTCCTACATTTATTAGGAATACATGCACACTTGTTCTCTGCCTACCAACCTCAGTCAAATGACATCAACCAGATCCTACATCAACCATCACCAGGTTGTCTGGTCTTCACTGTTACTCTATGCAGTGTTCCCATACAATAATGGGCACCACGCATCCACCCCCCACAGCCCCTTTTTTATCAACTATGGGTCCCACCCCAGATTGCACCCACAATTACCCACATCCTCCCCCAACCCATCTGCCTCAGACTAATACAACATATCCATCGCATCCAAGAGGAGGTGAAGAGACATCTGAACAAGGCAAAGGAACATTACAAAAGTCATATGGGCAAATGTAGACAACAGGGCCCTACTCACTCTCTAGGACAAAAGGTATGGCTTTCAGCAGAGGACCTTCATACGGACGGACTCTCTCGGAAACTAGACTATCAGTTCCTTGGTCCATACTAGATTCGGTGACAAATCAACTTGGCCACCTTTGAGCTCTAGCTCCCCGATACTCTTAGAGTCCACGCTGTATTCCAAGTCTCACTTCTAAAATCATACACTGTGAACATATTTCCCCATACAGCCCAATCACCACCAGTGCAAGTACAGGGTCAGGAGGAATAGATTGCAAAAAGTCATCAACTCTAAGATGAAGCAGGGCAAATTATGGTAATTGATTGTTCGGGAAGGTTACAGCCCAAATGAACACATTTGGGAGCCTGCTGAGAATGTTCATGCTCCCTCCATGGTTCAGACCTTCCATAGAAGACACGCAGAGAAACCTGGACCCAAGTAGCCCAGAGGCACTCCTGGGGAGTGGGTGATGTGATGACCCACAAGTCTCAAACCCAGGCATACAAGGTTCATGGAGGCAGCCACATGCCAATCCTCCACCCGGCAGCCTGCTGGCAATAGCTTATCTGGAATCCACAAAACCCAGCCCCAGTGTGAGGCTTCGCCCTTAACCTATAGGTATAGCTATTTGCTAGGTACGGCATAGGTATTAAGTAATTCAGTAACACAATGAGCCTACAAGCCTCTAGGCCTGTAAGACAGTAACTTAGCCAAACTAATTGAGGCCTAAGGCCCATACAAGCCTTAGCATAAGCAGCTAACCAGGAGTAACCCTAGATCTTAAGATAGAATACTGTAATAAACACATACGATTAAACTCCCGATAGGTAACAGCAAAATACCAGTTGATGCTAATTTGGGATATTTTAAGATAGGAACATCTCCAGATGTTCAGCCACAAGAATGCTATGCCAATCAATTGATGTATATGCTAACAGACTTGAGGCAAACTTATGACAGGAGAGCACCCCAACTTTGTTAGGGTGAGGAAGTTTAGATATGGGTAGATGAGGCCAAATATCCTCATGAATATTTATAGAGGCCATATAATCCTATAAAAGGGATAATCATGGCCTAAGCCATTGGGATCTCCTTGGCATGCTAGAGATAGGGTCACTTGTGAATCACTTTTCTCATTGGTTCTAGGTCTCTACGAGGGATGGTATGAGTATATGAACGCTCTGATGCTGGACGTTTTGACAATCCTGTATTATCTCTATCTACTTTGCTGGGTTGGAGTTTTTGTGATTTTGCTAATTGTGTTAATAACAATATTACAAGGTCAGAAGGCCTTTCCCTAAATATGAGTGTCTCTCCTGTGCACACCAGGGTCCTCATTCTAGTGAGAACTCTAATAATTCTGAGTCTGATCTCGAGGCAGTTGTACCCTGCTAAATTATGGAATGTTAAATTGGGGATTCTAAGTGATAAATCAATAGAACAGGCAACAATCCCTGAGGTCTGATGGGTGGAGTCCCAGAGTGGCTGATTGGCCTACTGGCCCTATTTGAGCCAGCAGTCAGAACAGGAAGCCATCCAAATGACTGGGCTCCACCCTGATCAGGACTGCATGCCTTGTGGCTCCTGGTACCCACTCCTGCTTCCCCAGCTTGGTCTCCTGGCATCTGACTTGTGGTTCCCAACCTTCAGTTTGTCTCCTGCTTCTGACCCCCTGGTACCCTGACCCAGCCTGACTCTGGCTCCCAAGTCATGATTCTGATTTCCAGTTTGTCTCCTGCTTCTAACCTCCCAGTATCCTGATCCAACCAACTCTTGACTCCTGTCTCATGATTACAGACTCTAGCTCTACTAGGTCTGGCCACACATGACCTGGCCATGACACAGGGTTCTGCAGGGATCAGTTCTTGGCCCCAGGCTATTTAAATTTTTTATCAATGACCTTGAATAAAACATAAAACCATCACTGATAACGTTTGCAGATGACACAAACATTGGGAGAATAGTAAATAATTAAGAGGACAGGTCACTGATTCAGAGATATCTAGATGATTTAGTAATCTGGACACAAGCAAATAATACACACTTTAACTGAATATGACCAAATGTAAAGTTTTACATCCATGAGCAAAGAATGTGGGCCATACTTCTAGGACAAGGCACTGTGTCCTGGGAAGCACTGTCTCTGAAAAAGATTTGTGGGTTGTGGTGGATAATCAGCTGAATATGAGCTCCCGGTGTGACACTGTGGCCAAAAGGGCTAATGTGATCCTTGGAAGTATAAACAGAAGAAGCTTAAGTAGGAAGGAATTGGTGTGACTGCTGCTGGAATAGTGTGTCCAGTTCTGATGTCCACAATTCAAGAAGGATGATAAATTGGAGAGGGTTCACAGAAGAGCTACCAGAATGGTAAAAGGATTGGACAACATGCTTTATAGTCATAGATTCAAGAAGTTCAATCTATTTAGCTTAACAGAGAGAGTTAAGGGATAAATTGATCACAGATTGTAAATATCTGCCTGGGGAATCCAAATTTGATAATGGGCTTTGCAATCTAGCAGAAAAAGGTATAACAAAATCCACTGGCTGGAAGCTGAGACAAATTCAGACTAGAAATAAGGCACTAATTTTAACTTGTGAGGCCAATTGGAACAACTTACCCTGGACTGTGTTTGACTCTCCATCACTGGCAATACAGTAACTCCTCGCTTAAGGTTGTAGTTATGTTCCTGAAAAATGTGACTTTAAGTGAAACGATGTTAAGCGAATACAATTTCCCCATAAGAATTAATGTAAATAGGGGGGGTTAAATTTTTTTCACCAGACAAAAACTATATATATATATATATATATACACACACACACACACAGTATAAGTTTTAAACAAACAATTTAATACTGTACACAGCAATGATGATTGTGAAGCTTGGTTGAGGTGGTGAAGTCAGAGGATGGAAGAGGGTGGGATATTTCCCAGGGAATACCTTACTGCTAAATGATGAACTAGCATTCGGCTGAGCCCTCAAGGGTTAACACATTGTTGTTAATGTAGCCTCACACTCTAAAAGGCAGCACGAATGGAGGAGGGGAGACAGCATGGAAGACAGAGACAGAGACACACGCCCTGTGTGTGGGGGGGAGAGAGAGAGATATGCGCATTGCCCCTTTAAGTATGCTGACACCACACTCTAAGTACATTGCCTTTAAAAAGATCAGGAAGTTGAGACAGCATCTGCAGCCAGCTCTCTCTGTCCTGAGCCCTGTTGTGTCTCCCCTCTGCTCTATATGAAGATGTGGTAAGCGGGGGGCAGGAGTAGGGGGGAGGGGGACACCCTGACATTAGTCCCCCTCTTCCCCCCCTCCCCTGCACAGCAAGCAGGAGCTCCCAGGAGCAGCTCCAAGGCAGAGGGCAGGAGCAGCACATGGCAGTGGGGGAAGGGACAACTGAACTGCCGGCAATTGGTAGCCTGCTGGGCAGCTGCAGCACAGGGAACTTAGGGGAGCGGGGAGCTGAAGGTCCACCCTGGTTCCAAGCCCCCACCAGCTAGCTGCAACGGGCTGCTCTTCCTGCAAGCAGTGGACAAAGCAGGCGGCTGCCAAACGACGTTATAAAGGAGCATTGCGCATCTTTAAACGAGCATGTTCCCTAATTGATCAGCAATGTAACAACAAAACAATGTTAACCGGGACAACTTTAAGTGAGGAGTTACTGTATCTAAATTAAAACTGGATGTGTTTCTATCAGATCTGCTGTAGTTCCAACAGGAATTAATTCAGGGATGCTCTCTGGCCTGTGTTATAGAGAAGGTCAGACTAGATGATCACCCTAGTTCCTCATGGGTCTCTAATCTGTGAAATCAGGCCCCAGGGCCTTGAACTGTAAAATGAAGAATTAGTGGCCACCGGCGAAAAGTTGGGTTGACGTGACTTGACCAAAATCACAGAGGAACTGTGTGGCTGAGGAGGGAAACAATCCAGTTATCCAGAGCAGCATTCAGTTGCCTTAACCATGAGACTGTCCTTTCTCTTCCTGCAGTCCCTGAGTCCCCTCAGCCCCTCGTGTGGCAGAGTAGCTGGGGTGTGTTATGTTCCAGTTGTAGACCTTGGCATATGTAATGGAATGCTAAATTGTATTATACGACTGTTGGTGGCACTGTGTATAAAATACCTTATTTAAACAAACCTCAGTCATACCTGGAAGAGCATTAAAGGATCTTATGATGAACACAACTAGTGTTTATACACAAGGTCTGTGTGTGACAGTCTATATCCCTATGTTCACCCTTTTTACAGAACTATACTGGATTTTGTACAAAGTATGCCTTGTGAGGTATCATTTGAAAACTCATAATTTGCTGATCATTATTGTCCTGGTAAAATATCTGTCGCAACATTATATGTAAAGTTATAAGATTCTAATGTATCACATTGCTTAGACATGTTCCAAGTTTAGAAAAACAGGCACAAACCAGTTCCTCAGAGACAAAAGGCAAACTGATGCCTCAGCCAGGTGTCAACAAAATCAAATGGACTATCACCTAGTTAAGCAGCCATTCTTTGGCAGGAAAAAAGGTGTGAGCGAGAAACAAGGTACGGCAAAGAAACAGATGGAGTTTCCTGTCTCCACAGACTGTCTCCTGAACTTCTGCTGGAGATGATTTTCAAAGAAAAAGAACTATAAGGCCTTGTCTACACTGCCACTTTACAGTGCTGAAACTTTCTCGCTCAAGGGTGTGGAAAAAAAAAACCCTGAGCAATGCAAGTTTCAGCGCTATAAAGTGGCAGGCTCACAGTGCTGGTAGCTATGCCCCTCATGGGGGTGGGTTTTTTACAGCGCTGGGAGAGCCACGGCAGCGCTTTAACGTTGGTAGTGAAGACATACCCTAAAAAAGAGAAACAGATGCCCCAAAATACTTCTCCCTTTCTCTCTGTTCATGGCACCAACAACACCTGAAGGACAAGGAAGTAACACTCAACTGGGGGAAGGGTCCTAGCTGAAAGGAATCCAACCAGAAAGCATGTGGTGAGAGAAACGTTTGCTTTGAATTCATGTAGCTTGATAAATTAGGTATTAGTCGCATTTTACCTTTTATTTCTTTGGAAACAATTCTGACTTTTATGCCTCATTACTTGTGATCACTTAAAATCTATCTTCCTGTAGTTAATAAACTTGTGTTACTGTTTTATATAAAACAGTGTGTTTCGATTGAAGTGTTTGGGAAACTTCATTTGAGATAAGTTTTGTGCATATCATTTTCTATTAATGAAATGACAGACTTTATATGAGCTTGTATTGTCCAGGAGGGTGCTGGGCAGTACAAGACACACATTTCTGGGGCAAGTCTGGGACTGGGAGTTTGCTGATGTTGCTCTGTAGTATAACTCAGGAGTGGCTGGCTATAGCACTCATCCAATATAGCTGGGAGTGAATTACATGCTGGAGGCTGCGTGAGAGCAGACCAGGAGTGGCTGCTCTCACAGCGAAACAGTGTAAAAAGCACCCCAGATTAGAGAATTGGGGGGACATAGCTGTCCATCAGTCCAGATTGCACCCTGGGTAATGTCACACTGTGACCCGTCCATATCTGGTACAGGAACATGACATGGAATCAGGAGTAAGCTAAGAACAGAAACAGAAGGAAAACAGCAACAAAGGTTGCAGGATCTCATCAACATGCCACTCTTCAATGCCCCAGAGAACTTCAGCTTTGACAAACCCGCAGAATGGACAGTCTGGAAATGATATTTTGCAAGATTTTACATTCCTATCAATCTCCACAAGGAAACTGATGATATACAGATATCTTCTTTAATGTATGCTATAGGGAAGAAAAAAGAGTGTCTCTTTAAATCCTTTGACTTTACTGAAGATGACTATGAAAGGGCTCTGTCTATGTTTGATGCATACTTTATATGCATCAGAGAAATGTTTGTGAAAGAGCATGTTTTCACCAGAGAATTCAAGAATCATGGGAAAATGGTGAATGTTTTATAAGAGCTCTGCATAACGCGGTGGAAAACTGTGATTTGGGGAATCCAAAACACGAAAATATCAGAGACAGGCTGGTTATTGGGTTAACAGATAAAAACCTTTCACAGCCGCTACAATTGAAGAGAGATTTAATCATAGCTACAGCTATACAAATAGCAAAGCATTCTGATCTGGTGAGAGCAACTTGCCAAACTTGAAAAATGTGAAACTAGCTTAGAAACTGTAAAGAGACATTTGAATGTTAACAGTCATCATCGTAAAACCCTTGAGGCAAGGAGAGAGAATCCCCAGGCTAAGAGGGACAAATTCCAGCCTAGGTGCACAAGGAGTGGAACAAGTCATATCCAAAGAGATGATGCATGTCCAGCCAGAGGCACATGGAGTAATAATGCATGAAATATGGACATTTTGCAGCTGTTTGCCGCACCAAAGCAGTCAGGGAGTTAACTCATATTATGGACAATCAAGAGCCACTGTTTCTGGGATCTATCATATGTGATGACATAGAGCCTGCCTGGAGAGTGAAACTGAATATTCATGGCAACACTTTAAAATTGACTCAGGAGCTTATATCACAGTCATCTCAGAAGGGATTTACAAACAGCTGCATCCCTTCCCATAGATTAAATCACCTGACACAGCTCTGACTAGCTCTGGAGGAGTTCTGAGCTGCAAGTGCCAGTTCACCACAGAGACAACTTGCATAGACAAAAGCTTTGCATTCAGAGTGCATGTGACCAAAGGATCACAGACCAACACGCTTCTCAGCTGCAGTGCGACAGCTATGATGGGCCTAGTGAGAGAGGTGGAAGAACCAGATGGAATATGTGGTGATATTGGACTTTTGAATGGAGATCCAGTATAAATAACCCTAAGAGACAACACTGAACCATATAGTGTACGTACACCTCGCAGAATTCCTATCCCATTAGTTCATAGAGTGGAAACTGAGTTAAAGAGAATGGAGCGGATTGGCACAATTGAGAAAATCTCTGAACCAACAACATGGTGTGCCCCAAAGGTACACATTATAAAGAAAAATGGAAAAATATTTATCTGTGTGGATTTTAAAATATTTAATGAAGCAGTTGTGAGAGAAAAACACTGGATGACTTCCTCCCCAAAGTAAAAGGAGCTACAGTGTTCTCCAAGCTGGATGCCTCAAGAGGATTCTGGCAAATTCCTTTAGCCAAAAAAGTGCTAAACTGACTTCATTTATCACACCCTTTGGGAGATTTTGCTCTTGAAGATTACCTTTTGGGATTACCAGTGCACCTGACATTTTCCAAAGAAAGATGGCAGAACTGTTAATGGACACAAATGGCATCATAGTTTTCATGGATGATATTCTGATATGTGGATCCTGAAGAAAACAACAAAACCCTAAACAAAGATCTAAGCCTAATCAGTTAGTCTGGACTGAAGCTAAACAAAGAAAAATGTGTTTTCCACCTACCCCAAATCGAGTTTTTGGGACAGACAATAAACAAAGATGGAATCAGTCCTAGCCTTGAGAAAGTAAAAGCAATTCGAAAATTGAATGCACCAACTAATGTACCAGAACTGAGACAAAAATGATGAGGAGTCCAGTGGCACCTTAAAGACTAACAGATTTATTTGGGCATAAGCTTTCGTGGGTAAAAAACCCACTTCTTCAAATGCATGGCTGAAGACATGGGTTTTTTACCCACGAAAGCTTATGCCCAAATAAATTCGTTAGTCTTTAAGGTGCCACCGGACTCCTCGTTGTTTTTGTGGATACAGACTAATACGGCTACCCCCTGATACAGAACTGAGACATATACTGGGGATGGAAATTACATTGGTCAATACCTACCTGACCTTTCTACAATGACAAAACCACTGAATGAACTGCTAAAGTCCAACACGTCTTGGCCATGGGGGCCAAATCAAGAAATTGCCTTCATCCAGGCAAAATAAATGATCTCAATAGCTCTAGTTCTCCAGTACTATGTATGAACAAACCCACAGTGGTCAGTCCAGAAGCAAGCAGCTGTGGCCTAGATGATGTATAGTTGCAATAACATGGCTCTGAGTGGAAGCCATGTGGATTTTGTTCTCACACACTCACAGAAGCAGAAAAACGATATGCACAGATTGAAAAGGAGTGTCTGGCAAGTGTATGGACATGTGAGAACTCTTACACATATCTATGTAGACTGGATTCATTACACTGGTAGCAGACCATAAATCATTTGTAACCCTCATCAATGGAAAAGACCTGATAATGCACTACTGAGATGCCAAACATCTATTGTTTAGGTTAATGTGATTTCACACAATTGCTAAATATGTTCCTGGGAATTATCTGGTAGTAGCAGACACGCTACCTTTGAACCCAACATTCAACTACCTAGAGCTCAAAGACAACGTAAAGGCATATGTGAATGTTGTACACATACAGACCAGTGTCGGAAAAGAGACTACTCCAGCTACAAAAAGCAACCTTAACAGACCGGCAACTTCAGGAAGTTCTAAGTTACATTAGAGGCAGCTGGCCCCCAAGTGTATAAAGGACGCTAAGGAACTGAGAGTACTTTGCAGTGCATTGCAATTAAGCAAGTCAAATGGACCCATGATTAAAGGCAATTGCATCGTAATTCCAAACAAAATAAGAGGAGAAATCCTAAACCTCATCCATGAAGGATATCAAGGATTAACTAAATGCTGTGAATGGGCCAGTCAGTGTGGTGGCCTGGCACCAGCAAGAACATAAAGAATAAAGTATCTGCATGTGAACATTACAGAACTGACAGACCAACACAACACAAAAAACATTTAATAACAACACCCTGACCAAAGAGACCGTGGAAGAGAATAGCTGCAGATTTATGTGAATTCAGAAGACATCATTACCCGGTCGGCATGGCCTATTTTTCCAGGAATATAGAAATAATGTACTTGAAAAACGTAACAAGTCACAGTATTATCAAGAAACTGAGATGCACTTTTGCTCGTTTTGGTATTCTAGAACAACTAGTAGCAGACAATGGATTGTAGCAGAATTTAAGTCCTTCCGAATGAAATAGTATTGTGATATTACCGGCAGCCCACATTACCCACAAGTGAATGGAGAGACAGAGAGCTGTGCAGACAGCCACGAAAGTCCAACAGCAGGAAGATCCATTCTTTGCTCTTCTGAGTTACAGATCAACACCAATAACAGCTACTGGATATAGTCCAGCACAGCTCCTGATGGGAAGACAAGTCATAACTACTGTTCCAACTTTCTAAAAGAATCTATTTCAGAAGTGCCCAGACATTCTGAGAGTAGCAAAGTAAGGTGCAAAAAAGATAAAAGGGATAAAAGATCTTATGAATGAACTATTTTACAACAGAAGTTGCTCAATAAGAGAACTGCCAGCTATAGAATCTGGGGACCATGTTCATGTCAAACTGGGTGGAGAAAATGGATGGACAGCTCCAGCTCTTGTAAAGAAAGATCGTATGTGATCAAGTCCAACTGTGGAGAGTTCAGCAGAAACCATTGACATCTACAGTTTGTGCCTCAGAAAGAGCAATCAATAGCGCAAACTCTACAGGTTGCAGATGCAGAATAAGAAGACTACTCAAGGATTCCAAACCTACCACACAGTCATTGCAACTAATGGACATCCAGATGACCAAGTTGTTACACATTTGGGATGTGTAATTAAAAATTCAGCATGATTCAGAGCCACTTAACAGACTGAACCTCAACGACAGAGTGATAGAATGAATGTTGTAAACGATAGGAATACAGAACTTAAAGAGGAAGATGTAATGGAATGCTAAACTGCATTTAGCCATCCACTAGGTGGTACTGTGTGAAAATTACCTTATTTAAACAAACCTCAGCCATACCTGGCAGAGCTTTAAAGGATCTTATGATGAACACACCAGCTGTGTATAAGCAAGGTCTGTAGCCAGTCCAGATCTGGTATGGGAACATGGTCCTCAGGCCTGGGGTAAGGGGGCAGGGAGCTGTTGTGTCTCAGCTTCTCCTCTTTCCCCATCTCCTGGTGCCTGGGGGGCTGTGGGAGGGGGGGCTGTCCTTTGCTTGGGGGTCCCCTAGGCTCAGGCAGAGCCAGTCACACTTCTGTCAGGCTGTCCCTCAGATTCCCAGCCTAGTAGCAAAGTGGGGGATGGAGCAGTCAGAACTACTCTCCTCCCACACCTGCAATGCACCATGGGGTCAGCTATAGCAGGGAAGGGACAGTCAGGGAGGTGGTGGGAGAGTCCGTGCTCTTTCCTTCTCCCTAGAGCGCCAGGGCTGATTCACACGTCAGTTTAAAAATGGCGGGATCTCAGGGACACATTCTGAATTCGTCATCAAATCGACATTTTCTGAGCAACAGTCACCTGTAAGGGCTCCAATTCACTGCCTTGGGGGCAACAAATGGCCTTCAGGCCAAGAGCTGGCTATCACTGTGCTAGGCCGGAGGGCGTTTTGCTGAGGCAAAGATTCAGCACAGGAGGCAGATCCCTCAGCCTGTGTCCTGATGCTGTGTGGGTTGCATGTTGCAAAGTACGGTGCATGGGCTCAGAATGGTCGGCAAACCAAGAATAGGCTGTAGTGAGCAAAACACAGATGGGAAATGGTGATTTGCTCATCTCAGCCAGATCTGCACAGATTTTTCAAGGAGGCGGCAGAAAGCACCTCCCTGAATCCCAACCACCCCTGGCCAAATTGCAAAGTTCTGCTGCAAACCATGGAGGCACCAGAGCTCTTTATAAAAACAGTTTGAAGAATTTGTTTAATGGAAAGCGTTAAGCAGCTGTAATACTGGGCTCACTGCTGCTCCCCTGTAGTAGACAGCACTCCTTGGCTTAGCAGTAATGGAGCAGAAACACGTCTAGTGGTTAGAGCAGGTGGTTGGGTATCAGGACTCCTGGATTCTGTTTCTCACTATACCAGTGACTTGCTGTATAACCTTGGTCAAGTTCCCTAACCTCTCTATGCCCCAATTTGCAAATTGTACAGCAGTGAGCCATAATTAATTGTGTTTGTAAAGCTCTTTGAGATCCCCAAATGAATAATGCTACTTATGTGTAAAGTACTGTTGAAGAGCTGGATTGTTGCAACTCGAAGCCCTCTGGCTGACACTTCTGCACATTCACAATGGAAATTCAGTGGGTGATTAAGATTTTCTATGCACAAAAGTCAAGAAGTTCCCAAGTTCTGCACTTGCTGTGGAGCCATCTCATGCAACGGGCACAGAGTGTGTGAAAGATTCCATATTGCTGGGGACAGAGTTAACTTGAAAGCCTCCTCTTCCCGAGCACCCTGGCCAAGATCCACCCTCCCACTACATTGTCCCTGCAGTTTTCAAACAGGAAACCCACTCAGAGTTGAGTCACTCTGCCAAACAATCAGACAGGGAACTGCAGTCTGGGCCCCAAGTGAAGTCATGGGATTGATAAAAAAGAAGTAAATTCAGTTTCACAGCTGGGGCCACTTCTGGTTTGTTCTTGGTGATAATCACCTGATGGCATTGCCCAGTGTCTGCTCAAAGTGTTTCCACTCTGCTTTGATGGCAGCTCTTACAAATCTCTAGAGCCCAAAAGGATAAAACTGAATCAAGTTGGGACTGACTGAGCAGGAGAGCTGCCTCCAGCACACTCATGTGGCTGAGCAGGTGTGATTTCTAAACTTCCCTTATTCCTTATACGTCCATGGACTAAACTTAAATACTTTACTTCAAACAAATGCCCACCTTGAATTACATCTCATTCAGACTCGGAAGGCAAGGCAGCTATGGAGCCTATTCTGTGTCATGGGTCCCCTGCAGCAACGTTCCACACACATAGTGGCCCCAGCAAAGCAGGCTACACTTCTCCACTGGCAATGGAGTAGAGCGCCTACATCCAACAAGCACAGGCAAGCCCTGCTTGCCCATCAGGCAGAAGAAAGCACTCTTGGCCTCTACTTAATCCACACACAAGAGCCATAGATTCATAGATTCCAAAGCCACAAGGGACCATTGTGATCTCTAAGCTGGTTTAATGAATAACACAGGCCAGAGAACTGCCCCAAAACAATTCCTACAGCAGAGCTTTTAGAAAAACTTCCAATCTTGATTTAAAAGTGTCAGTGATGGAGAATCCACCACAAGCCTTGGTAAATTGTTCCACTGGTTAATTACCCTCACTGCTAAACAAGCTAAACAAACCTTATTTCCAGTCTGAATTTGTCTAGCTTCAACTTCCAGCCACTGGATTGTTTTTGACCTTTCTCTGCTAGACTATCCCCACTATCTGTTCCCCAGGTAGGTACTTATGGACTGTGATCAAGTCATCCCTTAACTTCCTCTTTGTTAAGCTAAATAGATCACTGCTGCTAGGTTCCAAGTAGCTCACTGAGTGACAGCTTTGCAGAGATGAGTATGTGCAGAGAGCAGTTTTTTGGATTCAGCTTGTTTTCCCCTTTCTAATTACAACAGACCTGCACCCACACTCCCCTAGGAGCTGTCTCTCACCTGGGAGGTCAGGCTGCACTATCATTCTAAGTAGACTTTTAAGGTGAGACACAGAGAAATGATGGTACTTTCCCATGGCAACCAGCGAGTCAGCGGCAGAGCTGGGAATGAAACCCAGGAGTCCAAAACCCCCAGTGCTGGGCATTAGCCACATGACCTTCCCTGACTTGTCCCTTCAGATTCATCCCCCCGCCCCCAAACCCACTCTTTCTCCTGGGCTACTTCCCTTCACCAGCCTTTCCTTTTGTCCCGCTGCACCCTGCACCCTCCCTATTGGCTTCTTTCTGCCCTGTCCTTGTCTACCCTGGACTTTCTGTCACCCCCTGCCCAATCTCCCTCATGCCTCAGCTGCCTCCGGAGGGAGGGGGAACAGGGAATGCCTTGCTGCTCAAGGCCAGGAAGCACAGCACTGGCCCTGAGTTCCTCCCCTTCCTGCCCCTGTGCTGCGCGGAGAGGCCCAAAAGGGCACAAGGGAGGAAGCAGAGGGACAGCGTGGAGCAGAGGTGGGAGGAGAAAGTCTTGGCTGCCTGCTCAGAGCCCTGGGAGTCACACCTCCAGCAACCAAGGAGAGGTGCTGCAGAGCTGACCTGGTTCAGGGCCTGCATTCCTGCTTCTGAGGGACATCTGAGTGGGCAGGAGGAAAGTGACCTCAGAGGGCTATGGAATCATAGAAGTGTAGGGTGGAAAGAGACTTCCATAGGCCATCTAGTCCAGCCCCTATGGTGAGGCAGGAATAAGTATTCTCTAGACCAGCCCTGACAGGTGTTTGTCCAACCTGCTCTTAAAAACCTTCAATGACGGAAATTCCACAACGTCCTAGGCAATTTGTGCCAGTGCTTAACTACCCTGACAGAAGTTTTTCCTAATGTCTAACCTAAATCTCCCTTGGTGCAATTTAAGACCACTGCTTTTTATCATGTCCTTGGTGGTTAATGAGAAACATTTATCGCCATCCTCTTTATAACAACCTTTTATGTACTTGAAGACTGTTATGTCCCCCTCAGTCTTCTCTTCTCTAGACTAAACAGACCCATTTTTTTCACTCTCTCCTCATAGATCATGTTTTCTACACCTTTTTTGTTGTTGTTGCTGTTGCTCTCCTCTGGACTTTCTCCAATTTGTCCACATCTTTCCTGAAGAGTGGCACCCAGAACTGGACACAGTACGCAAGCTGAGGCCTTATCAGTGCTGAGTAGAACTGAAGAATTCTCGTGTCTTGCTTACACCACTCCTGCTAACACATCCCAGAATAATCTTTGCTTGTTTTGCAACAGTATTACATTGTTGACTCATATTTAGTTTGTGATCCGCTGTAATCCCCAGATCCTTTTCTGCAATACTCTCTTCGTAGGCAGTCATTTTCCTTTTAGTATGTGTGCAACTGATTGTTCCTTCCTAAGTGGAGTACCTTGCATTTGTCCTTATTGAATTTCATCCTGTTTATTTCAGACCATTTCTACAGTTTATTAATATCATTTTGAATTCTAATCCTGTCCCTCAAAGCGCTTGCAACCCCTCACATCTTGGCATCATCTGCAAACTTTAGAAGTGTACTCTCTATGCCATTATCCAAATCATTTATGAAGATACTGAATAGAACTGGACCTGGGACAGATCCCTGTGGGACCCCACTCGATATTCCCTTCCAGCTTGACTGTGAACCATTGATAATTATTCTCTGAGTACCGTTTTCCAACCAGTTGAGCACCCACCTTATAGTAGGTTAGTCTAGGCTTTGTTTCCCTAGTTTGTTTATGAGAAGGTCATGTGAGACCGTACCAAAAGCCTTACTAAAGTTGAGATATATCGCATCTACTGCTTCCTCCCATCCACAAGGTTTGTTTCCCTATCAAAGAAGGATATTACATTGGATTGACACAATTTGTTCTTGACAAATCCATGTTGACTGTAACTTATCACCTTATTGTTTTCTAGGTGCTTACAAATTGATTGTTCGATTATTTGCTCCATTATCTTTCCAGATATGGAAGTTAAGCTGCCTCTCAGCAATGGGGTTGAGAGAGATGGGTGTAAAACCTCTTCTGGAACATATGGGGAGTGTGGTTCCTGTACAGTCTGTGGCAGGCGAACAAAGCACTGCTGCTACTGCAAAGGAAAATGACGCCCCACTAAACTATTACAATTCTTTGGACATGTCAATTAAGTAGTGGGAAAAGGAGAACAAATTGATACAATGTATTTAGACTTTCGAAAGGCGGATGACAAGGTCCTGCACAAATAGCTACTAGAGAAACTACACAGTCATGAGTGAGAGGCGAAATATTGTCCTGGCTCAGAAACTGGCTAGGAGATAGGCGGGGGGGAAGGGGGGGGGGGGAGCCAGAATGAATGGCAGTTGGCAAAAGGCTAACAGCAGGGGGCACACTAGGGCTGGTGTTGGTTAATGTTATCATCAATTATCTGGAAGAGCGATGGACTGTGAGGTGGCAGAACTGACAGTAGACACAGTCACTGAGATTAATCAAAACTAAAGAAGACACTGAGGAGCGTCTGAGGGACCTCTCCAAGCTGGGTGACAGGGCAGATGAAATTCAGTGTTGTTTCTTAAACTTTCTCCAGAGAGAGAAGGTGGCAGCTGCCCTATAAGAAGTGGAGATGGGGGAAGCTCTGGTAGGGCACTGAGTAGGGCACCCCAGTGGCACTGACTCTCCAGCCAGGCAGTCATCTCCTCATGCAGTCCATGCTACACACAATCCCAGAGCTGGCGACCCTAAACACAGGTCTATTGTGCCAAGGGGTTAATCCAGCCCTGGGGATTAACTGGGGGACTCTTCTGCAGGCCCAGATTAACCAATGTGCACTCAGTGCCCTTGCACAGAGCCCCCCGGTGGCCCCTGGTCACCAGAAAAACAACGAAACAAATAAATTGGAGTGGTGCACCAGGTCACAATGCCACTCACTCAAATTTGGCCCAGCCGCACCCCAGTCCTGACCAGGGGGTTGGGGGTGGCTGAGCCAAACCTGAGTGAATGGCACTATGACCTGGTGCTTGGCTTGTCCACTTCTACCATAACCATCAGAAAGCTCACTGTGCTCCTCCCCAAAAGTTTAAAGCATCCACCTGTAGAAAACCTCTGTTCTAAGGAATTGGAGGGGGGCAGGACACTGAAGTTTTGCCTAGGGCAGAGACTGTCTTGTGTATCACATGCTCTGTCTAATTTAACAAAGGTGAGGGGGGGCCTGTTGTAATAACTGGGCCTAAAAATGTAGCCCACTTGTGAGCCTAACTGTAGAAAGTGGATAAAGTTCATAAAATGTCACAGTGACCTATAACTAGAAGGTGAAAAAGGGAGACAAAAAGACTGAATTAGTCCTGATGAAAAGGCCTCCTGATATAACCCAATACCAGTGTTAAGATCATTCCAGGTAAACAAGAGAAGCGTGGGTCCAGAAATTAATGGACGAAAATTGGTGTGTTAAAAATTAGGCCTACCTGGTGAACAGAATAACAAGGGGATGAGCTGTTCCACCCGTCACTCCCTTTGGGGGCCCTCCCTTTGGAGGGAAATTATGGACGGACAGAAGCGAGCACAGTAATTGCTTACTGAAAGAAGGTGAAGGAGCAGGTTTCTCCATCATGACTCCCACTCTGGCCACCTCCTATGACTCCAGGATCTACCATAACATTATTGGGCCTTCGTCATCCTGAACCTGAGAAATGTGCTGACCAGTCTGGGCCAAGAGAGGGACATGACATCACCACCTCCATTAGCTCCAGCTAAATCCCAACAACCGCCTGGGATGTGACCTGGCTTTGTTGTCCAAAACTGTGTAATTTGCAACCCTGCTGTAAGCCTGTGACCAGAAAGAGGCAGCTAAAAGATGCTGGTACAAGTTTGCCAGGTCTGGGAGTGGATGATAAGCCCATGTGCTGGGCCTGTGGTTTTCCAGCAGTGAGGCTGCAGGTGAGAGCTGCATTTTCTCTCTTTGCTGTTCTTTTCTCTCCCCTTTCGTGTGTGTTTGTCTGGTTTTGTCTTTTGGGAAACGTGACTGGACTTCAACAGCAGCAACACTAGCAGCCCCAGCCCATCTCAACTAACTTCTTCTCTTTTTCCCCAAAAGGACAGTTATTACCATCTAAGAGACTGTCAAACACAGGAGGTTCCTTCGGAAGGCTCTCTCCAGATAAAAGGAAAGGGAATAAGGGAGATTGTTAAAATAAAAGCCTTCCTTTACATTTCAAAGGCTTTATCTGTTTCCTTCTTTTCTGTATCTTTAATAAAAGGTTCAAGGGATGTTTCCTCATGTGCTTGTCATGGTATTTGTCTGTGTCTTCTCTGTCCAATGGCTGTCACCCTCACCCAGCCTGTCTCTTCCTCGATGAAAACGATGCCTGTGGGAGGGGTGTCTGCACTCCTGCCCTGTGATGCTGTATAGAAGACGTCAGTCTCTTTATCCCTATTGGATTTGATCTGAACCAGATTTTTAGGGAACGGGCCCCTCTCATTTTCAGGAACCCTTACCGGCGGGATCACCCAGTCTCTCTGCTGTCTCTTCAGACCAGGTCTGGCCTATGGGAACATTAGCACCTCCACGTGATGACCTGCAGCGGATTCCTGTGTGGAGAGATGGCTTTTGTTCATCACAGTCACAGAAGCAGAGAACTTCTTGTCAGTGGAATCCCAGGCATTCATGGTAAAAGTCTCCCCCATCCCATGCAGCTGGGCGTGGTGTCTCACCAGTCCTGAGCAGGCAGAGGTCTCTGTAGACCAAATCCCAAACCTTGTTTAAAATTGTTTAATGTTAGACAGTGAAAGCGTCATGTTAACACTTTTGACTCTTCAGGCCCATTTAGTCCATCTAAGTTAATACAACAGCCCTGATTTCTATACGGTCCCAACATTCTTTAATCTGGGCTTACTCTTCAGAACACAGGCCACTGTTGGCTGGGTGGCTGATGGGTGCAGAAGTCTGGTGTGGGCCCTGGGCTGCCATAGGAAATGGCAATAACAGTCCTTGCTCCTGTCCTCTCCCACTGTTCCCCTTTCTCTGACACTGCCTGTGCCTTGAGCCCCCACATTACCCACGGCACCACTAGGACACAGAGAATGCACATGAACACCAGGGACAAAGCTAGTAAAATACAAGAGTCATTTCCACTAGTTCAAAGCCCTTTGGAACAAAAGCTGCAGGATCAGGAAACAACCCAGATCCAGGTGGCAGCCTGCCCTATTGTTCAAAGACTTCAGAGCCCAGAGTTTGATAAGGAAACACAGAGAAGGCTGACTGATCTGCTCAGAGGAAAGGCCCCTCGGCTCAATTAACTCACCTGCCTTCAAATGAACAACAGCTGCTTGCTGGAGGCTGGCATTGCTCAGGTATGTGCAGCCCACCCTCTTCCTCAGAGTGCCTCAGAACAGCACACTGCCTTGTGGCCCTACTGTTAAACATGCACCCACTGATAATAGCATGGTGCCAGTATGAACCCTGCCAGGCCCGCTGCCTGAGAGGCCATATCGTCTCCACCCTCATCCAGAGTCTGGAGAATTATCACTAACCCTCCTGGCACATGCATGCCATAGCGGTGGCTTCCCGAGGCAATTATCCAGACTTACAAAGGTATATCTGAGCAGTGCTGAGAGCAGAAACCCAATCCAACAGTGGGGTTACCACTGTGAATGCCAGTGGCACATACTGCAACAGGGTAAATCATGGACTCTCATCTAAATCTTGCTATCGAAAGTGATTACTTGGCTTTAGATAATGAGTTAGTCCTATTATAAAACAGCTGGTGCAGGGGAAGCAAATCTGCTGCTCAGGCAGTCAATTGCATTGGCAAACCTGAAATCATCCAATCATGTGCTGGAAAGATTTCTTCAACCGACTTTTTTTTTTTTAAATTCTGGAAGCCCCAGACGGCTTTCTCTGGGAGTGTGAACAGCACTGAATTCATCAGCCCAGCTTCTGGCTGTTCCTTCCTTAGTGACATTTTTGCTCATCCTTAAGGTCACAGCTCTCCCTCTGTGCAGTCTCACATCTCCTGCATGTCCCACTGCTGCCACAAACCGAACACACGGAGCCTCCTGCCATTTCCCAGAGCAGTGAGCTCCATCACACATCTCCATTACCCTCCCAACCACCTCACATGCCTGTCTCTCCTCCCCCTGCATCCAGGATCCTGCCAAATCCTGGGGCTGCTGCTTCTAGAACAGGGGTAGGCAACCTATGGCACGCGTGCCAAAGGCGGCACATGAGCTGATTTTCGGTGGCACTCACACTGCCCAGGTCCTGGCCACCGGTCCGTGGGCTCTGCATTTTAATTTAATTTTAAAGGAAGCTTCTAAAACATTTTAAAAACCTTATTTACTTTACATACAACCATAGTTTAGTTATATATTATAGACTTATAGAAAGAGACCTTCTAAAAATGTTAAAATGTATTACTGGCACGCGAAACCTTAAATTAGAGTAAATAAATGAAGACTCGGCACACCACTTCTGAAAGGTTGCCAACCCCTGTTCTAGAACAAGCCTTCGTCATTTCACCTCAGAGACTGCAGGAATTGTACAAGGGAGATTTAGGTTGGATATTAGGAAAAACTTTCTACTTCTAAGGATAGTTGAGCACTGGAACACGCTACCTAGGGAGGTTATGGAATCACCATCCTTGGAGGTTTTTAGGAACACATTAAACAAACAGCTTTCAGGGATGGCCCAGGAACACTTAATCCTGCCCCAGAGCGAGTCACTAGATGACCTCTGGAGATCCTTTCCAACTCCACTTTTCTGTGATTCTAGGTGAATGGGCAACATAATGGAAAAATTAATTAAATTCAACCTTGATAAAGGCACATTAGAGGGAAAACTTGAACTACTCAGACACCTTACTGGGTTTCTAAACTGTACCAATTCAGGAAAAGACCTGGGAATCTTTGTAGATGGTTCAACAAAGACCTGTGCAGCTGCAATCCAAAGAGCAAACAAGGCATAGGTGCTGGAACTTGGGGTGCTGCCCCACCCCGGCTTGAAGTGATTTTCATCATATACAGGGTATACAGTTTGGTTCAATGGCTCTCAGCACCCCCACTATACAAATTCTTCCAACACGCCTGAAACAAGGTGTTATCAAGCATAACAAATAAGAGTGAGACAATACAGACAATATTCTACTGCCATTATATAAATCAACATGCAGCCTCATCTGGATCCCATGTGCAGGACTGTTCATCCCATCTCAAAAAGAATACTGCAGAAGTCCAGGTTGCCATTATTTTGCTCATCTCTTTCTGAGACCTTTTCTCCCCCGTGAAATCTGTGCAATCAGGGATGGCTGTGGCCATTTGATCACTCTGTTTCTTACCAGTGTCTCTCTGTAGATGAGGCTTTAACAAGTCCCAGCAAGACCTTAAATTATATCCTATAAACAACATGGCTGGCATCTGATTTGTAGTAGCATGGGTTGCATTCTTATAATCTTGTGTTGTAAGTTACCTTACCCGGCCCGAATAAGTTGCTTGAATGTTTGGATACATCTTTCCTCCATTTCCATTTAATCCATTTGTGGCAGGATGTTGAGGAGCTGATGTGACATGTTTGATATCATTTCCTTTGACAAACAGCTGAAACTCTTTGGATGTGAATTAGTTCCTTTGTCACTTACAATCTGTTCAGGAACCCCCATCCATGAAAACAAGAGTCTGAATACTTCCGCCATCAGCACGGAACCAGTGGAATTTGTACGTAATATTTCAGGCCATTTAGAATGGGCATCTACTGCAAACAAAAATATTTGTCCCATAAACAGTACAGCACAGTCTATGTGGATTCACTGCCCTGGAGTAACTGGCCACTCCTAACGATACAACAGAGCATGTTTAGTTATGTGTTGTGCTTGCTGACAACCTTAACAGTGTTTGCTATTTCCTGTTTGTGTATCAATCCCTGGCCAGGACACAAAACCTCTGGCCAGGACTTCCACTGTTACAATTCCCAAATGGCCTTTGTATAATTGTTGGAGAACATGGGACTGGAGCTACGTAGGTACCACTCTAGTGACACACAGCAGCACTCTTGAGATACACTACCTGCTCTTTTGGAGCAACGTCTGATGGAAACTGTTGTTTGTGGGCATCAGGCCATCCATTCATCATATGTTTTAACCCTTTTTCTATTTTTCCTAAGTGAGCAGTTTACTGTCAGTTCCAGTGTTCCAAGCTGCTGTTTCCTTCTTACATTCCCTAGGCCTTTGCAGTCACTCTCTGTTTCAGTGTTCAGTCACTAGGACCCCGTCCTCATCACCAGTTCTTGTCTTTACACAACACACGATATATCGGAACCGCACGGGCACGGTGCAGCCCAAAGTGCCATGTTTACTAAATGTGTGCAGTACATGTACATACACACTGCTGCCTGGGCTGGCTTTGGGTGCCTTCGGACAAGGCTGAAGCTTCTCCTTACAGCAGCCCAGCCATAAAATGGCTTTCTGGGAATGGACAGTGATTACTACCAGTTCTTGCCAAGGGCCAATAGAGGGCTCACAATCTATTCCAAAGGAATAGGAGTACTTGTGGCACCTTAGAGACTAACAAATTTATTGTAGCATAAGCTGTAGCCCACGAAAGCTTATGCTACAATAAATTTGTTAGTCTCTAAGGTGCCACAAGTACTCCTATTCCTTTGTGCGGATACAGACTAACACGGCTATTACTCTGAAACCTATTCCAAAGGATACTCCCTTGTTCCTATACACCAGGGGTCGGCAACCTTTCAGAGGTGGTGTGCCGAGTCTTCATTTATTCACTCTAATTTAAGGTTTCGCGTGCCAGTCATACATTTTAATGTTTTTAGAAGGTATCTTTCTATAAGTCTATAATATATAACTAAACTATTGTTGTATGTAAAGTAAATAACGTTTTAAAAATGTTTAAGAAGCGTAATTTAAAATTAAATTAAAATGCAGCGCCCCCCCCCTCCCCCCCCCACACGCACCGATTGCCAGGACCCAGGCAGTGTGAGTGCCACTGAAAATCAGCTCGCGTGCCGCCTTTGGCACGCGTGCCATAGGTTGCCTACCCCTGCTATACACCATGTACACCCACCTTGCTACAAAATACAGATTACTAGTTCCTATGCCCCCTAGGTGTTATCATCCAGCATTCAAGATGCTAAGTTATAAAACAATCTGAGATACCACTGGGATCAGTGTACAGTGCTCTGCTCTGATCGTCAACGGAAGCCTGTACTCTTAGAACCAAAGACACCTATGATCCAAGCAATGGAGGAACCAGGTGCAGAGGTCTCTTTATCTTCTAGCTGAAGTCCTCAGTCCCAGGTCTGGCCTTTGGATTCTAGGCTGCTTTGTCTGAGTGCTTTTTATTTTGTAAGATGTGTAATTTAGGCCTGGTCTCCACATAATAGTTTTGCTGGCATACCAATGTCCACTGGAGGGGTGAGTTTTTGCTGACATAGCCCTGGTGCATACGGCCTGGTTTACACTAGCAACTTACATCAGTATAGCTACGTCCCATCCCTCAGAGGTGTGAAAAATCCACCCCCCGAGAGATGCAGCTATTGCCAACCTAACCCCCGGTGTAGACAGCACTAGGGTTGACAAAAGAATTCTTCTGTTGACCTAGCTACCACCTCTCGGGGAGGTGGAGTACCTACGCTGATGGGAGAGCTGGCATAGGTGGTACACTGAGGCGTTGTAGCATTTAAGTGTAGACATCCCCTACATGTCTTCTTACCAGCATAGCTTATTTCGTTCAGGGAACTGGTATAAGCTATACTGGCCAAAGGACTTTCTTTCTGATATAAATTACATCGTTACTAGGAGTGCTTTGCCAGTACAGCTGTACTATGCCGGCAAAGTGCTCGTAGTTTATACCAGTATAACATCGACAGACTCTGGTCGGCGGCGGGCAGGATTGAACCTGGGATCTCTGGAGCTTAGGGCATGAGCCTCCACCACATGAGCTAAAAGCCACATGGCCCTTAGCTAATGCTGTAGAGTAGACTCATTAATCGCTCTCTAAGATCTAAGTGGTCTCGGTGCCACTAGGTGGGACAGAGCACCACACCCATAAAGTGTGTGGGCCACACCAGCAAAACTCTGCTTTTTACTGATAAATTTATTCCAGTCCCTTGAGCAAAACAAGCTATAAAGAGGCAGTTTTGCTGCTATAATTGCATCTACACTAGGGGTTCACTGGCACAGCTGTGCTGGTCAGGGATCACTCCCCGACTGACAGAGCTGTGCCAGCAGAAGTGTGTAGTGTAGAGCTGGCCTCAGCTGGCCCTGCAAGCACACACATCAGCATTGCCCTGGTAGCTATCATCCCAGGTCTCTCACACACACAAAGCTTCTTGCACAATGACCCCCTTACCAGGTAATGTTTTACACTCAGCCGCACAGTGGCAAAACATAAAAATTCCAGCTCCATTAAATCATACGTTTATTTTTCAAGATAAACACATGTCGCTGTGGTATGCTACTCCACAATGGAAGTGGTGCAGTGAGCAGCTGAACAGCCACTGGCCCTGAGGTGCAAATTAGCAGTGCTGAATGAATGACCTCCATGCTCAGCAGTGGTGCTCCCCACACTCCACACCTTACTGCAAACAGACCGATGTACAGAAATCCATAACACACAATCTATGACTCCCTCACCACACTCAGTTACAGGGCCTGATTCTGTCCACAGTGAAAACAAATGCAAAATTCCCAAAGATTCCCATAGAAACTGGTTATTATGCCATGCTGCTGTAATGCAGAGTTAAAACCACAAGTATGGGAGCTTGCCCTAATAAAAGAACAGCTTACCTCTGCACTCTCAATCAGAGTGTCAGTTGAGAGCAGTCAGTGCAGTCCAAAGCACCGCGCTCTAATAAAAACAAGCCCTGTATAAGTGCATACTTAGGAAAGTAGGGCCCTGATAACATGCCATTGCTGTGCAAACTAAATAAATGCTCACCTAAGCAAACAGCCATGGGAGAGATCAAAGCAATAGTATAGTCTATGACTACTACATCTCTTTAATGCTGATTGGCCAGTTATTTACCAAACAAATATAATTCAAATGAATCCAGAAAGCAAAACTCCACCAAATTCCTACTGACTGCACCAAAAAGGAGTGGCCAGACTTTCAGAATTCATCAGTACCCAGCAGCTCCCGTTGTTCCCTAAAGCTTTACTTACACACCACCTGAAATGTAAATTACACATGTAACCCCCAAGGAGCTTCCCGGGGTCTGTGTGTGCTGGTAGCATGCTGTCACTGGGGGCAGGGGGCCAAGGGCAGACTCAGTCTACCGGGCAACCGAGAGAGAGAGAGTAGGGCCGCAATTCAGAGCAACAGGGGCCCTGGCCGCTCAGGGGAGCATAGCAGGTGCCTGGATGGCCACCAGTTGCCTGCTCAGAGGAGGGGCAGTGACTGGGTGGGGGGTTAGAGTTGAATGATTGACAAGTAAAAGCTTTGGAAGAAGAGTTATTCTGACCAACAGGAAGGTCCTCAGAGAGACGCCCATCCGCAGGAGCACTGGGAGAGAGGAGAAGCCATGTTGGGGGGTCTGGAGCCAGCCACTGAAAGGGCAGGACTGGCTGTGGGTGAGTAGGTGAGTCCCAGGGTGCATCAGGGTCCCCTGAGAACCGGCCTCTGGGTGCTGGGCAGCAACCCCCATCAGCTTGGTCCTTTCCCTGTTCAAGGTAACACCCAGTGTACAGAGTTTTGTTTGGAAAACTCCCCCTCAGCCAGGGGAGTTGCCCTCCAGCGCCTAGATAAACCCAACACCACATGACAAGTGCTGCTCTGGTGCTATCTCAGGGCTGCTTGCCGGCCGGGCGTGTGGCTGAGTGCTGGGGTAGGAGATCTGGAGGGAGCAGGTTTAGCAGAGTTATTGTAATTACTACTGAGCCCTGCACCCCTTTGTGGAGAGGGGAAACCTTGGGAACAAAAGCAGCCTGATTCCTGTATGAAGAGGACACCTGCCAACTGTGATGATCAGTGGCTGAAGAGTCCAGAGCCATCTCTGAACCCAAGGATCACTCAGAGTTTTGAGTGCACTATCTTTCACTTAGCTAGTCAGGTAAATTGTTTGCGAGATCCCTGCTCCCTAAACTGTGTCTTCAGACCAGGGGAAAGGGTTTGGGGATTTCATTACCTGCTGCCTATTAAACCTGCAGAGGGGCTCACCCTCTTATCCCACCTGCGAGTCCTTGGGCAGGACTGAACCAAGTCACCCAAATTGCTTATTGCTGCTACAGAAGATATCTTTGACACAGGTCAATCAAGGGTCCCTCCAAGGATGCATATCAATGGGACACTGAAATTTACCTTGCTATCTCAGATCACGTGACTGGGGAAATTCATGGGTGTTAACAGTGTGGGCACCGGTGACCCTGAGAGTTGTGTTTTACCCTGTTGTGTTATATTTACAACCCATTTATTATAATGGGTTGTATAGATGACCTCCTGAGGTCCCTTCCAACCCTGAGATTCTATGATTCTATGATTCTATGAATTACTCTATTGAATATATTGTATGTGTTGGTGTTATTTCTTGGGAGTCTCTAACTATGTGGCAAGAAAGCAGGGGGTAGCCTGCAGTTAGAATTTTTCTTCCAACCTGCCCCAGTGACCCTGCCAGAAAGGAGCAAGGGGGGTGGAGGCACCACCAAATAAGTTCATATGGGAAGAAAATAAGGAAATTACACCCTGCTGAACTGGAGATGGGATCCAGATGAACCCAGCCCTGTCCATCAAAACCAGTAAGGAGATGGGCACTAAAGGAGGTAATTGGGTGGATTGGGGCACTACACATATAGATAGCTAGATGCAATTAATGCTGTTAAAGTTGCAAATTCAGGCACTCAAAGTTAGGACAGGCCAGCATTAGGGTCGCCCATGCCACTTTGTATATGTGCATGGCGATACAGTCTTGAATTGCATGACCACATACTAGTTTCTTCTCCCTCATTCAGTGCACAAGAGAGACAGAGCTCAGGGACTGAGGCAGGTTTTAAATGTGTATCTGTACACTTATTGTCCAATGTGTAGCCACCATATACCACCAGCCTACTGCACTGAATGAGGCAGCAGCCAAATGGAACCTTATCTCATTCACTGACCCTTGCTGAATGAGGCAGTATTCTTCTGGACCCCAGCCTCATTGCCACGCAAACTCCCTGTGAGTGAGATAGGTTGATCCGGTCGGAAAAAATAGTCTCTGATCAAGTTATTTAAAGAGTGCACCCTAATCCTAATACATACACACAAGTGGCAGAATTGAGGCTGCAGAAGTGATCTTTGCCATTTCCGGACTTTCAAGTGCGTCACTTTGCAATCTTAATGTTCATGTAGTTTTTTAATGGAGTTTCCTAATGTGTTTACAAAAGTGAATAAAGAAATAAATTCCATCGTGTGCAACTATTTGCAACAGAGCGGTAGTTTACGGTCACCTGCACAAGCTCTGCATACACGAACCCAGGCTCCTGCAGAGCTCTCACCTCATACAGAAGGAGTAAGCGGTCTCCCAAAGAGACCTTCACCCAGCATGTAGGAGCCCCTTCATATTTGTTCATGGATCTGTTCACCTGGAGTACGTAGGCACATGCATGCAAAGTCAATGGGTCAGTGGCCAGTACTTTATTGTAGTGTAACAACAGCCAGTGTTGATGCTCATGGTACCTAACTAACCCATGTAACTCAGCCAAACCAAACCAATTTTCACCAGGCCAGTGCTAGCCACATCTATGACATGGGAACCATAACTGTACAAATGTCACGTGTCTGTCATGTCCTACTGGGGCCTTAGACCCTTAAAAATATGGAGCAAAACCTGTTTTTGTAATGGCAAAACAGCATTTTCCCACTGTCTTTGAACATGAGAGCCTCTGAATGGTTTGTGCTCAATGTGCAGAATGTGCGAAGTTTCAGACTGAAAGATTAAAGTTAAAGATATTGGGGAAAGACCCATTACAATGGACATGCTTGTGCAATCTTAACTACAAGCATTGCTTCCGTGCGGAGTGTGCTTCCTCTAAACCAGGGGTAGGCAACCTATGGCACACGTGCCGAAGGTAGCACACGAGCTGATTTTCAGTGGCACTCACACTGTCCGGGTCCTGGCCACCGGTCCGGGGGGCTCTGCATTTTAATTTAATTTTAAATGAAGCTTCTTAAACATTTTTAAAACCTTATTTACTTTACATACAACAATAATTTAGTTATATATTATAGACTTATAGAAAGAGACCTTCTAAAAACGTTAAAATGTATTACTGGCACGCAAAACCTTAAATCAGAGTGAATAAATGAAGACTCGGCACACCGCTTCTGAAAGGTTGCCGACCCCTGCTCTAAACAAACCCTTGCACATTTTCCTGGGGTCTGCAGCATACCCACTACATGTCTGGGATGCTGCTGTATGCTAGTATTTCTATCACACTTCAATAGCTCTGATTTATATACTATAAAATCTCCAGTTAAATCCAAGAATGCCACTGCAAAAACAACTATGAGTTGTCACTGACCACTTACAAATCCTTATTAGACCTCACCCATGCTATCATGCAAAGGTTTGCTGTGCTGTATTCCTGACAGCACTGGGAGTCACCCTCACCACGCCCAGCCACCCCCACATTATTCTGATATATTGTGCTCTGGCTTGCCTGTGCTTTTAACACAAGAAGTGAATGCTGCAGTGCTATCAAAGTGCATGTGTTTTGAGAACATGATGATAACATCATCACTAATACAGCACTTGGCTTATAAATCCGTAGGAGATCAATGGAAGCAAAGGCAGCTGAGCATCATTTCCCTCCATATTTACATATAGGAAAATTAAAGAGAGATAGTTCAAGTGTTTTGGACACATTCCTGAAATAAGTTGGTGGCATAGCAGGGATTTGAACTCAGCTCTGCTGATGCTTCACTTTGCCTTGTACTGAGCTGGTTATCCAAATGTAAGTATTTCTAATCTGACATAAATTGTAGATCCACACAGTTACTGAGCAAAGTAGCTTAACTTCACTAAAGCTGGTAGTATCAGAGGCAGCTAATCACTATGCGGAGGCTGCCTAGGAGCTGCTGACCTTGTGCCACTGTCTGGCTACTTAACCAGCTCAGCAGGCTCGAGCCCATAGAGCGTAACCTTTGTGGGCAGAGACTGCTCTTCCCCTATGATCACCCAGTACTGAGCATTTGCTCCATGGCGATCCTTAGAAAAATGGCTCGGTTTGGTTTTATCAACATTCTGAAAATCTCTGTTGCATAAATGCCAAGGCTGAATTTCAGTCCCTGGTGAGTTTCCATTTCTAATACTTTCATTTCCTTGAACCCTACAACTAATGCTTCTGGAATGGGTAGTGATGTCGCTGCATTCATTTCTATATAACAGTTCTGTTCAATTGACAATCATATACCTGCCCTCACTCCCCCTTCTGTACGCTGCCCTCTGTGATTCTGTAGGTTGAACTGGCAGGGGATAATTAGCTTCCCACATGATCAGTAAAAAAAAAGCTGAGTACCAGAGCACAGGGCAGGACACAGACCAGCTGCCCAGAACTGCACACAAGCCTGGGTCTCCCAAATTCTCCAAAGTCACACTGCATAGCCAAGGCCAGTCATACAGTTAGTCCAGCCTACATGTACTCCCGTTCACCTCCAGCCCTGTCTCATGACTGCAATGGAGGGAGCTTTCCTTCACCCAATAACATTCATAGATTCTAAGGCCAGAAGGGAGCACTGTGATCAACTAGTCCAACCTCCTGCACAGCACAGGCCAGAGAACTTCCCCAAAACAACTCCTTGAGCAGCTGTAGCTTGCCCCAGGGGCTCTACCACAGAGCCCCGTGCTGTTGACTTCCCCCAGCAGCAGGCGGGAGGGGAGGGGGATGCAACCCCCAGTCTTTCTGGCAAGCCTCCTCCTTCAGCCAATGGAGAAGGGGAGACAACAGCAATCCCAGCAGCCAGCGAGAGGCAGAAGACAGCCAGGCAGACTGCAAGCACTCTCTGACCCGTTGCAGGGCCCTGAAGCTGGAACAGCAGGAGGGCAGCTGGGATAGCCCAGCTCTTGCCCCGCACAGAGACCAGCAGGAAAGTAGGGGCAAGGGGCTCCCTGCAGCCAGTCAGCACAGCACAGCACTGCCAGGCCCAGCTACTGGCCTGTCTGTAACCTCAGTCTGCAGGAGAGACTCAGGAAGGGACAATCTGCTCCTCCAGCCCCAGCCTGCCAGCAAGGAGAGGAGACAGACCATCTCTCCTGCCACTGCCTGTGGCCAGGTGGCCCTCCCTGAGATACTCAGTGGTTTGAGCATTGGCCTGCTAAAGCCAGGGTTGTAAGTTCAATCCTTGAGGGGGCCACTTAGGGATCTGGGGCAAAATTGGTCCTGCTAGTGAAGGCAGGGGGCTGGACTCGATGACCCTTCGGGGTCCCTTCCAGCTCTATGAGATCGGTATATCTCCTTATAAAAAAAAAAACAAAAAACCACTCCTCCCCCATGTCACCCTGCCACACACCTCCCCTGTGCCACCCACCCCGTGCCACCCCTGAGATACACCTCCTCTGTGCCACCCTGCCATACACCTCCACTGTGCCACCCCACTTCCCTAAAATACACCTCCTCCCCATGCCACCCTGCCACAGCTGAAGATAATGGAATGCTCCAACTGGATTCCCTTCAGTGTGGAAGAGGGAGCTGCCAACAGGGTGTTCTCCATGAGGGGCCCTCGGCATTGGAGCCTTCTCCCTGCATAGTCTGTCATCGACCCATGGTGCTGGAGCCAGCAGAGCACACTGGAAGGACCACCTTTATTCATGGGGCTCTTAGGGCTCAAGAGGGATTTTTTGGGAGGGTAGATTCTTTTTCTTCATTGGTTCCTTTGTGTAGAAGGTCATGTTGGCTGCTGCTGAATATAAAGCAGGTTTTGTCTGTATGTTTTGTTGTCCTTCAAGGGGGCCCCAGCTTAGGATGGGGATGGTGTTTTAAAGAACTCCAAATAAAGGAATAATGATTAGTCTCAAGAGGGTTTGACTGATTTGTTGTGAAAGTGTTTGAAACCTTACTATAAACCTTTGAACATACTAAGAAACCCAAAGCTGGGCCGCTGGCTGTATCGTTTGCACATATTGTGTAACATTTTTTTGGAAATTTAACCTGTGGAATTTTTAGAAGGAACAGTTAAGTCTTGCTATATGAACTATCCAGACAATTCAGTGCTATTTAGTTTCCTATACCGAGCCCATCATCATGATATCAAAGCACCTCTGATAAAGACATTTAGCCCACATTTTTCTTGCTAAAAGACACAGAACACTATAGTGTCTGATAGCAGTAGGCGCACACATCCCAGGAGCACAGCATGGCTGCTCATTCTCCCATGGTTCTTTGCCTGGATTATGCTAGGTTTGTAGGGTTTAGCAGATAAATCTACTGTGCCTTGAGTCTGGCAGGGCAGGG
The DNA here is from genome assembly GCA_003942145.1 of Platysternon megacephalum. NCBI lineage: Eukaryota > Metazoa > Chordata > Testudines > Platysternidae > Platysternon > Platysternon megacephalum. The sequence continues at coordinate 916,966 of QXTE01000311.1, forward strand.
CAGACAGGACTGAATTCCTGACATCTGCTTCTGTTGAGATTACCTTTCTCAGCAGGCTGGCCCTGCCTTTGCCAGGCCGTTGCCTTTGCTTCAATGCACATGCAGACAGTTGCTTAGTGGAACATTTTCAAAAGCACCTGAGTGACTTGGGAGCCCAAGACCCATTTTCAGAAGTGACTTAGGTGCTTAGGAGCCTGGGACTCACTGGAAGCCAGTGGGAGTCAGGCTCCCACATCAATGAGGCACTTTTGAATATATTCCCCTCAGACCTGCATCCTCTCTCTGTCTTTGGTAAACGAGGTCAGGAGACAGACCAGTGGGGTCCTGTGCTCTTCCCTTCTACTTCCTGCTGGAGCCAGCCCACGGACAGACTGCAATTCTTGTCAAGGCTCAGAGCCATACATTTCAGCTGGCCTGTGCTTCCCATAGATCCCCCAGTCGCGCTGCAATGGCTGGCCTCCCTGACAGTAAGGTGTTTTCAGCCCCTGGATTGAAAACACCATGATGAGAGAGTTACTGCTGCCCAAAGCACCAGAGACTCCGGGCACAGCATGCATTGCTCCTTAGGATCCTACATAAGTCTTAAACTCTTTGGTAACTAAGTCACTTGTCATGGGCAGAAGCTGTCTCCCACGTGCTTCTCCTTGGCCACCTGCAGCTCAGCCAGTATGTTGAGGCTGCAGAGGGCAATGAGATGGATATGGAGTGGCATAAGGCAGGAATGGAGACACATAACCACTGCACTTTCCACTCCACACAGAAATTCTCTGTGCTGTTACTCCCCTCTGCAAGAGCCAACATGGAGAAATGTGTGACCCTTAGACAGCTGACAAACAGGTCGCAGAGGCCTTACAAGTGCCCTGTATTGCTTTTTACATCAGTATGTGACAGTGCCACCCAATGAAGGCAAAATAATGGGGCAGTTCTTGGTCCAGAGCTGGCTGCTGGCCAAGGCAGCTTCCCAAGCCATCCCCAGCATTGTTGGAACACACATTCTGCTCCACACAAAGATTTGCAGCTAGGGGAGATGACGGTACCTATAAAAAGTGCTGACAATTTTCAGTGAAGCAGAATTTGCATATGCTGCTGCTTCTTATATAAGGGATTTCTGGCTAAACACAAATCAGAAAAGCAGACACTGAAATGTACTTTTAAACAAGCCCCTTGAGACACTGCTATTGTGTAAATGTCTTCCACCCTGTGTGAAACACACACAAATAGGAGACACTCCACTACCTCAAGGACATAAGAACGGCCATACTGGGTCAGACCAAAGGTCCATCAAGCCCAGTATCCTGTCCTCTGACAGTGGCCAATGGCAGGTGCCCCAAAGGGAATGAACAGACAGGTTATCATCAAGTGATCCATGCCCTGTCACCCAATCCCAGCTTCTGGCAAACAGAGGCTAGGAACACCATTCCTGCCCATCCTGGCTAATAGATTAATGGAAGATAGGTCCATCAATGGCTATCTAGCTCCCTTTTGAACCCCGTTATAGTATTGGCCTTCACAACACCCTCTGACAAGGAGTTCCAGAGGTTGACAGAGCGTTGCGTGAAAAAATACTTTCTTGTGTTTGTTTTAAACCTGCTACCTATTAATTTCATTTGGTGGCCCCTTGTTCTTGTATTATGAGAAGGAGTAAATAACATTTCCTTATTTACTTTCTCTATACCACTCATGATTTTATAGACCTCTATCATATCCCCCCCATTAGTCGCCCCTTTTCCAAGCTGAAAAGTCCCAGTCTTATTAATTTCTCCTCATACGGAAGCTGATCTATACCCCTAATCACATCACTATTCGGCTCTGAAGGGAATACTTCCTAGAAAACAATCCTACACAGTAGGTGAGAGCTCCTGGGGACATATCACAGCACAAGCACTGTACATCACCTCTACACCCTTCAAAGGGGCCACCACAGTCCTTGACATAAATGAGAGTGGTCCTGAGCGCCAAGCCTTTTTCTGCCCTCAGCTCACCCCCTACACCAGGGCCATGGGTAAGGAGGGAGCTTCCCAGGATCACATGTGGCCGCACAACTCAGCTCCTGTACTTACACCACCACACACACAGACACACAACTCTCAGAATTTCTCAGCAGCTCTTAAGCTATTGCAAATCAGATAACATGAGTGCTTGGTAGTGAGGTGTACTTGAGGCTGGTTTTCAGTGCAGGACTAAAATCTGAAACTGGACAGCCCTAAAGACAGCTTGGATCTCGGGTGGTGGAAGCAAATGTCAGTGTGAGTGACAAAGATGGAAATACCTGCTATGAAGGGGGTGTTTCCATTCACCAAAGAGTTCTTGTGTTAGTGGCGGGTTGTCATTATTAGTATATGCAGCACTAGCCAGGAAAAGAGAGACACGTTTCTAACCAAGCAGGAGGTCACATGGACACCAAGACTCTATAACACAATCATGAACCCAGGGTAAATCAGGTCTGACCAGAGGGCATGGATCTGGATGCGAACAAGCTCACCATTGAGGGGTACATACTTATGCAGCAGATGCAACTGGGAGGCTCCCTAACCCAGGAGGAAAGGTCTCATACAGAGCACTGTGAAACACAGCTTTACTGCAGACGTGAGTTGAATAAATGCCCTTGGTGAGCTCCCAGCACTGTATTACTGGGGTATTGTGATATCACTGCATTGAACGGTGGCTGCAACTAATGACTTCAGCAAGGTGTGGAACATACCAAAGGTGAAAGGGTTTTAAACGAATGAGCGTTTCTGGCATGAGGCCACCAGGGGATTTCCCCGCTGCCATGACAGCCTCCTGGGTGGTGATGGGGGGGGCAAAGCATCGGCCCCTCTCCCTCCCTCCCTGTTGCTCCTGGATGCACTGCCCTGCATTGTCTCTGGAGACAGGTGGGGAACGACGCTGAAGGAGCAAAGTGAGTTCTCTACCTGGGAGGAAGGGGGACTTAGTGGGGCTCACGCTTTAGCCCTGGTGTGGTTGGGCGGTGGGGACTTAGGGAGCCTCACTGCAGACCAGGGCTCCAGCCATGGGGCTTCAGGCGCCAACAGCAGGCTCTGGACGCAGGGTTTTGGGCGCTGACCCCCAGCTCTTCTCTGCCTTCAGCCACGGCTCTTCAGGCTCCAACCCCCGGCTCTCGCCTATGGCGCCAACCCCCAATCCCGGCGGCAGCCACTGTCCCCAGGTGCTGATCCCCGGCAGCACACTCCGACCCCCAGCCGTGGTCGCTGACTCTGGGCTCCAGCAGCTGCCAATCCTGGGTGCAGCTCCCCAGCCCCAGCTGCCTGCCCTGGGTGCAGCTCCCCAGCCCCGGCTGCCTGCCCTGGGTGCAGCTCCCCAGCCCCGGCTGCCTGCCCTGGGTGCAGCTCCCTGGCCTCAGGCTCCGGCGGGTGCTGGCTCTGGATCCTGACCCCTAGCCCTGGCTGCGTGGCAGCAGGTGTGGACCCCAAGCGCCATCCCCGGTAGCGGCTGCTGGCCCCCGGCGCCAACCCCCGGCCACGCACTCCGATCCCCAGCCCTGGCCACTGACACTGGACACTGCTCCTGGGTGTCGACCCTGAGCTCCAGTGGGTGCTGGCCACCGGCGCCAATCCCTGGCCCTGGTCACATGGCAGCAGGCGCGCTGGACACCGATACCTACCCCTTCCGCAGTCACGCGGCAGCGAGTGTGGACCCCAAGCGCCAACCCTGGGTGCCAACCCCCGGCCACATGGCAGTGGGTGCCAATCCCCAGCCCTGACCACACAGCAGCGGGTGCTGACCCCCAGCCGCCAATCCTCACCCCCCAACCATGCGGTAGCCGGGGCCCCCCATCCACTGCACCTGGCCCCCGCTGCCTCAATCCCCACCCCATCCAGGTCTTAATTTGCCAGGACTTGCTGTGAAAAGTGATATTAACAAACACACAACTGGTGATTAGCAACTTTAACAAGAGCCTTAACACCAGGTGTCCTCTCTCCCCCAGTGCTGGGAAGGGCTGGGCCCCAAGCTGGCAACACTCCTCTGCCAGGGCTCAGCCCTGCACACAGGTTAGGGAGTGTGAGCAGAGCCAGTGGCAAATGCCCAGACAGAGGGTCTGGGGAGGGCAACAGCTCCATCCTGAGCTAGCCACCTGCACAGGTTCGTACAGCACCAAGCGTTTTTCATGTACGCTCCATCACAGGGCACCACTTGTGCAGCCCTTCCCTGCTAGTGCCTAGGCTGATGTTCATGTATCTCCTTCCCCCTTAACCCCGCACTCCTCTCCTGATCCCTTCCCCCCCTAACCCCGCATTCCTCTCCTGATCCCTTCCCCCCCTAACCCCGCACTCCTCTCCTGATCCCCTTCCCCCCAAACCCTGCACTTCCCCTTGCTCCCCAAACCCCGCACTCCTCTCCTGATCCCCTTCCCCCCCTAATCCCGCACTCCTCACCTGATCCCCTTCCCCCCCTAACCCCGCACTCCTCTCCTGATCCCCTTCCCCCCCTAACCCCGCACTCCTTTCCTGATCCCCTTCCCCCCCTAACCCCGCACTCCTCTCCTGATCCCCTTCCCCCCCTAACCCCGCATTCCTCTCCTGATCCCCTTCCCCCGAACCCTGCACTCCTCCAACCTTGCACTCCTTTCCTGATCCCCTTCCCCCAACCCCGCACTCCTCTCCTGATCCCCCTTCCCCACAATCCTACACTCCCCTCCTACGCCTCCTACCCCGCGGCCCGAGCCTCCCGCGCCAGGCACTCGGTGCAGCCGGTCTCCTACCTCCAGCAGCTGCACGTAGCTCGCCGGGAACCAGCCGCGCAGCCCGTCCTCCTTCTGCCCTTCCCACCAGCCGCCGTCCGGCACCTGCAGCAGAGTGAGCAGCTCCCCGGCGGCGAAGCGCAGCCCCTGCCGGTGCCGCTCCCCGGAGAAGGGGTACAACGTCTGGCAGCGCGAGCCCGACATGCTGCGCCGCGGAGCTGCCCGCCCGGCCGGCGCTGGCAGTGCGGAGCGAGCGCGAGCGAGCGCGAGCCGCCCCCGGGCCGCGCCCCCAGCCCGCCGGGCCGCCGCTGGCTCGCCCCGCCCGGGCAGCGCCCCTCGCCGCGGGCCCGGCCCGGCCCTGCCTGCGGGAGTGGCAGTGACTCGGATGGGGGTCGGGAGGGCTGGGAGTGACACCGCCGGGAGGGAGGGAGGTGATGGGATGTATGGGGGTAGCCGTGGGTGGGGGAGGGGGGTGATGGGATGTATCGGGGCACTGAGAGTGACTCCATGGTGTGTGGGGGTGTCTCGGGGGTGGGGATGGCTGTGATTCCAAGGTGTGGGGAGGGAGGGAGGGAGGGGGGGGTGGTTGGGGTTAGTTGTGAGTGAGTCTATGGTCTGGGTGGAAGGTGTGTTGTGGGTGGAGAGGTGACCGTGGGTCACTCCAGGGTGTGTGTGGGGGTGGGGGGAGGTTCTCTCTGGGGTGGCTGAGAATGAATCCAGAGTGTGTGTGTGAGGGGGGAGGGTGTCACCACAGTGTGTGTGTGTAGTGGGGGTGATGGGATATATCGGGGTGCTGAGAGTGACTCCAAGGTGAGGGAGGGAGGGGTCTCGGGGGTGCAGGGTGCTGAGAGTGACTCCATGGGATGTGGGGGAGGTGTCTCTGGGGTGAGGATGGCTGTGACTCCAAAGTTTGGGGGTGGGGGTGTTGGGGTTAGCTGTGAGTTACTCTGTGGTGAGGGGTGAAGGGATGTATCAGGGGTGGCTGAAAGTGACTCCATGGTGTGGGAAGGGGAAAGGAGTGTCTCGTGTGGGAATGGCTGTGACTCCAAGGTGTGTGTCGGGGGTGTGACTGGGAGTGACACCACGGTGTGTGTGGCGGGGGGGAAGGGGTGATGGGATGTATCGGGGGTACACAGGATCTTTTTCAGGGAAAAGGCAATACGCCATGTTTATTGAAGATACAACAATTAGTATATGCACTCTATCACACTGCACGCACACACTGTCCCGCCAGTTGATGTTATAGTTACCAGTCCAGAGTCTGTATCAATCTAGTGGCCAGCTAGGTTGATCATGAGTAGGTAGGAGCCAGGTTCTGTCGGTCACGACACGATGCTCCAGGGAAGTCTTGGCGGGACAAACCCAAAGTTTCATGGCAAGGCACCCTGTTTATATAGTGATTTTCCTTCATTGGGACCAATGAGGTTTGCACCGTCATGCTGTAATCAATTGTTGTTTGACGAGTACTTGTTTTCTTAAATTGTCCTCATCCTTTATCTTGTTCTTTCATCAAGTCTCTCAGGGAATTATCCCATGCTGGTTTTGATCACAGCTATCTTGTCCCCATTGATAGGTGCCTGTCTCATCTTTGGAGTCGTCAATCTGCCCTCCTCTGATATTTCAATAGGGACATGTTGCAGCCTCCTGGCACCCTTGTGTTTGTCTCCGGTGCTCCCTAGAACATCTGGTTCAGCGATGGCCTTCTCACTTATCTCTTAACACCCATTTCTCTTTCACACACAAAACAGAATTAACTTACACAGAACATTTTGAACAGGAACATCAAATTGCACTGCAGAAGAAAAACAATCATGGCATTCTTTTACTTATTTTAAAATGCTAAGCCTACAACAAAGTGGTGACCTCAAAGGTCTGTTACTGCCTTGAAATCAGTCCAGACACAAAGAGATTCTGGCTGATGCATCTTTACCAATGGCCCATTAGGCCATTCCTTTCTGCTATTCAAAAAGGGTGGCTGGCAGGATATGGTCAAATCATACATCAATACATTATTATCTTATTATTCTTTATCCTTCATTCTAAATTATACAAAATACAAACATAAAATCCTACTACTACACCAGGGAGTGGTTAGAGGCACCTGTGCCATTCCACCTACCAGCACTAACTTGTGCCCGTCCATGCTCTTCCTGAGAGAGGCGAGAGAAAGTCCATATGAGATCTGGAGCCAACTCAGTTGGTCTTATGTGATCTCGGTGCACTCAATAGGGAACGGCTCCCTCCATCTCTTCGGAGAGGCGCGAGGCGGCAGCACTCTTGGAACCTGATGGCAACCTCCAATCCAACGAGGGCCTTGGTGCCTGTAAAGGGGCGGGTCCGGGGCTCAACCCTCTGAGGGGAGGCACTCCGGCCCGCTGGTCTCACGGGGACTCCGCCCTGTCGCTTTAAGACTAGCTCCCAGAGTCAAAGTCTATTAGAGCTCAGGCCTCTTGGGGCAAGCTGAACACTAAACAGGACAGGAGCTCAGGCCTTTGGATCAGGGCTGAGCCGGCAACAGGACAGGGGGGGATAACTGCCACCCGCGCATGGGGTGGCAGGGGGGACACAGGCCCACCCACTCCACTGTGTCCCGGCCTGGGGCCCTAGGCAGCGGTCTTTACCGCTGACGGTCAGTGGGTATCCTGACCGCAACACACTGACATAGGTATTGTCTGGTCAGCAGCCTGACTGAGGTCGGCTGCCCCCGGGCCACTTCCAATATCCCCCTCTGTGCCTACCCGGTCCACGGCGTCCGGTCCCGGGAAGTCCCACTGCATGGGCTCCTCCCAACCCGGGCTGGGGGGTAGGTCGGGTAGGTTCTCGGGGAAGTCCGGCCAACTCTGCTCCGGGGGTTCCTCGGGGTTGTAGCAGGGTATCGGGGAACTTCCTGGTGGCTCCTCCTCGTAGGTGGCGTGGGGAAGCTCCGGTGGATCCTCCCAGTAGCGGGCGAGGGGACTCTCGGGCCAGTCCGGGGAGCTGCCCTGGGCTTCAGCGAGCTCCTCCTCAGGAGCTCCCTCCAGCAGGTCTGCTCCCTGCGGTGGCTGGCCTCTGACTGAGCTAGGCTGGCCGGCTTTTATCCTTCCGGGTCGCCGCCTGACCCTCTGAGGGGCGGGCTTACAACTCTGTAGCCCTGCCCCTTCCTGTGTCCGGGGCTCAACCCTCTGAGGGGAGGAGGGGAGCCACTCCGGCCCGCTACAGTGCCAAAGCAGGCCGCAAGGCCTGTTCGAGCAGGTGCTGTTTTAGGTGAAGATCCTGAGCCACTTGAATCTCGAACAAGCTCCAGGTCGAACGCCACTCCTTGACGTGGGCCTCACTCAAGCACAACAAGCACTGCATGTGGGGATCGTTGTTAGGGCTCGCTCCCTCCTGCATGATGGACAGTGTTTGAACCCTGGTGAGGGCACCACAGGGAATTCCTAACTAAATACAACCAACACTAAGACTAAGGGTATTGCTAACTATAGCCAACTAGAAAACAACACTAAAGTAGTGAGAGCATGTGAGGTTAAGTCCACACAGAGCTCCAACTCCATCCACATCTGGTAAGAAGGAACTGATGGGAGGTCACCACCTTATATAACTAAGGGAGGGGCTATGGCCATGAGGTGTGAGCACCACCGCTCTAGGTGTATTGCTAGGCAAAATTCAGCAGCCCTGGTGCACTGGGCACTCACACACCTAAGTGGAATACACGGCTGCATCTGCTCAAAGAAGAACAAGTGACTCCTAGTCCTGAGCACCCTGAGAACTGTCACAGCTCCTCGTCAGTCCCTGTCCTTTCTCTCCTATTCTGTGGCTGGCAGAAGATGGACCAGCCCCACGAACAGGTTAGAGAAGCCGGAGGGCTGCCTGGGTTGGTGCCCCAGCCCGTTTTCCACCCCCCTTCAAGCTGTTGCAGCAGCAGAGATTCACTGGGTTGCAGGAGTGCCCCAGTCACAGCTCAGCCTGCACAGACTCTGGGGAGAGGAGTGCAGAACTGATGAAACCAGCATTGCCTTGTCAGGGGCGCTGCCATTCCCAGGGTATTAACCACAGAGGTGGTCTGGCAGCACAGCTGGTGCACAGAGGCCACAGGTAACATGGGGAGAGTGTCATGGAGGCGAAGGGGGCTGTGTGATGGAACGGCCAAGGCATGTAGAGCACTACAGCGCCTTCTTCCTCATTGTCTCCTCATTACACATGTTAAAAACACAGGGAAATCGCCTTCGTGCCAGCAGGTCGCTGAGAGCGAATGACGTCATCCAACCCCCTCACTGCCCAGGAGATGGCCATTAACCCACTGCAGCATTTGCCCAGCTTCTGAGTGCTGAGTGCCCACCCCTTCAGGCTGCTCATCGTGCTCCCTGACCACCCCAGCCCAATCCCCATTCCTCTCGCTCACAGGTGATGGGTAAGTGTGCAGGGTGTGATCCCTCCTTGCCTTTCTGACATGCTGGCAGGAGCAGCGAAGTTAGCCATGTTGGTGGATGAAGTGTCTTCATTGATCTGAGTTAATACTCCACTGAAATTAATGGAGCAGAATACCTCAGAGTTATTGTTTCAGGCTCTACACACACTCAGGGAGCCATTGCTGTATCAATTACACTTGATTCAAGTTCTGAAGGTTTTCTTTGCATAGTCAGTCTCTAATCGCTAGAGACTAACTTTAAAAAAAAAAGAAAGCTGAGACTCTGGGAGACAATTGAGATGCCTATCCAGGCCCCCCAAACAGCCTTTTGTGTACATCAGAGATCCTTCTATCAGGTACAGAGTCGTATACTGACCATCCCCCTAGCAAATCAACCTTACTCAGACACACTCACCAAGACAACCTTAACTTTGCCCTCTGATGCCAGTGTCCCTGCATGATTAACCTTTTATTTCCCACAGGTCTTCTCCCAAATAATAACTCTTCTACACAGGCTGAATAAAGGAGGCCAGAACAGAGATCAGATGTGTGTCCTTCCATTTATTTGTATCAGCTAATGTACATCTACCCTGACTGCAGATATCCATATTGCATGGGAGACCTCTGCAGTCGCACTCTGGGAGCTCATTCCTCCGATTTCTGTAGATAAATAAATAAAGATACTTTAGAATTTACTGGGATAATGGAATTGCCACAGGGGCTAGAATCTCAACATGATTTTAAGTGTGCAGTTAGGGGTAACAATGTGCAAAACTGCAGGCAAAGAAACAATGATTTCCAGGCCTGCAGCTGGCAGGCCCGCAGCATGGGAGGAGGGGTCTATAGGCAGATCCTTGCTGAAGGCAAAGCAGCTTGAGGATTTACAGCAACTGACCAGCCCCATGTTTTGTGAGTGCTCTCTGTCCCCTTAGATTGGCTGACATGGCACAGCAGACTGCCACAGTACAGATGAGCCAGTCCACCAGAAGCCCAGTGAGGTCCCAGAAGCAGCATTGTAGCGGCAGCAGGGAATGCAATTTAGCTTGGTGCTTCCTGGGGAAAGTACATGGTGGCTCCCTCTAGTAGGAGTGGCAGGACTTGGGCCAGTGAAATGCCACACAGCTACTAGTGTAGGTGCCTGCTGAAGGACTCATTTATGTGGCTTTTGGGGCTCATGTCTCACCTTCAGTAAATGTGCTCCCCGTGCTGGGGTGAGAGAGACAGTCCCTGGTGCAGAACAGGCAGAAGAGCACCCCCAGTTCTCTCGGTGGCCAGTTTTTAGTCCCTTTAATATGGGCTCCATTGATTTTGTACATTGCTAGTCTATTTATCTGAATGGCTGGTGGCATTAGGTCAAATGTCTTACTGAAGTCCAGTATATTCCATGGGCACAGTTCCCTCTACTGACCAGCCAACCTTGAGAGCATGACAAAGAGCATTAATTCATTTGACAGGAACTATTTGCCATCAAACCAGATTGATTGGCATTAATTACATCACACAGTCAAATTCCAAGGCCAGAAGGGACCACTGTGACCTCCTGTATAGTGCAGGCCCCAGGACTTCCCCGAATTAATGCCTGCTTGAACTAGAGCAGAGCTATTAGAAAAACATCCAATCTTGATTTTAAACTTGCCAGTGATGGAGAATCCACCACAACCCGTGGTAAGTTGTTCCAATGGTTAATTAGCCTTATTGTTAAAAATGTTCGCTTTATTTCCAATTGGAATTTGTTTACTTTCAACTACCAGCTGTTGGATCGTGTTAGACCTTTCTCTGCTAGACTGAAGAGGCTGTTAGACTGGGATCAAGTCACCCCTAAACCTTCTCTTTGTTTTGCTAAGTCGTTCTTCATTGATTGAATCCAGTATGAGCCCAGGATTGATGCCAGACTAACTGACTGACAGTTATCCCAGGTCAGCCCTGTGACAGGGTGCAATATGTCAGTAACAAACTATAAACTCCATGTTGTATTTTATGTTGAATGCATGTACAATGATAATAATAAATGTTCCACGGGAGCTGCTTGAATTGCATTCCAGACAGCAGCCCTGATCCCAGAGAGTGCTTGACACCTCAGTGGAGGACTATCACTGGGAATGACTCTCCCTACTTTCCCATTGCCAACGAACAATGATTTTCTCTGCAGGTGAGGGAGGGGGCTACAGTGTGCCAGGGAAGCACATGGCAAAGAGACAGAGACTCTATGAGTGGCGTGCTGGCTGCTCCTAGCAGGGGGGCACCCATTGCACCACGTAGGGACGTGCAGGAGAAAGCGGGCTGGAGGGGCTCTGAAAAGGTGACAAATCTTGAGCTGGGAGAAGGTGTGAGATCAGGATGGGGGGAGGACACGTCTCAGGGCTTTGTTATTTTCAGAGATCTGTAACTCTGAAGTGCTTTCGGAGTGAAGTCACTGTGAATAAGAAATTTCGAGCCCTGTGATCACCTTGCTTCCGATGTCACGGCTCTTGGCCCGCAGCTTGTTGACCTGGGATTCAGCGATGTTGGCTCGTTCCTCAGCCTCCTCCAACTCGTGCTGGGCCTTACGACACCGTGACAGGTGGGTGTTGGCCTGCTCCTCCTGTAGAGCCAAACAGTGCCGTCAGCACCCACACACACCCAGCACCGTCAGCACCATGCCCGCCCAGTGCCCTCAGTACCCGGGCCCTGTCCAGCACCATCAGTGTCTTTGCCCTACCCAGTGCCGTCTCCGCCTGCGCCCCACCCGGCACTGTCAGCACCACGTCTCACAAAGCACCTTCGGCTAATGCCATGTGTACCCACACTGTCCTGCCCAGCACCATCAGGAATGGTGTCCTTAGTCTCTGTTTACCAGAAGCTGGGAATGGGTGACAGGGAATGGATCACTTGATGATTGCCTGTTCTGTTCATTCCCTCTGGGGCACCTGGCATTGGCCACTGTCGGAAGACAGGATATTGGGCTAGATGGACCTTTGATCTGACCCAGTGTGGCCGTTCTTATGTTCTTATCAGTGCCCACACCCTGCCCAGTGCCCTCTGCCTATCCCATCCGCACTCACATTCTGCCCCGTACAATCACCACCCACACCTGACCCAGCATGCTCAGAATCATGCCCCACCCAGCACCAGCAGTGCCCCACCATGCCACACCCAGCCCTTTGCCAGCAGCAACAACCCCACTCAGCATCAGCAATGCCCTGCCATGCCATCTCCAGCACAATCAACCCCGTGCCCCATCCAGCACCAGGCCTCAGAGAATGCCATGGCCCTCCTCGCACCCTGCACAGCACTGTGCCCCACACAGCCCTGCCAGCTAGTTACACTTCCCCATGTAGATACGCCCTAAGTCTGTAAGCAGTTAGGAATTTAGGCGGAGATTTCCAAAACTGCCAGGGGATTTGGATCCCCCCCCCCCCCATTCCATCCACATGAAAGGATTTGGGTGTCCTGAGGCCTAGGCAGCTTTGCAAATCTTTGCTCAGCAGATTGGCGGATTTTGCACTCACGGCCTCCTCAGCTTGTCTCTTGTAGGCTTTCACTTTCAGCTGCAGTTTGTCTACCAAGTCCTGGAGCCGGACAACATTCTTCTTGTCTTCTTCAGACTGCGGGGAATGCAATAGCAATATGGTCAGGCTGGGGAGGCCAGTGTCTGGGATGTGCTTGGAATGCAGCGGAGCTGCAATGGGAGTGGCAGTTCCCAGTGGTACCTGGTAAGTGATTTCCTTGAGCCGCCTTTCGTATTTGCGTACCCCTTTAATGGCCTCTATGCCTCGCTTCTGCTCAGCATCAAGCTCATTTTCCAGCTCCTGAACCTAAGCACAATAAGATGGTGAAGAGAGCAAACAGCAAAGGGAAGAGCTGCATGTGCATAACGGCCCTGGGCCCTGATGGCCAAGGTGTGGGTAGAAGACACCTGTTGTGCCTGTGGATGGGCCAGGAGACTTGGTGACCACAAGTGAATCCTCTGGCCATTGCTCTGGGGCATGGGGAACGATGGGTTGTGGCCCAGTCACAGGCCCTTATTAGCAGCAGCATGAGTTACGCAGTGCCACACCTGCTGGCACCTTACAGCCAAAGACAGCGATGTGCCTGTGGCTCTACTGCAGCCAGGGAAGGGAGGGGAGCAGGGGGCAAGGTGTTGGCAGGGAGAGCTCAGGCTGTATTTGCCTCTTTCACTCAGGTTTTGCCACCACATTGCAGCTGAACGGGAAACGTATGTTCCACTAGATGCAAGAAAAAAGCAAACGCCAAGTCCAGGCACTCCGGATGAGCAGCCCCTGCCCAAGGGCCTAGGCACATCCCCATGAGAGACCTCCATGGCTCCATGCCAGCTTGAGATGGGATTCACATGATCTCCCCCCAAGATCCATCTGCGTGGCTGTCGAGGGCCACCCCACCCCTCTGGGCATGCTGGAGCATCATGCCCGAGATTAGGAGTCCCTAGCACCAAGTGGGTCGGGGTTCACCCCAGAGGAGGAACAATTCAGCCCCTACCCACCCAAGCAGAGGCCTCTGTGAGGCCTGCCACCACCACCTTAGCACAGCCATGATGGAGTGGCCATAGTGAGGGACCCCCACAGAAACCTCAAAACCCAGTCCGTCCCCTTCCCCAAACTCTGTCCAGCCCTGATCCCCAAATCTCCAAACTGGCCCAGCCCCGATCCCCAAATCCCCAAACCCAGCCTGATCCCCAAACCTCCAAATCCAGCCCAGCCCCAACCCCAGTCCCTCCAAACTCAGCTCAGCCCCAAACCCAGGCCCCAATCCCCAAACCACCAAACCCAGTCCCCCCAATCCAGCCCAGCCCCAATCCCCAAATCCAGCCTGGCTCTGTTCCCCAAATCCAGCCTGGCCCCGATGCCTGAATACAGCCATACTCTGGCCTCCAGTTTCTGGATTTGCTTCTTGCCACCCTTCAGTGCCAGCTGCTCTGCCTCATCCAGACGGAGCTGCAGGTCCTTCACCGTCTGGTCCAGGTTTTTCTTCATCCTCTCCAGGTGGGCGCTGGTGTCCTGCTCCTTCTTCAGCTCCTCCGCCATCATGGCCGCCTAGTTAGGTGCACAATTATCCTATTAATGAGCATTGTCTCTGTGCTGCTGAGGCCGTCATTGGGAGCTCTGTGTCTACATTCGTGCTCTCTTCCCAGGATCCAGCTCCTCACAGAAACCATCCCCACAGGGAGGATAAAACCTCAGCCAGTGAGCCTGGCCATGCTAAGGGGACTCATGCACTGACAGCCATGGTGGTTCTGCTCCTCCACAGGACAAGCACAGCGGAGACAGTATCAGCTTCCCAAATGCTACCTCACCAGTGCCTGGAGAAGGGAGTTCAGCCATGTGACTCACGCAGACCTTGGCCTCTCTGTTGAGATGCATGCAAAGCAGCCAGTTAGCGCTAGTTGTAGAGGGCACCTGGCTGCTAGGAAGTGCAATTAAGTAAAACACAAGAGATGGGGCCAGAACTAACCTGGATCCAAACAGCCCTGAGCACTGAGGTGGTTCTCATCGGGGCTCAGGGCTGCAATTCATAACTCAGGCTCTTCTGCAATCCACCCCATGAAAATCATCCAGCTGTGGAGACCCGGTCATGGTCTGCACTGGGCCCACGTGAGCAGCATCTCACCGAGCAATATGGCAGGACAAAACTGAGGGAGGGGCCTAGGGCCTGACACGGGGCAGTCCCCTTAATTTGTGGCAATGGTAAGCCGGGCTCATCTGATTCCTGTGGGCTTAGCCTGGCTGAATGCTGCCAGCAGCATGGGTGGTGCAGGAGGACAGAGAGGAGAAAGGAGAGGGAGCAGGATGGCAAAGACGGGGTTGGCACCCTGACTCCTCAAGGCCCAAGGAGGGTTGCACAGAACAGCTGCTCATTGTGGCCCAGAGGCAGCAGGCTGGAGCACTGGGATGCAGCTCCAGGGCTTGGACAGTGGGAGTCATTTGGGCACCAAAACTGGCAGAGCGCCTGCTGCCCCGTGTCATGTAGTGAGGTCAGCCATCACTCCTGGCTCCAGGATTCCATCCTGGGAAAGACCTGAAAGAGAGCTAGTTGGCACAGGCCTCATCCCCGAGCCCCCCCATCTCCACTGCTGTACAGGGAGGGCCAAAGTTGTTCTTGCACCCGCCCCCCGCTCCTTTCCTAGCACACAGAAGTGAGAGTGGGATGCAAGCAGCAGAACTCACATCTGTAATTGCTTTCTTGGCTTTCTCCTCTGCATTTCTCGCCTCCTGGATGGTATCATCTACTTCACTCTGCAACTGAGACATGTCTGCTTCCAGCTTCTTCTTGGTGTTGATGAGGCTAGTGTTCTGTTGGCACATTGGAAGACAGGTCATCCCACACACATTTCACGACAATCCCACCTGCCTATTGAGAAGGGTAGGAGAAAGTACCTGGGAGTGCAGGAGCTGCACTCGCTCACTGGCATCTGTCAGCTCCTGCTCGGACACTTTCCGGGCTCGCTCTGTCTGCTCCAGAGCTGCTCGCATCTCCTCCAGTTCAGTCAGCATCAGGTTATTTCGACGTTCCACGATAGCCAGCTGCTCCTTCAGGTCCTCATTCCCTCTAAGAGCATCATCCAGCTGGAGCTGGGAATCCTTTGGGGTGAAACACACAGTAAGACTCACAGCTAAACAAGGTAAGGTCCATGGTAAGGTACGAGAACAAACTCTACTGGTGCCCACCTTGAGCTGTCCCTGCCCATTCCGAAAGTGCTTCTGTGTCTCTACAGCCAGGCGGTTGGCATGGCCCAGCTGGATCTCCATTTCATTCAGATCCCCCTCCATCTTCTTCTTTAGCCTCAGGGCTTCGTTTCTGCTCCTGATCTCAGCGTCCAGGGTGCTCTGCATGGACTCCCCCACCCGCTGGTGATTCCTCTTCAGCTGCTCAAGTTCCTCATCCTTCTCTGCAATCTTCCTGTCAATATCTAACTTCACCTGGGTCATCTCCATCTGGACACGCAGTATCTTTCCCTCTTCATGTTCCAATGATCCCTAGTGGGGTTAAGAGAACATTGCTTCTCTCTGTGCAGTGCCCCAATAAACCTGCCAATCAATCTCCTATGGCAGTGTGGAACCACAGACACAAACTGCTTTGCCAGGCATTGGAACAGTCTCCAAGGAAGTAGTTGAAGCCTAGTTACTTGGGACATTTAGAACTGGACTGGACAGAGCACTGAAGTACACAATGTTATTCTCAGACCAAGTACTTCACTGAGCCTGAGCTGAGCGTGTGTCAGTAACTTAGAGGTAAAACTCCTCCCAAGAACATCCCCGGCATCCCAAAGCTAGGGCATTCAGAGATAAGATTAGAAAGTATGAAATACGCAGATAAGGCAGCCAAGCTCCCAGCATGGAGAAAGCAGACGCTCATCTCTCCTTCACACCTGCATATAGTTAATGTCAAACCTCAACTCCCATTTAGTGACAGGAGACCCAGTGAGCTCACAAGCTGTCTCTCCTCTCCCACTTTCTGCCTCCTGTGGAAGGTCTGACTAGAGACGCTCCTGCCGCCTTCCCATCCCCAGAGCAAGAGCTAAGGCCTGTGCATGTCTGAACAGCACACACTGCCCAGTGCAGATGCGTGTATCAGACCATGCACAGCTCCATGGGTGCTCATTAAAGCACACTGCTCCCTGCATGCTCTAAAGTCTGGAGAGTCCCTGCACACTGAACAAGGTATGGACCACAAGTCTTTCCCCGCTCATTACTCAATGAGGGGGAAAGAGAATAACAGAAAATGTGGAAATGGCGGAAGTGCTAAATGACTTTTTTGTTTCAGTTTTCACCAAAAAGTTTAGTAGCGATTGGATGTCTAACATAATGAACGCCAGTGACAATGAGGTAGGATCTCTTGATTTTAGCAAGGCTTTTGACACCGTCCTACATGACATTCTCATAAGCAAACTAGGGAAATGTGGTCTAGTTGAAATTACTGTAAGATGGGTGGAAATCTGGTTGAACAATCTTACTCAAAGAGAAGTTATCAATGGTTTGCTGTCAAACTGCAGGGATGTATCCAGTGGTGAGCTGGAGCCGGTTTCCACTGGTTCGCAAGAACCGGTTGTTAAATTTAGAAGCCGGCGTAGAACCGGCTGTTAAAGGGGCGGGCGGGTGGGCAAACAACTCCGGTCCGCGGCGGGGCCGCCCAGAGGGGGGGGGGCAAGTGGGGCAATTTGCCTCAGACCCCGGGCCCCGCAGGGGCCCCCACGAGAATGTCGGGGGCTCCCCCCCGCCTCCGCCTTCCCCCATCCCCCAGCGCCTCAGTACGCTGCGTCCAGGAGCGGCCCTGGACAGAGCTAAAGTCGTGTGGCTCCAGCTCCTTCCGCTCAGAGCTGCGTGATAAGGGGGCGGGGCTACGAGCTGCGGCCGAGCAGCGGGAGCTCAGGTCCCGCTGGAGCCACGCCGCTGCAGCGCTGTCCAGGGCCGCTCCTGGACGCGGCGCGCTGAGGCTCCGGGAGAGGGGGGAGGCAGGGGTAAGCGGCATGGTAAGGGGACCGGGGCCGGGGGGGTTGGATAAGGGGCAGGGAGTCCCGGGGACAGTCAGGGGACAGGGAGGGGGCAGAGGTTCTGGGGCAGTCAGGGGACGGGGAACGGGGGGTTGGATCGTGGGTGTTCCGGGGGTCTGTCAGGACTCGGCAGGGGGGTGGATAGGGGTCGGGACAGTCAGGGGACAGGGAGCAGGGGGAGTTCGTGGGGGGTGAGGTCCTGGGGTGGTGGTTGGGGGGAGTCTCGGGGGGGCGGTCAGGGGACAAGGAGCAGGATAGGTTGGGGATTCTGAGGGGAGCAGTCAGGGGGCAGGAAGTGGGTGGGGGTCGGATAAGGGGCAGGGCCAGGCTGTTTGGGGAGGCACAGCCTTCCCTACCCTAAAGCTCATTCAGGAGTTCGAGGCTTGCAGACAGCTATTTAACACAAAGAGCCAAGCTGTTATCTTTTCCCTTAGGGCTACCATCCCTTTCACTTCTCAAATGCCAAATTATAGTCTACATTTAATTTCAGTGCCATAGGGAGATTCATGTCAGGGCAGGACATGGGTGGGGGTCGGATGAGTGGGGACAGACTGTTTTGGGAGGCACAGCCTTCCCTACCCGGTCCCCGATACAATTTTGCAACCCCGATGTGCAGGGCCAGCTTTAGGAAGTGCGGGGCCCAATTCGAACAGTTTTGACGGGGCCCCGGCAGGGATTACTAAAAAAAAACACGTAATAAAACACGTGGGGCCTGTACTCACCGGGTGGCACTCCGAGTCTTCGGCGGCACTTCGGCAGCGGGTCCTTCACTCACTCTGGGTCTTCGGTGGCACTGAAGGACCCACCGCTGAAGTGCCGCCGAAGACCCGGAGCGAGGGAAGGACCCGCCGCCGAAGTGCTGCCGAAGACTTGGTAGGGAACCGGTTGTTAAGATTTTGGCAGCTCATCACTGGATGTGTCTGGTGAGGTTCTACAGATGTCAGCCCTGCGTCTGAGACTAGTCAATATTTTCATTAATGACTGATAATGGAGTGGAAAGTATGCTTATAAAATTTGCAGGTGACACCAAGCTGGGAGGGTTGCTAACACTTTGGAGAACAGGATTAGATTTCACACAAGCCTTGACAAATTGGAGAATTGGTCTGAAATCAACAAGATGAAATTAATTAAAGACAAGTGCAAAGTACTTCACTTAGGAAGGACTACTCAAATGTAGAGCTACAAAATGGGGACTAACTGGCTGAAAAGAACAATGTGATACATTTGCAAAAATGGCAAATGTCATTCTGGGGTTTATTAACAGGTGTGTCAGATGTAAGACATGGGAGGTCATTGTCCTGCTCTACTTGGCACTGGTGAGGCCTCAGCTGCAGTGCTGTGTCCAGTTCTGGGTGCCACAGTTTAGGAAAGATGTGGACAAACCGGAAGAGTCCAGAAGAGAGCAACAAAAATGATAAAAGTTAAAAAAAAACTGGTCTTGACAAAAGAAAATGGAGAGGGCACCTGATAATAGTTTTCAAATATGTTAATGGCTCTTATAAAGAGAATGGTGATAAATTGTTCTCCATGGCCATGAAGGTAGGACAAGACGTAATCAGTTTAACCTGCAGCAAGGGAGGTTTAGGACACATTCTAACTGGAAGAACAGTTAAGCTCTGGAATAGGCTTCCAAGGGAGGTTGTGGAATCCCTGTCAGAGGATTTTAAGAACAGGGTAGACAATCAGCTGTCAGGGATAATCTGGGTATACTACGCCCTGCCTCAGGACCAGGCCTGGACTAGATGGCCTCTTGATGTCGCTTCCAGACCTATATTTCTATTATATAAAATGAGCCTGTCTTACTCTGGAACTGACATTGCCACCTAACAGTCAGCAGTGCTGCACTGGTTGTGGGTAAGAGGGAATTGTCTAAGCTATTCTGTCCTGTTCAGGTTCTTACTCTGCACCCCTCATGGTGGGATCTGGGGAGGGAAGGGATACATCACCACCAGGTCTCTTGCATCTCTAATGTGCCTGAATTACATAAATGCTTATCCAGGATACTTGCCTCTGCTTCTTCTAAGGCTGCTTGCAGGTCTGACTTTTCCTTCTCAATTTGTTTCTTTGCTTTTTCCAGTTCATGATTCATTTTGCCAGCTTCAGCGATCTGTTCAGTGAGGTCTGAAATCTCTTCTGCAACACAGAAAATGCACAATCTACCTCCTGCCCACCAATGAGTCACATTAGGAATAAGGCTGGATGGGATGGGAACATTGGGGATTACGAGGAGATTTATAGATTATAAAGCCAGAACGGACCACTGTGATTTTCTAGTCTGAGCTCCTGTATAACACTGGTCATAGCACTTCCTTGAATTAATTCTTGGTTGAATGAGAGCAGATCTTTAAAGAAACATCCAGTCTTGATTTAAAAATAGCCAGTGATGGAGAATCCACCTTGATAAATTGTTCCAATGATTAGTTACTCTCATTGTTAAAAATTTACACCTTCTTTCCTGTCTGAATTTGTCTGGCTTCCACTTCCAGCCATTGGATCGTGTTATCCCTTTCTCCGCTAGATTGAAGAGCCCATTATGAATTATTTGTTCCCCATGTAGGTACTTACAGACTGTAATCAAATCATCCCTTCACCTTCTCTTTGTTAAACTAAATAGACTAAGCTCCTGGAGTCTATTATTATAAGGCAGGTTTTCCAATCCTGTAATCATTCTCTTACCTCTTCTCTGAACCCTCTCCAATTTATCAATATCCTTCTTGAATTGTCGGCACCAGAACTGAACACAGTATTCCAGTAGTGGTTGCATCAGTGCCAAATATAAAGGTAATACAGCTTCCTTACTCCAACTTGAGATACTCCTATTTATACTTCCCAGGATCACATTAGCCGAGTGGTTCCCAAACATTTCCCCTGCATTATCCCGTTTGCAGATATTTTGCTTTAAAAATGGCACCCTCCACATGGCATGACCTTGCACATGTACGATATGTGCGAGGTCACACTGCGTGTGGGGCCCCATTTTGTAGAGCAAAATAGCATCCTCCATGTGGCATGACCTCACACATATGGTGCGTGTGAGTTGGGAACTGATGCATTAGCTCTTTTGGCCACAGCCATCACACTGGGAGCTCATGTTCAAGTGATTAGCTCCATGACCCCCAAATCTTTTTCAGAGTCACTGCTTCCTAGGATGGAGTCCCCCATTCTGATCGTATGACCTGCATTCATTGTTCCTAGACATATGGCCTTACATTTGGCTGCATCAAAATGCATATTGTGGTGGCACTCAGGTCACGAGGTGTATTCAACCAATACTGTAACAGCACGTATGAGCATGCACAGTTTTATGGTGGGATTTTGGGAGCAGCTGGATTGGAGGAGGTTATGGTTGCTGGGCTGGTAGGAGTAGGCAATGCTCTGGAGGCGCAGGAGCATGGAGATGGCTCTGGGAACTTGAGGTGGGTCTCAAAAGGCCAGGCACTAGACTTACGTTGCAGGTTCTTGTTCTCCCGTTTGACTGTCTCAAACTGGTCGAGCACCTCCTCATAGGCATTCTTCATCCTGAAGATCTCTGCGCTCAGGGAACGGGATTCCCTCTGGGCAGCTTCCAGTTCAGACTGGCTCTCCTGGTATTTCTGCTTCCATTCTGCCAGGACCTATGGAATGAGAATCAGCTTGTAGTGGGAGAACATGGTGCTTTGTGACTCCTGTTTAGTACACAGGATGTGACGGAGTTGCAGACACAGTTCATGCCACAGCCCTGCAGATGACCCATTTGATGTGCCCTGCCTTCAAGAGCTTTTTCATTATGACTCTCACTCTGGCTGCCTCCTCACTGGCATACTATCTCCATCCAGCCCCAATGAATCTCACAAGGGCCTCAGGAAGGAGTGTGGCATTATGGGAGTCCTGCTAGAGTCAGACTATGAACTTTTGTTTTACAGTATAGGCCACTGGTTCCTTGCATGAGCTTGCACTGTCATTTGCGGGAATCTGCATCGATTCTTTCAGTAGTTCTACTAAGTGGCAGTGGAGAATGAGAAATGCAGACGTTTCCCAGGCACCACTCTTCTGAGCAGCAAGGGTGGGGCGTGAAGGATTTGGCTCGGGGTCCCTGGTGTATATCAGCCTCTCTCCTATAATGAAAAGGCCCCATCTAAAAGCATTGTGAATACTGGACATAGAGGGTCCCACAGGGGTTAACTTTGTCTCCCTTGTTGCTCACTGTGCATGAAGCTATCGGAAGACCAGCTAGGGCACCATAGTCTGATTTGTCAGCAGTTCATTGACAATATCCAGGCTTAGGTCAGCCATGGAGGCTGCCCCAGCAGTGTCTTACTGTCTGCTCAGCATCGCAGACTGATGTGGAATTCGGTATGAATAAACCAAGCCAATAAGCTGCTGTAATGGGGAAACACTGGCACCCGAATCCAAAAGCTTTCCTGGAATGGGAGAGGGGACAGCACTTTTGTGCTTCTGTGGCAGGGCTGGCCTCCGATGAGCCCCCCTCCCCCGTGGTCTGCCATCTCTCATCAGCTCCAGGCCGGGTGCATAAACAATAAAAGACCTAAAAGACACATACAGTAGAAGGGTCTTTCGTCCTGTAAGTGAATGCTAAACTGTATTATACCGTTCAGTCACTAGGTGGCGCCATGTATAACAAACCTTATTTAAGCTCGCAAGCACCATTCCTAGCAGTGCACTAAAGGATTTTATAGTGAACACATCTGGTGGATCTCTCTGGGAAGGAACTAAGGAAGCTCTGTGGTCAGTCCATATCTGGTACAGAAGCCTGACCTGTTAGTAGCAGCCCTGTAACCTACTGTGCACAGGGTGTACATGACATGATGTCAGAAGTAAACTAGAGCCAGAGGAGAACAGAAACAGAAGGAAAACAGCACCAAAGGCTGAAGGATCTCATCACCATGCCACTCTTCAATGTCCCAGAGAACTTCAGCGTTGACAAACCTTCACAATGGACGGAGTGGAAGCCGTATTTTGCATTGCTATAAAACTCCATAAGGAAACGAGATATTCAGGTATCTCTTTAATGTAGACTATGAAGTAAGTACAGCATATCTTTAAGCCTTTTATCTTTACTAAAGACAGTCACAAAGATGGCTATGACAGAGTTTGGGCTATGTTTGATGCAAACTTTATACCTCAGAGAAATGCAGTTTATGAAAGAGTACGTTTTCACCAGAGAATTCAGGAACAAAGAGAAAATATTGATTCTTTTATAAGAGCTTTCAACGTGTTGGCTGTAAACTGTGATTTTTGGTACTGCAAAACATGAAAATATTAGACAGAGGCTGGTTATTGGGTTAAGAGACAAGAACTTCTCACAACAATTACAATTAAAGACAGACTTAAATCTACCCACAGCTATACGGAGAGCAAAGCAGTCTGAACTAGTCAAATAACTGCACAAAAGGCAGGAGCAACATGAAAAATCTGAAACTAGCTTAGAAGCTGTAAACAGACACAGCGTGAGTGCTAAAGTCATCATTATAAAAGCCCTGAGGCTAAGAGGGACAAATTCCAGGCAAATTACAAAGCCTTTCAGACTAAGTTTACAAGATATACAAGATATAGTGCCCATCTTTAAAAAAGGGAAGAAGGAGAATCTGGGGAACTACAGACCAATCAGCCTCACCTCAGTCCCTGGAAAAATCATGGAGCAGGTCCTCAAGGAATCCATTTTGAAGCACTTGGAGGAGAGGAAGGTGATCAGGAACAGTCAACATGGATTCACCAAGGGCAAATCATGCCTGACTAACCTGATTGCCTTCTATAATGAGATAAATGGCTCTGTGGATATGGAGAAAGCGATGGACGTGATATACCTTGACTTTAGCAAAGCTTTTGATATAGTCTCCCACAGTATTCTTGCCAGCAAGTTAAAGATGTATGGATTGGATGAATGGACTATAAGGTAGATAGAAAGCTGGCTAGATCGTCGGGCTCAGTGAATAGTGATCAACAGCTGGATGTCTAGTTGGCAGCTGGTATCAAGTGGAGTGCCTCAGGGGTCGGTCCTGGGGCCGGTTTTGTTCAACATCTTCATTAATGATCTGGATGATGGGATGGATTGCACCTTCATCAAGTTCACGGATGACACTAAGCTGGGGGGAAAGATAGATATGCTGTAGGGTAGGGATACGGCCCAGAGTGACCTAGACAAACTGGAGGATTGAGCCAAAAGAAATCTGATGAGGTTCAACAAGAACAAGTGCAGAGTCCTGCACTTAGGACAGAAGAATCCCATGCACTGCTGCAGGCTGGGGACGGACTGGCTAAACGGCAGTTCTGCAGAAAAGGACCCGGGGATTACAGTGGACAAGAAGCTGGATACGAGTCAACAGTGTGCCCTTGTTGCCAAGAAGGCTAACGGCAAATTGGGCTGAATTAGTAGGAAAATTGCCAGCAGATCGAGGGAAGTGATTATTCCTCTCTATTCGGCACTGGTGAGGCCACATCTGCAGTACTGCATCCAGTTTTGGGCCCCTCACTACAGAAAGGATGTGGACAAATTGGAGAGCGTCCAGCGGAGGGCAACGAAAACGATTAGGGGCTGGGGCACACGACTTATGAGGAGAGGCTGAGAGAACTGCGCTTATTTAGTCTGCAGAAGAGAAGAGTGAGGGGGGATTTGATAGCAGCCTTCAACTACCTGAAGGGGGGTTCCAAAGAGGATGGAGCTTGGCTGTTCTCAGTGGTGGCAGATGACAGAACAAGGAGCAATTGTCTCAAGTTGCAGTGGGAGAGGTCTAGGTTGGATATTAGGAAAAACTATTTCACAAGGAGGGTGGTGAAGCACTGGAATGGGTTACCTAGGGAGGTGGTGGAATCTCCATCCTTAGAGGTTTTTAAGGCCCAGCTTGGCAAGCCCTGGCTGGGATGATTTAGTTGGGGTTGGTCCTGCTTTGAGCAGGGGGTTAGACTAGATGACCTCCTGAGGTCTCTTCTAACCCTAATCTTCTATGATTCAATGTGAAAAATTCACAGATGAATGTTTAGCCAAAGGCACAAGGTGTAATAAATGCACAAAATAGAGACTTTTGCAGCTGTTTGCTCTCACTAGGCAGTCAGAGAACTGATTAATATTACATAAAATCAAGAGCTAGGTTTCTGGGATCTATCATGTGAAGAGACAGAGCCTGCTTGGAGAGTGTAACTGAATATTCATGGAAATAGTATTGACTTTAAAATTGACTCAGAAGCAGACAAGACAGTCATCTCAGAAGGGATTTCCAATCATCCCTCCTATAGGTGAAATCACCTGATACAGCCCTGACTAGCCCGGGAGGTGCTCTGAACTTCATGGGCTAGTTTACCACAGAAACAACTTACAAACACAGAGCTTTACTTTCAAGTTCACGTAATCAAAGGATCAAAGACAAAAAACCTTCTCAGCTGCAGCATGGCAGCCATGATGGGCCTAGTGAGAAACTCCAGAGTTTGGTGATAATGAACTTTTGAAAAAGATCCAGTACAAGTAACCTCAAGGGACAATGCTGAACCTTACATTGTACAAACACTTCTATCAGACAGACCATGAAATTTAGAGGATATCTTTACTTGCTTACAGTGGACTATTTTTTCCAGGTATATAGCAATAATGTACTTGAAATATAACATGTCACAGTATTATTGAGACACTGAAATGCACTTTTGCTCACTTCAGTATTCCAGAACAACTAATGATGGACANAATAGTGATCAACAGCTGGATGTCTAGTTGGCAGCTGGTATCAAGTGGAGTGCCTCAGGGGTCGGTCCTGGGGCCGGTTTTGTTCAACATCTTCATTAATGATCTGGATGATGGGATGGATTGCACCTTCATTAAGTTCACGGATGACACTAAGCTGGGGGGAAAGATAGATATGCTGTAGGGTAGGGATACGGCCCAGAGTGACCTAGACAAACTGGAGGATTGAGCCAAAAGAAATCTGATGAGGTTCAACAAGAACAAGTGCAGAGTCCTGCACTTAGGACAGAAGAATCCCATGCACTGCTGCAGGCTGGGGACGGACTGGCTAAACGGCAGTTCTGCAGAAAGGGACCCGGGGATTACAGTGGACAAGAAGCTGGATATGAGTCAGCAGTGTGCCCTTGTTGCCAAGAAGGCTAACGGCAAATTGGGCTGAATTAGTAGGAAAATTGCCAGCAGATCGAGGGAAGTGATTATTCCTCTCTATTCGGCACTGGTGAGGCCACATCTGCAGTACTGCATCCAGTTTTGGGCCCCTCACTACAGAAAGGATGTGGACAAATTGGAGAGCGTCCAGCGGAGGGCAACGAAAACGATTAGGGGCTGGGGCACACGACTTATGAGGAGAGGCTGAGAGAACTGCGCTTATTTAGTCTGCAGAAGAGAAGAGTGAGGGGGGATTTGATAGCAGCCTTCAACTAACTGAAGGGGGGTTCCAAAGAGGATGGAGCTAGGCTGTTCTCAGTGGTGGCAGATGACAGAACAAGGAGCAATGGTCTCAAGTTGCAGTGGGAGAGGTCTAGGTTGGATATTAGGAAAAACTATTTCACAAGGAGGGTGGTGAAGCACTGGAATGGGTTACCTAGGGAGGTGGTGGAATCTCCATCCTTAGAGGTTTTTAAGGCCCGGCTTGGCAAGCCCTGGCTGGGATGATTTAGTTGGGGTTGGTCCTGCTTTGAGCAGGGAGTTAGACTAGATGACCTCCTGAGGTCTCTTCCAACCCTAATCTTCTATGATTCAATGTGAAAAATTCACAGATGAATGTTTAGCCAAAGGCACAAGGTGTAATAAATGCACAAAATAGAGACTTTTGCAGCTGTTTGCTCTCACTAGGCAGTCAGAGAACTGATTAATATTACATAAAATCAAGAGCTAGGTTTCTGGGATCTATCATGTGAAGAGACAGAGCCTGCTTGGAGAGTGTAACTGAATATTCATGGAAATAGTATTGACTTTAAAATTGACTCAGAAGCAGACAAGACAGTCATCTCAGAAGGGATTTCCAATCATCCCTCCTATAGGTGAAATCACCTGATACAGCCCTGACTAGCCCGGGAGGTGCTCTGAACTTCATGGGCTAGTTTACCACAGAAACAACTTACAAACACAGAGCTTTACTTTCAAGTTCACGTGATCAAAGGATCAAAGACAAAAAACCTTCTCAGCTGCAGCATGGCAGCCATGATGGGCCTAGTGAGAAACTCCAGAGTTTGGTGATAATGAACTTTTGAAAAAGATCCAGTACAAGTAACCTCAAGGGACAATGCTGAACCTTACAGTGTACAAACACTTCTATCAGACAGACCATGAAATTTAGAGGATATCTTTACTTGCTTACAGTGGACTATTTTTTCCAGGTATATAGCAATAATGTACTTGAAATATAACATGTCACAGTATTATTGAGACACTGAAATGCACTTTTGCTCACTTCAGTATTCCAGAACAACTAATGATGGACAACTGACACAATTCACTGCAGTAGAATTTAAGTCTTTCCAACGAAATATGATTTTCATCATATTGCTAGTAGCCCACATTACTCACAAGTGAATGGAGAGGCTAAGAGAGTTTTACAGACAGCCAAGAAAATCCAACAACAGGAAGATCCATTCTTTGCTCTCCTGAGTACAGATCAACACCAACAACAGCTACAGGATATAGTCCAGTACAACTCCTGGTGGGAAGATGACTCAGAACTACATTTCCAACTTTGAACAAGAAACTATCTCCAAAGTAGCCATATATGAAGAAAGTAGTCATATTGGCTAAAAAAGGCAAAAAGAGCTTTCAGACATGTTTACAACACATGTCACTCAGCTAGAGAACTTCCAGGTCTAGAACCTGGTGACTGTGCTTGTGTCAAATTGCTTTGAGAAAAAGGATGGAGAACCCTAGATCTTGTAAAGAAAAATAATTAATCGCCCAAAATTATACGTGATCGAGGCCAACAGTCTAGAGTTCAACAGCAACCATTGATATCTAGAATGTGTTCCCCAGAAGGACTAATCAACAGAGCAAACTCTACAGCTGATGGATGCAGAACAAGAAGACAACTCAAAGATTCCAAACCGATCACAGCCAGTCATTACAACTAATGGACAGCCAGATGACCAAGTTGTTACATGTTCAAGTCATGGAATCAAAAAACCAGTATGATTCAGAAACACTTAACAGACTGATATGTACTGAACTTTAAAGATAGTATACGTATTATAAAAGTTAGGAATCTACAACTTATATTGTAGTTATATTGTTATATTGTGTTATATTGTTGATCCATTAGATAGTGCCACATGTAACATACCTGACTTCAGCTCACAACAGTCATTCCTAGCGGTGCTTTAAAGGATCTTATAGTGAACACATCTGATGGATCTCTCTGGGAAGGAACTAAGGAAGCTCTATAGCCATTCCATATCTGGTACAGAAGCCTGATCTGCTAGTAGCAGCCCTGCAACCTACTGTGCACAGGGTGTACATGAGATGCCTCTCCTGGGCTACCTCTCAGCCCTACTCTCTTGTTGAGTGCTGACCGTCTGGACTTTTTCCCTGGAATCCTTCCCTCAATCCAGTTCCCGCATATCCTTATTCCCAGTCTTCATCTGGGCCATGTGCCTGGGGTTTGGCCCTCTCTTTTCATGGCCAGTCACAGGAAACAACGTCCTTCATGCAGATCCCATCCCAAACTAAGCTCTCCCAGCCCTTTATGGAAATCACTCAACTCTTTCCCTGGTGGGTTTGAATTTACCCAAGCCATCCACTCCCCAGTTGATCAGGATCAGCTGGGGCGTGGGGGTAGTTGATGCATCACAGGGAAGACTGAGCCCAACTCCCCTTAATGGGCCAACCAGTCTGTGGCAGCTTCCAAAACCATAGAGATGTGCCTAAAAGGTCAAAATTTGGCCATAAATCCTCTGCTGCTCCTGTGCATAGCTGTTTGATTGCAGTGTTACCAGGGCTATCTACTGTTTTGGGAGGGAACTGAAAAATTGTTTCACAGGCTCACTCAAAGGCTCTGTACAGAGAATGTAACCTAATGTAACACCAATTTTTAAAAAGGACTCCAGAGGAGATTCTGGCAATTACAGGCCAGTGAGCCTAACTTCAGTACCAAGTAATTTGGTAGAAACCATAGTAAAGAACAGAATTATCAGCCCCCTAGATAAACACGTTAAGTTGGGGAAGAGTCAATATGGCTTTTGTAAGTGGAAATCATGCCTCACCAATCTATTAGAATTCTTTGAGAGAGTCAACAAGCATGTGGACAAGGGTGATCCAGTGAATATAGTGTACTTGGATTTTCAGAAAGCCTTTGACAAGGTCCTTCATCAAAGGCTTTTAAGGAAACTAAATAGCCATGGGATAAGAGGGAAGGTCCTCTCATGGACCAGTAAGAGGTTGAAAGATAGGAAACAAAGGGTAGGAATAAATGGTCAGTTTTCATAATGGAGAGAGCTGAACAGCAGGGGCCCCAAGGATCTGTACTGGGTCCTGTTCTGTTAATACACAATTATTCAAGATCCTTAAATCCAAAGCAGACCGTGAGGAATTACAGAGGAATCTCACAAAACTGGGTGACTGAGAAACAAAATGGCAGATGAAATTTAATGTTGATAAGTGCACAATAATACACATTGGCTGTTAGTTCAGATGGTCATCGATGCAACCACATGCTCGGGGAGACCATAAACCTCTCATTGCCTGATGCCAGGAGGGGCAGACAGGGGTGGATCCATAATGGCCCTGTTCTGTACACTCCCCCTGAAGCTCTGGTACTGGGTACTGTTGCAGACAGGATACTGGGAAAGAGGGACCATGGTCTGACCCAGTATGGCAGCTCTTATGTTCTTATATAAGGCTCTGACCACTGCCATTTCCTTCGCTAGAGCTTCATGATTTCTAATGCCCTTAGTGGGTTGCTCTGTTTGTTTGCTGTGGTTTGAATTCTGGTCTCTTACCTGTGGATAGATCGGCACTAATACATGATCCATCTGCTTTATGATATTGTTATTATTACATGAATGTGAAGGTGCCCAGCACCATGGTATCTGGACACTCTTTACTAAGGCTAGACTGAGCCCAACCAAAGCTGTGAATAAAAGTAGAGCTTTCATAACTGCACAGCACCTTGTGTTGGGCTGTCAGAAATGTATACTGCCCTCTTGAGACTCCAGGTGATTGGGAGCCAGTTTAGTCTCTCCAATTGGGTGAGAACATCAATGACATTCTGTGATCTACAAAACTTTGACTTTCTTTGAAAAATGGAATGAAAAATGGGATTGCTCTGAAAGGACCTTATCGAAATTCCTCTGCTTCTTATCGAACGCTGCACAAGCTGTATTGGATCTCTCCATATCAGTCATGAGGTCATCCACTTCCCCCTGCAGCCTCAGCTTCGTCTTCTCCAATGAGGCACACCTGGAATTGATGGCCTCAGTCTGTTCCTCTGACTCCTGTAGACGCTGAGCAAGCTTCTTCCTATAGGGCCAGACATCAGTGCTGAATGGAAACGTCCAGCCCCTTTGGGGAGCCTGTGTGAGGGAAGGGCTGGAAGGAAGCCAGGGGTGGCCAGAAGGGAGTTTGTTGTAAGGTCGGGAGAAGAGCATGTGAGAAGCTGGGACAGACAGCGTGTCTCAAGGGGCATCTGAGGGTGCCTGGGTTGGCTCAGGGAGGGTGCTTGATTGGAGTTTGGGAGAGGAGAATAAGGAGCAAGGGCATGTGGGTAGTTGCAGTCGAGGGATGGGGGAGGCTGGAGAGAAGTGAGGTATTGAAGAGCAGCCGCATCATTAACCAGAAGGGAGTCTTGTGCGGGAGGGATCAAAGGACTGGCGAGGATCCAGAAAACAGACTCTGAACAGCAAGGATATTGTAAACTCAATGGGAAATGTGATGACTCAGCTGCAGTTAACAATGGAAATCTAGCACGAGAACTAGCACACTTGTCCTCATCCAGTCACAATCCCCAGAAAGCAGCTCGCAATCCATTACTGCCCACTCCAAAACACACTGTTCCAGTCACTCCCTTCCCTAGCAGAACCTTGCTTCTTCCACTTCCTCCCACATTCACATCCAGACCTACTTCCAGTCCTGCCCCCATCTCAGCACATCATTGGCCTCTTCCAGTCCTCCCCAACCCCAGCCCATCATTGGCCTCTTCCAGTTCTCCCTAACTCCAGCACGTACTTGGCCTCTTCCAGTTCCTCTGTGCGCTGAATGGCATCCGTCTCATATTTGGTTCTCCACTGGGCAACTTCATTGTTGGCCTTGGACAGGGCACGCTGCAGCTCACCCTTGGCTTCCTGCTCCTCCTCATATTGCTCCCGGAGCAAGTCGCAGTCATGGCGAGCAGACTGCAAGGCGTGGGCCAGTGCGTTCTTAGCCTTGGGAGGTATAATGAAATGAGTGCTGTCCAAACATCACATTAACAGATTTTTAAACTGCAGTCCTGTTGGATTTTTAATAAAAAAGGCCACATGCTGCCAGTGAGTGAAATTCACTAGGACAAGGGAAGAGCCAGTGTGCAGAGTGATCTACACTTGGGGTCCTTCTGAACATTACTCAGCAGAGGCCCTGCCAGTTTGGATCTGACTCATGCTCCATCTAGCTCAGGATCCTGTCTCTCACAGTGGCAGTACCAAGAATGTCAGAGGAAGAGACGCTGCAGCAGGAAGATGTGGGAAAATCTGCCCCTAGAGAAAGTTTGCCCTGGCTTCCTCATGTAGAGGTTGGCTCACAGCTGAAGCAGGAGGAGATCCCTTCAAACTTCTCAAATTCTGTGTATTCTAAATTTGGACTTTCTTATTATCCACTTAAACAGGGGATCCTTTCCTGAATCCTACTACATTCTTTGCCTCATTTGTATTTTGTGGCAATGAGTTCCACAGACTAATTATACATCAAAAAGTATTTACATTGGTTGCCTTTCAATTTTGTTGACTATCCCCTTATTTTTGTGTTATGAAATACAACAATGAACAGAGGACTCCAGACCATTCATTATTCTGTACACATTTCTAATCTCCCCTTTGAGTCTCACTCTCCGACAACGTTGGATGTCAGCTTTACTTATGTTATTGCCTCTTAGGTATGCTACCTATTCTGGAGAGGGACAGACTTTCTGACTGGTTCAGCTGGATTTTTAGCTCCAGAATTTGCTGAGCCTCAAAACATCACAGAAATCTATTAGGAGAAATCACCTTGTTTTCTTCCTCTAGGTGCCTCTTCAGCTCCTCTGATTGCTGAGTGAAGGCTTGTTTACCTTTAGTCAACTGAGAAATCAAGGATTCTTTCTCTTCCATCTGTCGAGTGAGTTCACCTAATGGAAAAAATTCACACGATCAGATTCTAGAGACACTAGTCACATGACACCTCCCTCAGCCCTTTCTTAAAACTTGCTTCTTCAAAGTGGCTTAAACTCCTACAAATTAGCCAGGACTGAGATACATCTGTATAAATCTCAAGGCATTTGTATTACTCTGCTCAGTGCCACATGGGATCTTCCCCCGTCTTCCCCCCATTCAACCATTTCTGATTGTGTTCTTTCCACTGTTGCTCACACCTTAACCTAAACTGTGAATTTTTCAAGGCAGGCGCTCCATTTATGTTTCTGTCCCATGGACAGAAACATATGGAAGTCCCATGCACATCCATGGCACCATAAGAGTAATACATTATAGGATACACCAGGTCCATGTCCCAGGATTGTTCCCTATAGTTCATATGCTGTTGCTTGGTCCAGTCTACTTTTAAATGGTGATGGTGTTTTCACCTCTTGCACAGGAAGAATATTCCACAGTCTAAATGCTTTGTTCAGTTACCATTGTGATGTACATGTTAAAAATGCGAAGATATTTAGACAGCATGGTCAAAATGTCAGCACAAAGAACTTTTATGGGTGGTCCCTGGACGTACCATTCTCAGTGTGCAGACGCTTTTTCTGTGTGTTCAAATCATTGATTAGCCTCATATGTTCATTGTTTTTTGTCTTGGTTTCACTGAACTGGTCTTCAAGGGCTCGGCACATCTTCTCCAGGTTACTCTGTTAAAAAATACAAAATAGATGTTTTAGCTTATCTAACATTGTTGCAGAACAACTGTAGTGAGAAGAGTAACTCACTGTCCAGCTACCTTGGCTTTGGAGACAGTCTCCATGTTACTAGCCAGGTCGTCAATCTCCATCTTCAGTTCACTCTTCTCCTTCTCCAGCTTCTGCTTGACTCGTTGCAGGTTGTCGATTTGCTCCCCAAGCTCTGCTGTGCTGTCCGCGTGCTTCTTCCGGAGGGCGGCAGCTGTGGCTTCATGCTGCAGAGTGGCCTCTTCAAGGTCTCGGCGCATTTTCTGGAATTCTGCCTCACGCTTCTTGTTCATCTCAATCTGAACCGATGTGGCTCCACCAGCTTCTTCCAAACGCTCACTGATCTCCTCAAGTTCCCTGGAGAGATCACCCCGCTGCTTCTCTGCTTTCGCCCGAGAGGCACGTTCAGCCTCTATCTCCTCCTCCAGTTCCTCCATGCGGGCCTGTGAGGGTTAATTTGTGAAATCAATAGTTCTGAAGTGTCAGGTTTGGAATTAGTGTTAGGCAGCAGCAGCACGTACACTTCCATTGTTGTAGGCCCAGAGGATGAAGTTCAGAAATACTTTAGGTCTCACCAGAAATTACACTGGCCTGTGGCCTCAGACAAACAATATGCAGTTCTGGAGCAGTGGCAGATTGAAGGCCTGATCTTTCATAAAGCTACATATGGGAGCTCTATAGATTTCATAGAGTTTAGGGCTAGAAGGGATTATTAGATCATCTAGTCTCATCTCCCATATAACACAGGCCACTAAACTTCACCCAGATACTCCTATATTGAGTGCAATGACATTAGTTAGACTAAAGCATTCCAGCAGTCAGTAGAATAAATTATTGTGTGCCACAGGAAAAGAATAGGGAATACCGAGATGCCACCAAAGCCTGAGGCCCCTGCAATGGCAGGAAGTTATATAATTAAAAAGCCAGCATTGTACCTTTGTGTAATGGGTTAAGAGATTTGACTCTATCTCTGGTAAATATTGATATTGCAACATTATTCTAGAAACTGTCAGACCAGAACAGACCATTATCCTATCTCCTACAGTGACCAATATCTATACTTCTGAAGAAGATGAAAGAAATCCTGAATTGGGGAGTTATGGGATATCCTGCTCATGGAGGAAACATCTGCCTAACCTTGTCATTAAAAGGGTGATTTCTGTCCTGGATCATAAGGGTTTATATCACTTCCATTTGTATCCTCAATCTTGTCACTCTGGATGTACTTGTTACTCTATAAATATCCAATTTGTTTTGGAAGCCTGCTAAGACCTTGTTACAATGAGTTCCACAGGCTAATTGCACATTACTTAACAACAATTTCCTTTTATTGGTTTCAAATTTGCTGTTTTTCAGTTTTAAAGAATGGTCCCTTAGTTTTGAGTTATGACAAAGGATGAAAAGGAATGCCTGGTTTACCTTCTCTGTGCCATTCATTATTTTGTATACCTGTGCCGCATCACCCCCACTGGTCTCCTCTCCAAATGAAAGAATACCAATCTTTTCAATTTCTCTTCATAGGACGGTCTTTCATTGCCTCTAACAATTTCCAACACCTATCTCTGAACTGTCTCTATTTCTTCTGTATGGTTTAGATGGCCAGACCTTCACACACTATTCCAGAGGAGATCAAATAGTTGATTTATGTAATGGCATTAGAACATTTTCAGTGTTATTTTGCATCCTGTTTCTTATACATCCTGACATTTCATTTGTTTTGTTAACCACCATGGCACACGGCAGAGGTCATCACTGAGCCATCCACAGTGATGCCCAGATCTCTTCCCTGAGTTGTTACAATTCATTTAGAGCCCAGTAAGCTACACAAGTCGTTCAAATTATTCCCTCCAATTTGCATTACCTGGCATTTGTCAGCACTGAAGTTCATCTGTCATTGTGTTGACCATTTGCCTAATTTAGTTAGGTCCCTCAAAAGTTCCTCACAGGCTTCTCCAGCCTTGACTAACCCAAATAATTTTGTATTACCTGCAGATCTTGCTGCCTATCCCCTTTTGCAGATCATTTATAAACAAGACAGTCCTAGTCATGGAACTGTGGGGGTCCTACTGATTGCCTTTCATGATGAAAACCGACCAGTATTCCTATTTTTTGTTTTCTGCTCCTCAGCCAGTTTCTGGTCCATGCCAGTACTTTCCCTCTCGCCACATGACTGCTTCAGTTCCTTAACAGTCTCCTCAGAAGGTCTTTGTCAAAGTCTTTTTAAAGTCCAAATAAATTATGTCAACCAATTTTCTTTTACTCGTTTGACATTTTCAAATAATTCTTATGGATGAGTGAGTCATAATTTTCCTTTGCAGAAGCTGTGGTTTTTAGTCCCTACTACGTCATGATAATGGCAAAGCTCTTTAAGCAATTTTTAAAGGTTTCTAAAGTGTATTTTTTACAATTTTGCATCCTTTAAATTACCTGTATGTTTGGACATGTGGTACTAAAACAGCTTTACAGGTGGAGAGATACAGACAAGAAAGAAGTTTATTTTACTTTGAACTTTATCACAAAGTCCTCAGGAGAAAGTTGGTGTTTCCAGAAGAAAAACATTCGGAAACAAAATTCTCCCTGACAAACCAGCTCCAGTGCTTCATTACCAGGATGGTTCACATTTTTGTGGGACATTAGGACAGAGTTAAGGTAGTTTGTGGAAACTAAACCCCATTTTTTCTGATTTTCAATGGCATTTCCCCCCAAAACTGCAACGCTCTAACATTGTTTGTTTTGTTTGAGGGAAGTACATTTCCAACCCTAACCATAAATATAATAATAATAATAATATAAGGAGATATAATCTCATAGAGCTGGAAGGGACCCCCAAGGGTCATTGAGTCTAGCCCCCTGCCTTCACTAGCAGGACCAATTTTGCCCCAGATCCCTAAATGGCCCCCTCAAGGATTGAACTCACAACCCTAGGTTTAGCAGGCCAATGCTCAAACCACTGAGCTATCCCTCCCAAACCATATCTTAGCAAAGTTTGCTGTCTGGAAATTACTTTTTATTTTAACTTTATTTCTGGACATTCAGAACTGTACATATGCACAGGAGAATATCACTGTATATACAGTAACTTACCAGTCAAGGGGCACGGTAACTGGATAAAGTGCACTTCGGTGAGTTGTTAAATTTTGAGTCATGTTAATATTTTCATTTATGTGCAGGAAATTCTTTCTACTAGAATGTTCTAAGAATAAATACCTATTAATACTGCAGAGAATCTGATCAACTTTAAAGTGGGCTTTTATGAGCACAAAGACTTTACCTGCAGTTCCTTAATTTTTTTTTGTAGCTGAGAACTTTGAGCCTGTTCATCTTCTACTTTGTTTTGTAACTGACTGATTTCAAACTCCTTCCTGGTAAAGAAGAAAAATGTGAAAGTCAATGTTTTAAAGATAAATTTGGACCCAAATTCAGATGGATAAAAAGCAGTGCTGTACTTCTTCAGTTTGTCATCCATTTGCTGCTTGTCATTTTCCAAATCCATGATGGATTCATGAGACATCTTCAGATCCCCCTCAAGCTGTCTCTTTGCTCTCTCAAGGTCCATACGAAGCTTCTTCTCTTGTTCCAGAGACCCTTCAAGCTAAAACAACACACAAAACACACCAGCAGTTTGAGAGGAACAGATAAAAGACAAGCTGCCCCAAACTCAAACCACACCAGTGTGCCATTGGTTTTCTGAAGGCTTAAAAATTATTTGTGTGGGTTTTCCTGCTTTAAACACAGCTCATCCATCTCACCACACATAGTCCAGCCCTCCCCTAATCCACCACAGCATCTACCTATGGGGTTCACCCTCACGAAAACCTTCCCTTACATCATCCACTTGCTGTTCCAGCTTAGATTTTGTTTTGGACAGCATGTTGACTTTATCCTCCTCGGCCTGCAGGTCATCCAGTGTTTGCTGGTGGACCTCTTGGAGGGCTTTCTTCTCCTTTGTGAGCTTGGAGATAGTTTCATCCAGAGCCGCCATCTCTTCAGTAAGATTCTTAATCTAGAAAACAACCAGCACCCATATTCTGAGGGGTAGGTGCAGAGTGTGGTATTTGGATGCATGGTGATCTGAAGGCACAGGGAGCACATAAGGAGGTGCCCTTTGCCAAACTCTTGCACAGGGATAGCCAGTGTTCCCTCCAGTGCAGCTCTGTAGGCACTCAGGATGTGTGTGTGAGGGGGGCATACTCCTCTAGGCTTCCTATACTTGCTGGTAATGCTAGGCCCCCCAGCATGGCACTCCTGTGCTATCTGCAACCTGATTCTGCCTGTGTCCTGTCCTGGAGATGGGCAAGGGCTCTCTTTTCCCTCCCCACAAGTGCCCCTGTAAGGACAGATGTTGAGGCCCTCTGGGATTTTGTTGCTGTATAAGATGTGAATGTTGCAGTAGGTGTTTCGCTGGCTAGGAGCACAGCTGGGAAGCAGTATGGACATGCGGTCAGCCCAAAAGATTCATCTCACACCCCTGCTCAAGCTTCCCTTCTCCTAGGAGAGGCAGCCCTCTGTACAATCAAGCCACAGCACATCTTACACAATGCAGAGACCAAAGGCAAGAGGGACCCAGTGAGAGAGGAAGTGACTTACTGCAGGTCAGGGGCAGAACTGAACATAGAGCCAGGTGTCCTGAGCCTTAGTGCAGTGCCCTTGTCACTAGGCCATGCTGGGCAATACCCCACGCCAAGGCATGTGCAGGCGGGCTCAGAGATGGAGCGCTATGGAAAGGAACCAGTGGAATGATGAAGGAGGGATCTTGAGAGGAAGAGGAGGAACTGGCTCAGCCCAGCCAGCAGGAACCATAAATCTGCCAGGCTACATATTAACGCAGTGAGACTCTCGAGCCAATGGCAGTTTGCTTTTCTCATGCATAGAGGCTAACTTTCCTGGTTTGGTTGCAAGCACCTGTCCCCTGCAACGTGTCCTGCTGGCCACTGGGGGCTGCTTTTGTAACCCACGCACCTCCTGGGTGTGATGTTCTGTCCCCTCTAATTGCACCAAGACCACTTAGAGATTAATGAGTCTGCTACAGCCTTAACTAGGAGCCATGGGGTTTTTAGCTCATGCAGTAGAGGCTCATGCATTTAGCTCTAGAGATCCCAGGTTTGATCCTGCCCTGACTGGGGTTTGTCAGTGTTATACTGTGATACCTACACAAGAGGCAGGGAGGTGGCAGTCTATGCGAGCCCCCATCGTCCGCATGAGCCGGCTGTTCTGTCAGAAAGGGGCTATATTTTTTCCCACTGAAAAGCTAACATTCCTTCAGATGTGTCTTTTGCTGGTGAGTAACTGCAATCCCCCTCCCCAGTTCCTTGTATCTCAGTCTGATGTCGCTTCAGCTCAGCATGGTTAAAACGAACAACAGTGCTCTAGAGTGCCACATGCCTTTGGTGAGCCCCCGACCCAGCGTGCTGGGTAGGGTGACCAGGTGCCTGATTTTCAACCGGAACACCTGGTCGAAAAGGGATCCTGGTGGCTCTGGTCAGCATCGCTAACCGGGCCGTTGACTGTCCGGTTGCCGGCGCTGCACAGTCTCCGCACTGCATGGCTCCCGGAAGCAGCATCATGTCCCCCCTCCGGGTCCTACACGTAGGGGCAGCCAGAGGGTTCTGCATGCTGCTCCCACCCCAAGCACCACCTCCACAGCTCCCATTGTCTGAGAACAGTGGCCAATGGTAGCTGCAGGGGTAGCACGCAGAGCCGCCTAGCTGCACCTCCATGTAGGAGCCGGAGAGGGCACATGCTGCTGCTTCTGGGAGCTGCTTGAGGTAAGCGCTGCCTGGAGCCTGCACCCCTGACCCCTTTCCAGGCCCCAACCCCTTGCCCCCGCCCTGATCCCCCTCCCGCCCTCTGAACCCCTCAATCCCAGCCTGGAGCACCCTCCTGCACCCCCAACCCCTCATCCCAGCCCCACCCAGCGTCTGCACCCCCAGCCAGAGCGCTCTCACACCCCCCACACCCCAACTCCCTGCCTCACCCCAGAGCCCCTTCCCACACTCCAACCCCCTCAGCTCCACCCCCCCAGCCCGGAGCACCCTCCTGCACCCCAAACCCCTCATCCACAGCCCCACCCCAGAATCTGCACCCCCCAGCCAGAGCCCTCAGACCTCCCCGCACCCCAACCCCTGGCCTAAGCCCAGAGCCCCTTCCCATACTCCAAATCCCTCGGCTCCACCCCCCAGCCCAGAGCCCCCTCCTGCACCCCAAACCCCTCATCCCTATTCCCACCCTGGAACCCGCACCCCCAGCCAGAGCCATCACTCCCTCCTGCACCCCAACCCCCTGAGCCAGCCAGGTGAAAATGAACGAGTGAGTGAGGGTAGGGAGCGTGAGCGACAGAGGGAGGGGAGGATGGCGTGAACAGGGGGCGGGGCCTCAGAGAAGGGGTGGGGCATGGGTGGGGCCTCAGGGGGCAGGGGGCGGGGCAAGGGTGTTTGGTTTTGTGTGAGTAGAAAGTTGGCAACCCTAGTGCTGGGAGCAGCAGGCCTCAGTGCTGGGCTGCCTCCCTGAGCTCCCGCTCACCTTGTTCTCCATCGCGTGCTTCTCCTTTTCCACTTTGGCCAGTGTCAGTTCCAGGTCGTCAATATCTTTCTTCAGCTCTGAACACTCATCCTCCAGTTTCCTCCTCTTTGCTGCCAGCTCTGCGTTCGTCTCCTCCTCATCCTCCACTCTTTCAGTCAGCTCCTTAATTTTAGCTTCCAGCTGAATCTTGCTTTTGATGAGCCCTTCGCATCTCTCCTCGGCATCAGTCAGATTTTCACTTTCCTGGGGAAACATATTGGAGGCATGTTACATTTAGCATAAAAACGAAAGAGGCAACGGCACACACAGTGCTGGTGAATCCTCCATGCCATTGGAATAGGCATAGCAGGATCCAGAACACGGGCTCCTTGGCTGACCCTCCGCCCCACTCCAACCCCAATGATACGGGATCAGCCTGGGCCCCTGCACTGGCCCCCCATTCCAACCCCAACAACATGGGATCGGCCTGGGCCCTCACACTGCCCCCACAACTTCAATGACATGGGATCAGCCTGGACCCCTGAACTCCCCCCAAGCCCAGGGATACCTGTTGCCAACTCTCTGTTATTTTGCAATGACTCTGGCGATTCTGGGTGGCTTTTTACCTGTCTCATGAAAACGCAAAGGAAGGCACCAACTCGGGAGTGCTTGTGTGTTGCAAAAGGCCACCATCTCCTGTTCCTGTCCGTGGGGCTGCAGTCAGCAAGGTGCCGTTTCCCTACCCCGTCTGTACGCGGCGTACATGGTTGCCCTTCGGACTGACCTCTCTGAGCTGGAAAAGGGCCTGGGGAGCTCGGCTGCCGACAGCCATTGGTGCAATAAAGATCTCACCTCCCACACTGCCCGGGACCCACGTGGCCATGACGACACTGCAACCGCTCAGGAGAGATGGAGTGGGGGGGCAGAACGGACCATTGTGATCATCTAGTCCCACCTCCTGCACCACGCGAGCTGGGGAACTGCCCCACATATCCTAGCGCAGACCTCCTAGAACAACATCCCATCCTGATTTGGACATGGCCAGTGATGCAGAATCCACTAGGACCCATTGGCTGACCTTTGTCAGATGCCAGGCCCACCAGCAAAATGGCTGCCATTCTATGGTCCAGGGTGTGGACAGGGCACAGGGAGGAGCAGCAGAGACCAGTGACAGGGGGATGGGGAGAGTGAGGAAGGGTGCAGGGGGATGTGGGGAGTGCAGGGGTGTGTGGGGGCAGAAGGAGGATGAATGGAGACTTGGGGGGCAGGTGGCAGCTGCGAGGGGATGTGGGGAAGAGGGAGGCTGAGGGGGGTTGCAGACGACATGGGGGCAGAGGGGAGCTGTGAGGGGTGCAGGGGTGTGTGTGGACTGCGGGGGGTTGCAGACGACATGGGGGCAGAGGGGAGCTGTCTGCGAGGGGATGTGGGGGGCTGAACTGTGTGCAGGGTATGTTGGACCAGAGGGAGGCTGAGGGGGTCAGGGGCACTGGAACAATTTGTACAGTGGGGGGTGCTGAGAGCCATTGAACCAAACTGTAAACCTTGTATATAATGG
Source organism: Platysternon megacephalum (assembly GCA_003942145.1). NCBI lineage: Eukaryota > Metazoa > Chordata > Testudines > Platysternidae > Platysternon > Platysternon megacephalum. The sequence goes on from QXTE01000311.1 coordinate 957,619, forward strand.
AAACCACCCCCACGCCCCTAGTTCCAGCATCTATGGAGGGGGGCGCAGAGGTGTGTGGGGGCAGAGGGGATGCAGGGGGATGTGGGGCAGAGGGGAGGCTGCGGGGCCAGGAGGGAGGCTGAGGGGGCACAGATGTGTTTGGGGGCCAGGAGGGAGGCTGCAGGGGTGCAGAGGCCAGTGATCAGGATGCAGCAGGGTGAGACCAGACCGTGGGGTGGGACGGGGCAGGAGTGGGAACGAGTTTCAGGGCTTTCAGGACTTTCAAAGCTCAGTACCTCTCCAGTGCTTCAAGAGTCAAGTGACTGCCATGTTGTCCCTGAAGGGGTTAAACTAGAAGACCAGAGTGACCATGGCCAAGGTGGGACTCTGAGGGAGTGTGTGTAAGGGTGCGTCTACACCAACACATAACGGCTCCAGGAGGGGGAAGGCAGCAGGGAATGGCTCTGGGAGTGGGGAAGGCAGAGGAAGGGGAAGGCTCTGGGAGTGGGGAAGCAGAGGAGGGGGAAAGCTCTGGGGGTGGAGAGGCAGCAGGGAAAGGCTCCGAGAGGGGGGAGGCAGAGGAAGGGGAAGGCTCCAGGAGAGGGGAGGCAGCAGGGAAAGGCTCTGGCAGGGGGGAGGCAGGGGAGAGGGAAGGCTCTGGGAGTTGGGAGGCAGCAGGGAAAGGCTCTTGGAGCGGGAGGCAGAGGAGGGGGAAAGCTCTGGGACGGGGGAGGCAGCAGGGAAAGGCTCTGGGAGGGGGGAGGCAGAGGAGGGGGAAAGCTCTGGGGGTGGGGAAGCAGCAGGGAAAGGCTCCAGGAGAGGGGAGGCAGCAGGGAAAGGCTCCAAGAGTGAGGAGGCAGAGGAGGGGGAAGGCTCTAGGAGTGGGGAGGCAGAGTAGGGGGAAAGCTCTGGGAGTGGGGAGGCAGCGGGGCCTTTCCCTGCTAGAGCCTTTCCTCGCTGCAGTGAAAGGCGGGGAGCTGCTGAAGCCTTTCCCCTGTCTCACCCTGCCAGAGCCTTTCACTGACATGTGTAGCTACACACTGCAGTGAGGTCCCAGTCTGCTTTTCACTGCAGCAAGTAGCTACATGCACCCTACACACCGCTGACTGTGGTGTGTAGTGTAGACATAGCCCACGTGGGTGCAGGGCTCTGGAGGTCTGAGAGGCTGGTTTCAGGACCTGGGGCAGCTTGACCGCGCAGTCCCATGGCCTAAGGAGGTGCTCAGTGAAGAATTCTGAACCTGGGCATGTTCACTAGAGACCAGGGCTCACAACGTTAACAAATAATTTGTCTGGAAATAACTACGAAGACTCTGCTTTACTGGCTCTTCACTCTACTAAAGGTACTGATCTGGGAGTGACAGCTGAAAAGCTTTTCCCAATACCTGGTTCTTATCTCCTTGCTACAGACTTCAGCTTTGCTGGCTGCAGGCTTGTCTGGTAAGGCTGTGAACTGAGACCTTCTGAAGTATTTAGTACCTTTATACAAGGCTCTGGTGAGGCCTCATCTGGAATACTGTGTGCAGTTCTGGTCTCTCACATGTAAGAAAGATTAATTCAAACTGGAACAGGTGCAGAGAAGGGCTACTAGGATGATCCGAGGAATGGAAAACCTACCTTATGAGAGGAGACTTAAGGAACTTTGGTTGTTTCGCCTAACAAGACAAAGGCTGAGGGGAGATATGGTTGCTCTCTATAAATACACCACAGGGATAAACGCCAGAGCGGGAGAGGAGTTATGTAAGTCAAGGGTCAATGCTGAAATGGATATGAATTGGCCATCAACAAGTTTAGGTTTGAAATTAGATAAAGGTTTCTAACCATCAGAGGAGGAAAGGTCTAGAACAGCCTGCCAAGGGCAGTAATGGGGACAAAGAACCTAGTTGGTTTCAAGACTGAGCTTGATACATTTCTGGAGGGGATGGTATGATGAGACTGCCTACAATGGCATATGGCCCATTGACAACTGCTGGTAGCAAATATCTCCAGTGGCTGGAGACAGGACAGTAGATGGGGAGGGCTCTGAGTTACTACCGTGAATTCTTTCGCAGATGTCTGGCTGGTGTGTATTGCTGACACACCCTAACTGAACGCCATCTTTGTGGTCGGGAAGGAATTTTCCCACAGGTCAGATTGGCAGAGACCCTGTGGGGTTTTCGCCTTCCTCTGCAGCGTGGGGCACGGGTTACTTGCTGGTTTGAACTAGAGCAAATGGCGGATTCTCTGTAACTTGAAGTCTTTAAATCGTGATTTGAGGACTTCAGTAACTCCGTCAGAGGTTAGAGGTTATTACAGGAGTGGGTGGGTGAGGTTCTGTGGATGCGATTTGCAGGAGCTCAGACTAGATGATCACGATGGTCCATTCTGGACTTAAAGTCTGAGTCTATGAGTCTATAACAGTGACTAGACTCTGCCCAGAGCTAGCAGGCTTGGAAGCACATGGGATCCAGTGATTGGGTACACTCGCAACAGACTGGTGACTGTACAGAGGGGGACTGGTCCATGTTGTGACTGTCCTCAAGTCCATGTTCACAACCTTCTCCCTGGCTCATGAAGATTCAGTCTCTGCTGTAGAGTCCCTCCCTGACAGCTGATGAGGATCAGTCTCTGTCGTCCCCCCGCCCCCATCCCTTCTCTAATAAGGTATCCCCTCCAGCACCTGCTGTAGGTTCTGCCCCAGCAGATGTGGGAGCAGCTTGTGCTATCTCACATTTCACAGACCCCAGTGGGAAGTATGCTGTTTCTATGTGCCATGGCTGCAGGGGGGCTGGAACAATTTGTATAGTGCAGGGGGGGCTGTGAGCCATTGAACCAAACTGTAAACCCTGTATAAGATGGAAACCACTTCAAGCCAGGGGGTGCGGCAGCACCCCCTGCACCCCTAGTTCCAGCACCTATGTATGGCTGATGCCTCCAGGGGTTATTTGCTGCTGGGTGGGAGCATTTTATGCCCATTTTGTACTCACTTTGCTGAGGTGTAAGTGACAAGAGCAGGTGCAGAGCAGTGGGGAGTCTGGCTGCTAGTCTATGAGTGTTGTGGAGTAGAGAGGGAAGCAGGCAGGAAAGGGGCAGTTCATTGCATTTGAAGGAGTGGAAGTTACTCACAGTCTGCACTTGGAGCTGCAGGTCATTTTTCTCTTGCAGCAGGGTCACCATTTTTTCCTCCAGTTCTTTCCTTTTTGCTTCAGACATAGCAAGCTCCTCCTTCGTTCTCTCAAACTCTTCCTTCATGTTGGCCATCTCCTTCTCAGCTTCAGCACTCTTCAGCAAGGGCTTGATCTTGAAGTACAGCTTCATCCAGGGCCAGTGCTTAACATTCATGAATGAGCGAATGTTGTATTGGAGAGTATAGATGGATTCCCTGAAAATCCATTAAACTACAGCTTAAAGAATGCAGAGTATGGAGCCAATGGGACTTGGGTTAGGAATAAATTCCAGGTATTAGAAGGACAGTTTCTCTAAGTACCATCTAAACAGCTTTTGCGGGAGATTTGTGTTGAAACCACTACATTACTGGGTGTAAACAAGATACTTCTAGTCCCTGTGGAGATGCAATGATGGACACTCTCTGAACAGAACACAAAGAAATGCTCTGAAATAGAGAAAACACTTCTGGACTGTAACTTGTGGGGCCTTTAGAATGTGATTTCCCCAAATCTCAATGCTGCTCAGGCTAATGCTATTGGGAAGAACTGGCTGCAGGACTCTGCCTGCACAGTGAATACAGGTTTAGAGAGGCAGTTGCCTGTTACCTTCTCTCACTCATCTTCTTGAATTCTACACGCATAAGGTACCCTCTGCACACAGCCTGTGTATGGGTGATGAGGCTCACAAGCTTCTCATCTCTCATCTCCTCCAGCAGTCCCAGGAGACCAGCCTTGAAGAATACCTACAGCGTCATGGAGAGATACAGTATTAGTTTGGGGGCAACGTGGGTATGCAGCCAATGGAGAGGACACAGTACATAGCAGCAAAGAAAGGATTCCCATGGAGTGAAGATTTGAAAAGCTGGAAGAATGCTGGATCCCCTTTACAGCCCTGAGTTTGCACTGACACCGGCACATGTCAATCAGTGTGAGCCTGCTCCCCATGTCAATCTAGCTCTGCTCTCATGCTCTCAGAACAGCATGGGTCACTCAGGGCCCTCCGTGATCTCAAATTACTAAAGCAAAGCCCTATGATAATACCACATCTGGCTAGGGAGCTCAAGCTGACAGCCACTAATGAGCCATCAGGGTAGGGCACTAGCATCCCCCTGGCAGCGAGGTGACTAGGAGCTGGCCAAGTAGTTTGCTCCGACTCTGTTCAAAGCCAGCAATGATCTTGGTAAGCAAAGGGGGAGAGAGGTGATATTACTACAGCAATGCTCACGAATTCATAACAGCCCTTTCTGTTCTATTGCTCACCCATACACTACCCTTCTGCAGCTCAGCACACCTGCTGAGCAGTCACACAATAAACTGAACTGCACATTGCCAGAGAAACATACAGAGACGTCTTCCATAAGTGCTGTTAGCTGTAGTAGTGACTGCTCCCTGTGCCCCCTGCCTGTCCTTCCCCCAGTGCAGATGCTGTCTGCATCCCAAGAAGCTGCTGATGAGAGTGTGTGGGGCTGGAATGTTCCATTTTCCAGGGTTTATTTTCAATCTTTGCAGCATATCAAAGCAATTACCATGGACCATGGGAGGCTCTTCCAAAAATCAAAGTGCCCTGTGGCCAAAGGCTCCTGCTCCTGCTGCCTATGAGCTCATGCAGGGAAAGCAAAGCAGGTTTTCTGCAAATTGCCTAGGGTTTTTCTCATCCATTAAAAGGCATTGTTCCTCATGAGTCTGGAACATCCAAGCCATGGAGCCTGCGTGTCAGGTGTGTTGCTGCTTTCCTGCACACCAGCTCAGACACAGTGAAGGAGAGCGGAAGCCATGGAGGGAGAAACAAGTCTGCCCAGAAGGGCATGTTTGGGCTCAGTGGAGGCACCAGATCTAACACGGGCATAACCAGCATGGCTCTGTTGTGGCAATATGGCATTGCTGTTAGCAGCAGAGCTCAGAGACCAGCTGCACACACAGCGCTGCAGGTGGCAGCCTTCTCCGTTTGCTCCCACCCCTACTGGATTTTGTTTCCTCATTTGATGGGGAACTTGGGTTTTGTTTTCTATGAACAGTTGTAGAACTGGACTTCCTACCTTAATGTTTATAAGAAATGAATACAAGAGGGGTGTGAAAATAGCAAATCAAATCCCAGGCTCTAGTTCGGTGCAGTATTCATGAATTTTCCCCACTGTTTATTGTCATGTGTCACGCTGCCCCTCCCAGATGAAGGTGCCTGCTCACCTCTACATATGAGCATTACCTTACTGTGGCCAAATCTGTATTGATTGTGATCGACATCAATGGAGGAGAGAAGCTTTTCTGAAGCATTCTTACTGTCAATGAAATGTCCTTCGGGGATGGCTGAGGCATTCAGGATTTTGTATCTGTGGGGAAAGAAGCAGCAGGACACTGGTTTTATACAGGGTCAGGAGTACACTTATAATAAGCAGGACATTGCAGAGCGACAGGAAGGTGCACTGCTTGGAGGTCATTGAATTCGCTGTCTAACATCAAGAGGGCTTTGATTATGCAAACTGTGGGTGAACTGAACATTATGACAGGGACCACATATAACTCATTCTCCACTGGAATTTGCTGGCTGTGTTATTATGTGGGTCATTAGCACCATCAGTTAGGAAGGACACAGTGAGAACTGTCCAGTCCTTTCTTTTTCACCCTGTTACATAAACCAGAACAAGGAGACACTCGATGACTTTAAAAGGGAAGTAAATTTAAAAGCACTGAAGGAAAATACTTCTTTCCAGAATGAATACATAGCTTGTGGAACTCTCTGCCCACAAAGTCACCCAGGGAAATACTGTGGCTTGGATAAAAAATGGCCTGTATAATTGTCTGACTGCTGTTAATAGTCTGTGCATTCTGCAAGATAACAGCCTGATTGGGGTAGTCCTGTCTCACGCCTAAGGGCAGGTTGTTCCTCTGCAGGGATTTTGAGGGATTTCCCCCACATACAGCACTGCTCCATTATCTATGGAATCTTTGCATACTTAGATTTACTTGCCTATTTTAGTTGCTAACAAAACCAAAGAAAGTGCGTGTCCTGAAGTGGAGTTTAGGTGTCCCACTAGATCCCAACTGTATTTAAGTAGCCAATTGGCTACTGGAACAAAGTTTTCTCTGCAGTTGGCATGGAAACTGTGACCTGCTGGATTAAATATCAGGTGCAGGGGACAAGGCATTTTCAATGAGGAGCCCTTGGCACTGGAATTCACTTGTACCACAGGGCCCAAGTCTGCTGGCTGTCAGTGCATGCAGCAAGAGTCATCTCTTTGCAGAAGCTTTGACGCAGGGGTGGGCTTGGCTGAGTTTCTTATGCTGGGTTATGGGTTTGATGCTGGCCAACTGTTATTATGCTATGTAATGCGTGTGTATTTTTGCATACACATTCAGAGATGTTTGATAAGAGCTATTTAAAAATCTAATTAATTACATTAAAGACTTTTTTTTCACCTTGCTTTGAAGCATCAGTAACTGGCCATTTCTGTGGCAGGACACTGGCTTGGATGGACCAATAATCTGATCTACTCTGACAGGAGATGGGATACCAGACTAGGGAGAGTCTGAAGTGGTGTGACAAATCCTATTTACTTCTCATCCCAAATGGGAGAGGTCTCTAGACACAGCAGTAATAGAAATAATCTAAGGCTAAAAACAAATAAGGATAAGAACTTGTCTGTTTCGTTCACCCGTTGCATCCTGTCTGACATGTACATTGTCAGCTCCCTGGGGCAGGGACTGTCAGCTGTGTTGGGCCCTACCCCAATGGGCCCTGATCCTTGATTGGGTTATAGGCACTGCCATACCGTCACTCATAGTAATAATTAAAGACACACCTTTGTTTAAAGTCAGCGTATAGGATTCTGCTTGGGAACCCCTTCCTACAAATCCGGATGCCTTCCAGCACACCGTTACACCGCAGCTGGTGCATCACCAGGTGATGGTCCATTATACCTTAAACAAGATAAAACAGCAATGACTGTCAACACTTGCACACAGGCGCTTCTCATTCCAAAGGATCCCAAACTGATCAGCACTCAGAAATCTCTCCTTCTACTGAAATGCAGCCACCTCAAGGGAAAAAGACAACAGCTGTCTAACAATGAGACTGCGCAATGCCTAGGACAGGAAGCGAAGATGAAGGGAGGATCACACTGAAGCTGCAGAGGAAAGTTTGAGTAGCAACTGCTCAAGGTGGGAGTTGTACAGGACACTAGGGCTGGCACAACCTCACCTTGCAAAGAGTGCCTAGGAGTCTCCATTGGCTGCAAGTTAATGGGGACTGAGCTCATCTCAAAGATAGTAGAACCAGGCCTAGCCTAGAAACTGCCCTAACAGGCCAGCTGAGAACTCCCTACCTAGTGTTGGGGTATCCACACTTGGTGGGCAGAGCTGGCTCAGTGCCTTAATGTACAGGGTGTGTCAGGAATAAGGGTTGTGTGGGGAAGGGGGCATGACTGGGGTACACTGTGCCTTGGGAATCCTCCACATAGTGGAATGGCCTGTAGGGGGCCATGGCAGCCAGTGTGAATGTGTGAGATTTGGTCATTAGTGGAGTGTGACAATATGTGATCTCTGGTCAGTTTATTAGCATGTGTGTAGGTTCTTTTATTGTTTTTAATATATTTTCTCTGTAATGCTTTTATCTCAAGAATAAATGTGCTTTCCTAGACAGAGCTGGGTGGTAACTTAACTGTGGCAATTACCCTGTTCGTAGCCTTCGAAGAGAAAGCAAAGCAGAGCGGGCTGGCTTAGGCAGTTTGACTTTGTTGGGCGGTCACAGTATAGAGAGGGACCTAAGAAGCCTGGAAATACCCCGGTCAGGAGGGAGAGACTAATGGGTCTGCCCAGGAGATGTGAAGGCTGGAGATCTGAAAGCCTATGGTGGGTCCCTTGCTGGACCACAGATGGGGAATACAGGTGCCATTGCCCTGTACGGTGACACACTCAACCCACTCCTGTATCCCACACCTACTCATCCTGCTCATTCCTGGCCAGCTACCCCTCCCTATATACACACCCCTTCCGGTACACTGCTCCAGACCCCTGGCATCTAATGGAAGGAAAGGGATAATCCTGTCCCTGGGGCTAAACCTGAGACCAACTGCAGCATTCAGCCACATTTCCCTCCTTTTGGTTCAATTCCATTCATACAGGTTTTATAATAATATATGGAGATATACCTATCTCATAGAGCTGGAAGGGACCCCCAAGGGTNTGGCTGTTCCCAGGGAGCTAATTTATTGCCTAGAGATGAGATTAATTTAAATCAAGAAACCAAATGTGTTGCATGCCTAAATGGAATTTGTTTCAGGTGAAAGCCGAAGCCCATTAAAAGATGAAACTCACTGACCAGGGAACAGAAACAATACCATGTGATTTACATAACCAGAGTTTTCCAGTTATCCCGGATTGGAATGTGTTTGAGAAAGGGACCTGCCAAACAGTTCTACATGACACTCACGTGCTAAATACCTGGTTACTTACTGACAATTCACAAGCAGGCTAAAGAGCTAAATAAGATCAATACACTGTTCACAACTAACAATTCAGCCAGCTCTACTCAGTGCCGTAGCTCCATGGCCTAACCTGCAGTCCGGTTTGATAACTTACCAGGTGTCTTAGTTTCATTGGGAATGAGGCAGCGCACAAAGTGAGGATGGGTGCTTCTCAGGTTGGTCATCAACTTGTTCAAATTCTCCTGTGAGAGAGAAAACCAGGGCTCTGAATGCAGTGAAAGATAGTTTTATTTTGCATTTTCCTGTCCAATGACAGGGCATGCAGTGCAGTGTTGAAAAGTGCAACTCACTTACCCTGAACACAGCAGATACCGTCTGGAAGGAACCACCCTTCTTCTTAGCACCTTTCTTGCTACCCCCGCTATCACCTTGGGAGGAGACACCAGACATGTCAGAGCAGATAGTATGTTCTATAGGCAGGGTCTTCCTTCGTGCAATAAGGAACCAAATATGTACAGTGGAGTTTTTTAAGTGAAGTGCTGCTGTATAATGAAATGGCTGATTGTGAGCTAGTGCATGGCACACTCTGCAGTGGGACGCATGGCTTTGAGGGAAAGGCCCTCATGTCATGGGGCAGGTGGCTTTGGTGGTACAGCACCCAGTGGCCTGGTATGCTTGAGTTTAGCGGGGAGCTGTCTGGATTTTAGCTTTGGGAGCAGCCTCAATTCTTTTAGTATTCAGGCCATCAAGGTCATTTGCTCTTACTAATGCAGTGGGTGCTCTACAGGGGCACTGGTACATTCCCCCTTGCAGAGGTGGGTGGAGGGCAGTGTGCAGCCACATTTTGCTTCACCAGTGTTCTCTCAAGATGGAGGGAGGGCCACCAGAAAAGTGGCCATGGACTTAGCTATCAGCTGTGGAGCTTGCGTTCTTCTTACTGCATGGGTTCTGGGTCATGGTGTAATGATTGGGCCTCCACATTTACCCGAACTGTGAGCTCAACTGTGAAAAGTGAATGAAAGTTCCTAAGATGGCACAATAACCTATAACAACAAATGGTGATGGGAAAAAGTGTAAAAGGGAGACAGACAGACTGGATTAGTCCAAACAAGGAAGACTATTGATACAACTCAAGGACTGTGTTAAGATCATGTCTGGTAAACAAGAGAAGTGTGGGACCAGAAATCAGTTAACCAAAATCGGCTCCCTTTTGGGGTGGTTAAAAAAAACAACACTTTTTGGAAGAAATTGTCTGACCACTTCTGCTGACTGGGACATGGGAGAGCCAGAAGGAGTGAGCTTCACCATCATGGCTACAACTCCTACCATCTCCTGGGACCCTGTGATCAACCATGACACTGTTGGGCCTTCATTGTTCTGATCTTGAGAGACATCCAGACCAAATGGGACCAGAGAGAGGGACCCAGATGACCTTGCCACCTCTACTGGCTCCAGCTAAATCGCTAACACCACCTGGGAGGTGAGATTTTGTTGCCTGCCCCACCCCTCGTCCCCTACATGTTCTTTTCCTTCCCCAACTTATTTTCTCTTTCCTAGCCCTCTACTTTTTCTTTCTGTCTAATGAGAGTACGGCTTAGCCAGCCAAGACTATCTTTTGCAACACTGCTGTAAGCCTGTGACCAGAAAGCGGCAGCTAAAAGCAGTGTTCTCAGCACATGGCTGGTGAGATGAAGGCAGCTGGCAGCTGAGGCACTTATATCTTACTGCTATTGATTAACTTTAGGGAGCAAAAAAGAAGCTCTTTTTTCTGTGCTGGGATCTTGCCATTGAGTTGTAGGGCTGTGGGCTGGTTTACTGGTTTGCTGTGTTTGGTTTGTTTTAAATATAGGCTTAGTGATTGATTGTCTGAGCAAAGTTGCCCTGCAGTAGGGGAGTTAGTGCCAGTTTTTAGCAAGGCTCTTGAAGTGAGAGCCTGGCAGTTCCTTTGATTAGGTCAGTGATTAGAGGCAGATGAGTGAGAGGGGAGGAGCCACCCATTCCAGCTGTGTGTGGGGCCCAAACTTTAAGAAGTGTGCTTGCTCCCAGTGGCAGGGAGGATGAAGGCAGCTGGGAGTCTAAGGGAATTAGCCAGCTCAGTTCACCAGCAGAGGAAGGCTGGGAGATAGGGTACTCTTTAACTTGCAGGTACTCTACAAAGAAGAACCTATGATAGGAGGAAAACGGTGTGTTGCCCACAACACTGTTCGCTCTTTCTCTGTCTGCATCTGTGGGTCCCCCTCCAGACAGGCATCCTGACCCTGAAGTCTTCCACCCAGGCTGTGGTCTTGACTTGCTGGGAATGTGGCCTGGGTGTCCATGCTGATGAAAGCCAGGCAGGGGGAACCCCAGAGTAAGAGGTGTCTGTTGGTGGAGTCCTGCAGGAAGCAGGTAAGAGCTGCAGAAGGAGGTAGCTCATCTGTGTAACATCCAGGAGCACAAGGACTTCAACAGGATGCAAGTGAAAACATCTAGGATGGAGGATGCTAGCCAACCACAGATGACTACAGTGGCACCACAAGAGGAAGGAGAACTGGCTGCTCTTTGAGGAGGAGACAGACTGCCGGCCTCCTTGGGTAATGACAGTGCTCCATCACCCACCTAGGTCCCCCCATCCATCGAGGTGAAGAACTGGTACACTGTACTGGCAACAGAAGGTGAGGAGCAGACCCCAATGGCTGAGGAGAAGCAGCCACCTGCCCCACAGCTGGGAGGCTCCTGGCAACAGCACCTGAGAGGAGGAGACATAAGATGCTGGTGGTTGGGGCACTCCCTTCTGAGAGAGACAGAGGCATCCATCTGCCGACCTGTTATGATGTCCTGGGAAGTGTGCTGCCCGCTTGGAACCTGCATCCAGCATGTTACAGAAAGGTTGCTGAGGCTCATCTGTCACTTTGACCAGTACTTCATCCATGTGGGCACCAATGATACTTCCAAGTAGACCCTGTATGCAGTGAGCAGATCAGCAGGGACTACAGGGCACAGGGATTTGGTGGGATAAATCTTATGACTGGAATGTTGATATGGAAGGATATAGCTTGAACAGGAAGGACAGGCAGGGGGAAAAGGGATGAGGTGGTGCATTATACATAAAGAACATGTACATTTGTCCTGCGGTCCAAAAGGAGGTGAGAGGCAGACCAATTGAAAATCTCTAGGTAAAGAAAAAAACTAGAAAGGGGGAAAAATAGGGGTGATGTCATCGTAGAAGTCTACTATAGACCACCAAATAAGGAAGAGGAGGTGAATGAGGCATTTCTAGAATGACAGAAACATCCAAAACACAAGACTTGGTAGTAATAGGAGACTTTAGCTACCCAGTCATCTGTTGGAAAAGTAATACAGCAAAACGTTCAGCAAGTTTTTGGAATGTATTGGGGACAACTTTTTGTTTTGGAAAGTGAAGGAAATAACCACAGAGAACAGGAAGGAATGGGTTGCAAATCTGAAGGTGGAAGAGAATTTGGGTGAAACTGATCATGAAATGATAGATTTCATGATTCTAAGGAAAGAAGGGAGTGAGAGTAGCAGAATAAGGACAATGGACTTCAGCAAAGCAGACTTCAACAGACTCAGAGAACTAGTGGGTAAGGTCTCGTGGGAAGAAAATCTAAGGGGAAAATAAGTTCACTAGAGCTGGTAGTTTCTCAAAGAGACAATATTAAAGGCACAACATCAAACTATCCTGATGTGAAGGAAAGACAGGAAGAAAAGTAAGAGGTGAATATGGCTCCATTAGGAGCTCTGTGATCACTTTAAAATCAAAAAGGAAACCTACAAAAAGTGGAAACACGGATGAATGCTAAGGAGGAGTACAAAAGAATAGCACAAGCATGTAGAGACAAAATCAGAAAGGCTAAGGCACAAAATAACTTAGAGAGAAAGACAAAGGAATGTGTAGGCCCTCTACTTAGAGGGAAAGGAGAACTACTAATGGAGAACACCGAGAAGGCTGAGTGTTTAATGCCTATATTGCTTCAGTCATCACTAAAAGGGTTAATTGTGAGAAGATACTTAACACAATTTATATTAACGAGGGGGAAGGAACTCAAGCCAGAATAGGGAAAGAACAGTTAAAGAATAGTAAGATAAGTTGTATGTATTCAAGTTGGCAGGATCTGGTGAAAATCAACCTAGGGTACTTAAGGAAGTAGCAAAAGCAATCTATGGTTTGTGATTATCTTTGAGAACTCCTGGAGGATGGGTGAGGTCCCAGAGGACTGGAGAAGGGCAAATATAGTACCTAGGGACAACCTCAGGAGTTACAGACCAGTCAGCCTCACTTTGATATCTGGAAAGATACTGGAATGAATTATTAAACAATCAATATGTAAGCACCTAGCGGATACTACCCAATAAAGAATAGTTAAGATTGATTTGTCAAGAACAAATCATGCCTCTCCTACCTAATTGCCCTCTTTGACAGGTTTCTGGCCATGCGGATGGGGGGGAGGGGAAGCAATAGATATGATATATCGTGATTTTAGTAAGGCTTTTTACACAGTCCCACATGACATTCTCATAAGCAAACTATGGAAATGTGGTCTAGATGAAATTACTATAGGGTGCATGCATAACTTTTTGAAAAAAAGTACTCAAAGAGTAGTTATCAATGGTCAAACTGGGAGGACATCTCCACTGGGGTCTCTCAAGGATCTGCCCTGGGTCCAATACTATTTAATATTTTCATAAACAATTTGAACAATGGAGTGGGGAGTATACTTATAAAATCTGTGGGTGACACCAAGCTGAGAGAGGATGCAAACACTTTGGAGGATAGGATTAGAATTCAAATCAACCTTGACAAAATGGAGAATTGGTCTGAAATCAACAAGATGAAATTCAGTAAAGACAAGTGCAAAGTACTTCACTTGGGAAGGAAAAATCAAATGCACAACTACAAAATGGGGAGTAACTGGCTTGATGGTAGAACTGTTGCAAAGGATTCTGGGTTATAGTGGATCACAAATTGAATATGAGACAATAATGTGATGCAGTTGCTAAAAAGGCTAATACCATTGGGGGGAGGGGGAATCTTAACAAAGGTAATGTAGGTCATTGTCCCGCTCTGTTCGGCACTGGTGAGTCCCCAGCTGAAGTAATGTGTCCAATTCCGGATGCCACTCTTTAGTAAAGGTGTGGATCAATTGTAGAGAGTCCCGAGGAGAGCAACAAAACTGATAAAATGATGAGGAAAGGTTTAAAAAATTGGACATGTTTAAGTCTTGTGAAATGAAGACACAATGGAGATTCTTGTTTCTACTCAGTGACAACTAGAGCTGAAAACACTGGTGAGCAGGCCTAGGGGCTGAGCTTTAGATCTGGTGTGGGGCCAGTGTTGCCATGAAAGACAACTCAAAGGCTGTAGCAATAGTGAGGTTCCCCACTATGGGGTGAAATCACTAAGCCTGTAATCTCTGGGCTAAATGGTGGAAGCTCAGAACAGGCCACCACAGCTGGAGGCAGAGGCAGCAGAAAGCAGCGAGCAGCGGCAGAGGTGGCAGCAGTGGCAAGCTGCTATAGCGGCATCGTTCAAACCATCCCTGCAGGGGTGGGAGGTGAACTCATCTGAATGCATCCCTGGATTCAGGACTTCAGTGATCTCAGACAACAAAACATGTGTGGGGTGCAGTGGACGGAACAGGGAATGGTGTTATAGGGACATTCATCCATTGGAATTTCACACTGCAAGGTGGGAAACTGAGGCAAACAACTTCTGCCCAAAGGGCTATGGGGCAGGTGTTTACTTATTGTTTGCATAATTTGTAATCATTCTTGCAGTGTTTTCCCAAATTAAGGCTGTATTCCCTCTGCTCTTAATAAAAGTTCCCTCTTGTTATAAGTAGACTCAGTGCTAGCATTGCCCCGTCAAGGCACCTGGGGTGGTGGTTAGTTTTCCCTGATTTCTGGGTGGAGGCTCAAGCTGCTTTTGTTTTATAATGTTAAAGGGACCCTGAGATATTAAACCCAGCCCTTATTGCTGCCGGCAGCCCTGGCAGAAGGGTACATATATCTAGCAGCTGACAGGAGCTGTATTGCTGGGGCTGGCTGTTTATTGACAGGAGGGTGTCTGGAGTGGCAGAGGGCTGCAGCTGTCATTCCCTCATATCTTTCTGTGCTGTGTCAGAGGCTTGGCTGCTGCATAGGGCAGCCATGAGGCATCTGGTCCTCCAGGACCAGAAACCTTTGTGGGTGTCCCATGGGGTGAGTGTCCGCCTCTATTCTGGGTGACTGTGGGCAAGTCACCTCATCGCTCTGTGCCTCACTTTCCCCATCTGTAAACCAGGAATAATGACTGACTGATCTCCATTAAAAAGCGCTGTACAAATGCTGGGTATTATTATTATTGCTCAGTTCTGTACAGGTTCTTACACCACACTCCTCACCATGCTCTGTGAGTGCTTTCCAGTTGTGCATTGAGCACATCTGTCACATGCTTGTTCTCTCATCCTCTCCTCAGGGGAAGGGAGTGGGGAAGGGAGTGTTTGTTCGGGATTTTTAAGACAATACATATCTATACCAGTCGCCATATGTTTCTGTTAGAGAAATGCACCTTGTCCTTAGAGTGGAAGGTGGGGAGGTTTGGGATGGTCCTTAGTTTCCCGGGGGAGTTTATTCCACAGCCTGGGCTGGCTCCTGAGAAAGCTCTGGCTCCTGATTCCCTGTGCTGTGTTTGCTCCAGGTCTGCCGCACTTGAACCTGGCTGTCTTGGCCAATTGTGCCAATGGCTCCCAAGCCTTCCTCACTTTGAGCACATGCCTGCAGTGCCACGAAGAGAGCGTACCTGTTTCTGTACCAGCATAGTTAGAGTAGAGAAAGGACAGCAGTTTCAGTGATGATTTCTGGTACAGCCCCACAACAGTTTCATTCAGGGGATCTTTGTTCTTGTCGAGCCAGCCTGAGATGTTGTAGTCCACAGTGGCAGCATAATGCACCAGGGCGAAGTGGGCCTCAGCCTTTCCTTTGACAGGCTTGGGCTTCTGGAAGTTGTTGGACTTGCCAAGATGCTGGTCATAGAGCTTGTTCNTTCTTGAAAGACACATCAGTTGCCTTGGGGAACATGCACTCCTCTTCCAGGATGGAGAAAATACCCATTGGCTGAAAGACACAGCGAGAGAGAGAGAGAGAGAGAGAGAGAGAGAGAGAGAGAGAGAGAGAGAGAGAGACAGATCACAAACTGGCCTCCTGGATGTGATCATCTGATTATCATGGTCTGGATCAGAATAGGATATTGTTTCAGTGGCTTTAACATTGCCACTAATAGTGCCTGTGGGAAGTGAACAGCAATATCTATCTTTGTATCTTTGCATATAAAGTCAGTGATGTGCACTATAGCTAATGACTAACTTTCCTCTCCCATGACTTTTTCTTTTATTGTCATCTCATTCCAAGAAATGGAAATAAAAGTGAAAGCCAGCAAGGAATCTGTCTGGAAGGTTTCAGTATATGCATTGCAGGGATGAGGTTGCAGTTTTACTATATAGTGATTGCCATTATAAATGTAGGGTGTCTTTTGCTTCACTAATGTTAGTGTGGTAACTTCTGTATCTCCTTTGTTAACGTTAATTACTTAGAAACAACAATTCTGAAGACTTTAATGATAAACACCAAACGTGCTGGGTCAGAGTCACTCCAGTGAGTGCTGGGGGTGAACGTTTCAATGATTCCACATTGCCGAACAGCCACATACTAAGTTTTCAGATGATTTTGGAATTGTTCTAGTATTTAAAAGTATTTTTTTAGTGTGGAGACTATTTTGTCAGAGCTTCTAAACTGATTTTGCTCAAGTTCCCTCCAAGCACATGACATTTCAGCCCAAATGGGAATATTTTGAGACATTCAGATATACAGGGGAGCAGCAAAGTGATGCCGCCAGCATTGCTTGGGGAGATAATGACTGGGGTTCAACCACTTCAGATGGAGCTTTCATCCAAGCTGCTCTAGGGAGAGATGGCATAAACCACCATGGAGCCACTGACTGTGCTGGAGATGGTGATTGACACTTGCCGAGGATCTGTCCCAGAGTGTATTATAGAAATAAATCTCTGTGAATTTTGCTCATAATCCAGACTCATTCTTTGTTTTAAATTTAGTAAAATGGCCTCAGATCTCGTCTAAGGACTTGTCGACACTGGCAGCGGCGTGTAGGGTACGTGTAGTTACACATCATAGTGAAAGGCAGGCTGCACGTGTAGCTACATGCAGCAGGGAAAGGCTCTGGCAGGGAGACGGCAGTAGGACACTACACTGCTAAAAAGTAGACAGAGGAGGCCCAGCTTGGGTGAGTAAAGAGCTGTGTAACCCACAGGATTCAGGCATGTCTTTACTCTGCCTCCTAAGCCAGACCTCACCATCTACACTGCTATTGAGACCCCTGCTAGCTGGGTGTGCAGGGTCTGTGCGCCACATGCCGCTGCAAATGAAGTCCTACTCTATGGTGGAAAGGGGCTGCAAGAGTCAGTGTCAGGACCACCCAGACATCGGGCAACCACTGGGTGTTGAATGTGATCAGTGGCTGTTGGGTGTGATTAATGGGTGAGAATACTGGATGGTGGCTGAGCACAGGGCATAAATGTGGGTGGTTGTGTGGGAGTGCTGGGCATGAATGTAATACCTTGGTCTAATTTCAGTTGTTGGGGTTAGTGTGAGGGTGGTGCTGGTGGCCTGAACTCCTGCATATCACAGACGAAGTGATCTGATGGTCCCTTCTAGCTTAAACCGTCATTCTGTGACTGTTGGACGTTGGGCAGTATGGTTAACTGTTAGTGCTGGATGTTGAGTATGAATCTGGGTGGCCGTGTGAATGTACATTTTGGATGCTTGGTGTGAAGTTGGACAGTGGGTGTGACTAACGCTGGCACACGTCGGTTTCTGCGTGTGAAATTCAGATATTCGAGGTGAATGTGGGACATTGGGATGAATGTTGCTGTCATTTATGAAATCTTTGTTGTGAGAAATAGATTGGAGCAACCTTAACTATAAGTTAATGACATTTGAGTGTATGGGAAACATCTACATTTCGACAACATGCTCATAACAATAGTACCTGAGCACAGGGCTGCCCGAAGGGAGTGGCAATTTGCCCAGGACCATTTGTTTGAGAGGGTCCCTAAACAGAGTCATGGTGTGACATCGCGCGCCAGGACACAACATCACATACTGACATTTGACCCAGCACCCTCTGTCATGATGAAAGGGCTGCCAGGCCAAACCTGAGTGGTGCTGTGACCCTGCACGCCAGGTCGTAACACCTGAAGTGGGGAGCTGGGCCCAGCCCCGCAGGACAGGAGTTGAGCCGCTGCTGCTGGGGTGGTGTAGTGCAGGATCCTTCCCCTCTTAGGGCCTGGTCTTAGTGGTAATTTTTTTGAAGGATGCGGGCACCAGTTTCAGATTTTGCTCTGGGCCCTTAAAAATCTCTGGGTGGCCCTGCCTGAGCATTATACATATAAGTAAGAGATAGACCAGCTTAATGAAGAGAAGATGAAGAGGTGACTTGATTACAGTCTGACTTGTTTACAGGTGACTTGATTACAATAATAATTGGCTCTTCAGTCTAGCAGAGAATCAGAGAAAGGTCTAACACAATCCAATGACTGGAAGTTGAAGCTAAACAAATTCAGACTGGGAATTAGGTGCAAATTTTTAATGGTGAGAGTAATCAACCATTGGAACAATTTACCAAGGATTGTAGTGGATTCCCCATCACTGACCATTATAAAGTCAAGATTTGACATTTTCCTGAAAGGTCTACTCTAGGAATTATTTTGGGGAAGTTTAGATTAGATGATCACAATGGTCCATTCTGACCTTGGAATCTAATGAACCAAATTTTTCACCCTTCCTTCAAAGCCCCTTTTTAAAAGGAAAATAAATCCTGGTCATTGTCTTATTTTCTCCTCAAAGTTTTATTCCTAAACTTTAAAATGCATGGAGTAAAAAACCAAGTAGAAACAAAAAAAGGCAAATTCAGACTACAGGTAAATTTTCTAGAGCACCATTCTCAAAAGTGACCTATTAGATGCATATAAGCTTCAGTCTTACTGAAAGTCAATGCACTGCAGGCTTTAAAGGGACAGATTTTCAAATGAATTTAGACACCTAAAGGTGCAGAGAGACACCTAGTGGGATTCTCAAAGCCAATTCCTCCTGATATGATCCCCTTGTATAGGGATGGGGTGATATTAAAAAGCTTTGATTTTAAACCAGTCTCCCTCTACCGATAGGAGGGAGTAATATACAGTGTCCAGCCTGACCCAAAATGACTAGAAGAACATTTGTCTTTCCTTTATCCAAAAACACTTCACTTTACCTTCTCAATGAGCTCAATGCAGGCAGCCAAGTCCATCCCAAAGTCAATGAACTCCCATTCGATTCCTTCCTTCTTGTACTCCTCCTGCTCCAGCACAAACATGTGGTGGTTGAAAAACTGTTGCAGTTTCTCGTTGGTGAAGTTGATGCACAGCTGCTCCAGGCTGTTAAACTGAACATTCAAAACACAAAACAGTGCTGGTTAATTTGGAAAAGTAGGACATTTCCTTAATAAGCAAACATTGCTATAACTCACATCAAAGATCTCAAAGCCAGCAATGTCCAGGACACCAATAAAATGCTGCCTGGACTGCTTGGTATCCAGCTGCTGGTTGATGCGTGTGACCATCCATAGGAACATCTTCTCATAGACCGACTTAGCTAGAGCCCCCACTGAATTGTGCACCTGCCAGAGACACCACCATAGCAAGAATTAGAGCTCAGCTAGCCTCTAAAGTTGAAACAACTGTCTGAATAAAATGGAAAGCAAAAGCTAGTGGCGCAGTACCTGCTGGACATTTTGTCCTTTGGTCACATATTCATTCCCCACTTTCACCCTGGGATAGCACAAGGCCTTCAGTAAGTCAGCAGAATTCAGACCCATCAGGTAACCGACTTTGTCAGCCACTAGCAAAAAGAAAGGAACTCAGCTTTAGACAAAGTCTAGAAAAGATTTCTCAGGTCCTCTAGTCTGTTAGCAACTCCCCACTTTGGGCCCAACTCAACTCCCGCACACTTCAATAGGAGTTTTGTCACTGACTTCAGTGGAAAGCAGTTCATGCCCTATATGTATTATCAATTATTATTATTAATATTATTATTATTTTATTAACACAAGCATAAACTACACTGAATGACCGTTCAGGTTGCTTGAAGGCACTCAGAGCCTTAATGCATGCAGATCAGAAATGAAATAAAAAATCTCCAGCATTCATTGCCACCTTCACAGTGCCTATAACCCTAGCGATAACATACTCTCCAGTGCTCCATATGGCCTTCACTTCCATCACCAGCAGTACACACCCCAACTCCATCCAAGTCACTTTACTGCAAAACTTTAACTTGACTCACACTCTTGTGTATCAAGAATCAGGCACATCTGACTGTCACATGATCCGCTTCCACCTTAACACTGCTGAAGTCACTAGTCAGATAGTTATCTTAGGTGCCTGTACACGAATGCAAGAAGCCTGAGAAACAAGCAGGAAGAATTGGAAGTCTTGGCACAGTCAAAGAACTATGATGTGATTGGAATAACAGAGACTTGGTGGGGTAACTCACATGATTGGAGCACTGTCATGGATGGGTATAAACTGTTCAGGAAGGACAGGTGGGGGAGAAAAGGTGGAGGAGTTGCACTGTATGTAAGAGAGCAGTATGATTGCTCAGAGCTCCAGTATGAAACTGGAGAAAAGCCTGTTGAGAGTCTTTGGGTTAAGTTTAGAGGCAAGAGCAATAAGGGACCACCAGACCAGGAGGATGAGGTAGAGGCTTTCTTTGGACAACTAACAGAAGTTTCCAGATCACAGGCCCTGGTTCTCATGGGGGACTTCAATCACCCTGACATCTGCTGGGAGAGCAATACAGCAGTGCACAGACAATGCAGGAAGTTTTTGGAGAGTGTTGGGGATAACTTCCTGGTGTAAGTGCTGGAGGAACCAACTAGGGGCTGTGCTCCTCTTGACCTGCTGCGCACAAACAGGGAAGAATTGGTAGGGGAAGTAGAAGTGGGTGGCAACCTGGGCAGCAGTGACCATGAGATGGTCAAATTCAGGATCCTGATGAAAGGAAGAAAGGAGAGCAGCAGAATATGGACCCTGGACTTCAGAAAAGCAGACGTTGACTCCCTCAGGGAACTGATGGGCAGGATCACCTGGGAGGCTAATATGAGGGGGAAAGGAGTCCAGGA
The DNA here is from genome assembly GCA_003942145.1 of Platysternon megacephalum. Classification (NCBI taxonomy): domain Eukaryota; kingdom Metazoa; phylum Chordata; order Testudines; family Platysternidae; genus Platysternon; species Platysternon megacephalum. Next base: position 978,377 of record QXTE01000311.1, read on the forward strand.
GAGCTGTCCATTTCAAGAAGGATGGTATTTTAAGAAGCCTTATTGAGGGCGCAGGAACAAACCATCCTGATGTGCAGAAAGAATAGCAAATTGGTAAGCGACCAGCTTGGTTTAACAGCAAAATCTTCGGTGAGCTTAAACACAAAAAGGAAACTTACAAGAAGTGGAAACTTGGACAGAATACTAGGGAGGAGAATAAAAATATTGCTCCAGCATCCAGGGGTGTAATCAGGAAGGCCAAAGCACAATTGGAGTTGCAGCTAGCAAGGGATATGGAGGGTAACAAGAAGGATTCCTACAGGTATGTTAGCAACAAAAAGAAGGTCAGGGAAAGTGTGGAACCCTTACTGAATGGGGGAGGCAACCTAGTGACAGATGATGTGGAAAAAGCTGAACTACTAAATGCTTTTTTGGCCTCGGTCTTCACAGACAAGGTCAGCTCCCAGACTGCTGCACGGAGCAGCACAGTATGGGGAGGAGGTGAGCAGCCCTCAGTGATGAAAGAACAGGTTAAGGATTGTTTAGAAAAGCTGGACATGCACAAGTCCATGGGCCAGATACAATGCATCTGAGGGTGCTGAGGGAGTTGGCTGATATGATGGCATATTGGGAGAGGTCCTGGATGATTGGAAAAAGGCAAATATAGTGCCCATCTTTAAAAAAGGGAAGAAGGAGAATCCAGCCTCACCTCAATCCATGGAAAACTCATAGAGCAGGTCCTCAAGGAATCCATTTTGAAGCACTTGGAGGAGAGAAAGGTCATCAGGAACAGTCAGCATGGATTCACCAAGGGCAAGTCATGCCTGACCATCCTGATTACCTTCTATGATGAGATAACTGGCTCTGTGGATATGGGGAAAGTGGTGGACTTGATATACCTTGACTTTAGCAAAAGCTTTAGCAAAGCTTTTGAGACAGTCTCCCACAATATTCTTGCCAGCAAGTTAAAGTAGTATGGATTGGATGAATGGATTATAAGGTGGATAGAAAGCTGGCTAGATCGTCAGGCTCAACGGATAGTGATCAATGGCTCGATGTCTAGTTGGCAACCGGTATCAAGCAGAGTGCCCCAGTGGTTGGTCCTGGGGCCGGTTTTGTTCAACATCTTCATTAATGATCTGGATGATGGGATGAATTGCACCCTCAGCAAGTTCGTGGATGACACTAACCTGGGGGGAGAGGTAGATACGCTGGATGGAGAAAGGGGATGGACAACTCCAGCTTTTGTAAAGGAAAATAATTGAAGTGCCCAGACCATATGTGATTGAGATCAACTGTGGAGAGTTCGACAGAAACCATCGACATCTACAGTTTGTTCCTCAGAAAGAACAATCAAAGCAAACGCTACAGATGGCACGTGCAGAAGAAGAAGACAGATTCCAAATCAACCAGAGACAGTTGTTGCAGCTAGTGGACAGCCAGATGCCCAAGTTGTTATGTGTTTGGAAAACAAGTACAATTCAGACACCCTTAACAGACTGATCCATGCTGAACTTTAAAGACAGCGTGACAGTGTAAATTTTGTAAATGGTAGGAATGGTAAAAATGTAGAGGGAGCTGTAACAGAATGTTAAGCTGTATTATAATGTTCAGCCACTGGGTGGAGCCTGTATAACATACTTAATTTCATTGTTTGCTGTGTTATTGTAGCCATGTTTGGCCCAGGACATTAGAGAAACAAAGTGTGTGAGGTCCTATCTTTTATTGGACCAACTTCTGTTGGTGAAAGGGACAAGCTTTCAAGCTACTACAGAGCTCTGCTTCAGGGCGTAAGCTCGAAAGCTTGTTTCTTTCACCAACAGAAGTTGGTCCATTAAAATGATATTACCTCACCCACCTTGTCGTGCTAATATCTCACAACAGCCATTCAAGGCAGTGCATTAAAATGTCTTATAGTGACCATATCTCTGGTATATCTCTCTGGGAAGGAAGCCATGTAGCCAGTTCATATCTTGGACAAGAACCTGACCTGCTAGTAGCAGCCGTGCAATCTACCATGTACACGGTGTCCATAACAAGTCCTGACCCCATTGACAGCCCTGGGACCTGACTTATTGACAGCCCTAGGACCTGACTTTCACCCTCTGTCCATAGAACAGGAAGCAGGGACAGCAGCAATATGCTTCTCTCCCATGCATCAGCCACATCCTGGAGAGGCCACAGCTAGGTGAGAGGAAAGGCATTCCCCATGGCCCCTGCTGATAGCTGTACCAGGTGGGTAACATTGCTGTGAACATTCCCCCACAGCATGTCAACCCAGGGGCCGCACTGCCTGACAGCTTTACCTTCTGTGCCATCCGGCTCCGCCTGCTCCTCTCGTTGCTTCTGCTTGAACTTTAAGTTCCCATAGTGCATGACTGCCCCTGTCATCTTGTAGATTCCCACCTTCTCCTCAGGGTTGAAGCCCAGGATTTCAATGGCACTCTGTGTAGAGGAACCAGGACAGTCAAACAGCACAAGGGTTCAAATAGACAGCTGAACTGTAAACCCCTTGGGGCAGGGCTTTGACAGGAAAATGGGCCTTGCCCTAGGTTGGGTTCCCTGCACACAACCACCCCCAGCATCTTGCTTGGCCGATGCCTGGCCTGGTGCTTTTCAGGCGCTGTGAGGGAGGGAGTGCGGCAATTCTAAAAATATCTTTTGTTTTAATTCCAATTCTCCTTGTGGTCAGGTGAAAGCAGCCTAAGCTCCTTATATTTCTGCTCTGGCAGGAAACAGCAGGGAGGGACTATTGTCAATTAGCAGTAACTAGGTGAGATTTGCTTTATGGATATAATTGTCTGACTGCAATGAACATTAGGAACCACTAGGGGGCGAAAAAGACCATGTCCAGGGTTCTTCACAGCCAGGTTTTCCCTGGTAATACAGCAGAACTTCAGAGTTATGAACATCAGAGTTACAAACTGACCAGTCAACCGCACACCTCATTTGAAATGAGAAGTACACAATCAGGCAGCAGCAGAGACACACACACAAAAAGCAAATACAGAACAGTACTGTGTTAAACGTAAACTACTAAAAAAGGAGGGGGGGAGTAGCATTTTTCTTCTGCATAGTAAAGTTTCAAAGCTGCATTAAGTCAATGCTCAGTTGTAAACTTTTGAAAGAGCCACCATAACGTTTTGTTCAGAGTTACGAACATTTCAGAGTTCCAGAGGTGTTCGTAACTCTGACATTCTACTGCAGCTGAAATAGCATCTTAAGCAGTAAGGCAGCAATGTATGGGACACTGGCAGCACTTCCGCTCCAGACCATCTCATGACTCAGAGACCCAGCATCACACCCCTCCCCTGCCTGTGTCCCTGCCAGGTGCAGCAGTACTGCAGGCTGCACTGTGGATGGAGCAGATGCGAACTGCCCATTGGGGCAGGGACTGTCTGTTCCGTGTTTGGACAGCACCTAGCCCAGTGCGGTCCTGGCCGGGCCAGGGCTCTGAGGTGCTTTGGTAATACAAATCACAATGACTGGCAGAGCAGGAAGGGGATGGATCTGCACCTGCATTCTGCTAGTGCTGTTACTGCCTTTCAGACCATGCAGCTCCATCCCGTTCAGGTTACAAAAAGCCTCGCTTCCAAGTGTTGATGAGGTTCCTGTGTGACTGAAAAGCGGGTGTGTGGGAGGCAGGGAACGGGAGGGTTGAGTGGCACCATTTCCCAGGAACTAGGAGCCCCTGCAGCTTTGGGCCAGCTCTCACTTCTCCAATCCATCATTCTCACGCACCGTGTAAAATGTCTGTTAGTCAAACTCCTCCCTCGACTCAGGGGCTGTGCTGAGCTGTGATGCAAACCAAGGGCTTGTGCACATGCTATGTCAGGGGTGTCTTTAGCCCTGTGGGTAAGGCACTTGCTTAGGATGTGGAATACCAGCGTTCAAATCCTAACTCTAAAGCAGCAACCTGAGCTCAGCTTTCCCCGCTGGGAGCACCTACCCAGCAGACTGTAGGCTATGCTGCTCTCAGTCTCACCTGCTGCAGGTGTTCCCTTTGTATAAGTACAGAAATAGTCCTTGCTCTACACGTGGGTGAGCATGGCTCTATAGCCTGGTGACTGAGGCACTCCGATAGGAGCTGTGGCTTCAAGCCCAGATCAGATCTGCCTGGAAGTTAGGAGACATGTGGATCCTGACCTGAGCTTTGCAGCTTGGGCCCATGTGTCATATTTACAGGTGCTGGGCCTTGGACAAAAGTTTGGTGAGCAAGATACGTTTTTGGATAAAACTGGAGGCCAAACAACTAATGAGTAACAATGTGTCCAGGCTGAGAAGGATTTTGTCATCTGAGCTGGTTGGGCAGCAGATCTATGGCACATCAGTGCAGCATAAAGGGGACAAAACTCTGGTAGTCCAGCACATGAATCAGGAGAAGGGTTTAGGAATTATTAGGAAAAATCCCTTTGAAACCATCTTCCCACAGCACAAATGCAGTAACGAAGCCACACACAGTACGAGATTGGATTGCAAAGGGGCAGAACCAAAGATTACAGTGCTATTGGGCCAAATCCATCCCTCGTGTGACTTTGTGGTGCTCATTGGATTTCTGCGAGGGATAGCGCTGACCCCACACAATGCCAAAGGGTTTGCTAGACCCTGTTGCTTCCTGTCTGTGCATGAGCTGATTTTCACCTCAGTGCAAAGGGGGAGCTCTGGGGTGAACTTTTCAATATTATGAAAAGGTCTGATAATGTTGGGAGGGGCAAGGGNGGCCCCCCCCCCCCCCCCCCCCCCCCCCCCCCCCCCACACACACTGCCAAAGAGGTGCTCAGGCCCAGGGACAGAGTATCCATATGGGGCACCAGGAGGAGAGGGGGGCTGCATTTGTGTTAGTGCCCTCCCCTATTATTGGGCTGGAGGCAGGCACCATGGTTATGTCTGGAGGGGGCAGACTGGTGAGCACAAGGGGTCCTTCTGGCCTTAACATCTATGGATATATGCATTTAGAGAAGTCAGTGGAACTCCTCTTGTGTGTAAGCGTATATAGGATCATGCCCCAAAGGGCCTAGGTCTGTGAGGTGCTGAGTGCCTTCTGCCCCAGTTATATGGCAGGGGAGGCATGTGCGCTCAGCACCTGTGAAGAGCATGAGTGGTTTGTAGTACAAGGAGCAGGATTGATGGGGGCAGAAAGGTGGGGTCAATGGCCAGCATTTTGGCCAGATGGTCCAAATATGCCTAATTCCCCTGCTATACATATTATTAATGATTTGTATTACCAAGCAGCTAGGAGCCTCCACCATGGACAGGACCCCAATACGCCAGGTGCTGTACAGCCACAGAGAGAAGAGATGCTCCCTGCCCCGCTATGATACTCACATCTGTAGCCATCAGCTCCTCACTGTCATCGATGCTGGCGACAGTGAGTTCGCCCTGGCTCACAAAGGGGAAGTCGTAGGGGTTGGTGGAAATGAGAAGCAGATCTGCAAACAAACAACGTGTCATTAGCTTCAGAGTCACAGGCCCAGGAGAATGGCTATATGGTTCGAATGCCATCGAACTAAACACAGCATGGCCAGCACTTACCAATGAGCTCGGGCTTCTTATTGGACATTATCTGGTAAAAAATATGATAGCTCCTTTCACTAGCCAACTGAAATGTTACCCGGGATTTCTCCAGGAGATCTAATGGGGCAAAGAGTCAGACAGTTATTGTACAAGGCAAATTCATTATCAATACTGTTCAAATACTGCCCATAAGAGCTTGCTGCCACTCACAAGTTTCAATATCTGCTGAAGCCAGCTTCCCTGTGGTCCCAAAGTGGATCCGGATGAATTTGCCCTATTGAATTATACAAACCCAAATCAACACTCATGCTGTGAACTGAGCAGCTACAGCGGTCAGTGTATTTCATGTGGGATATGTTCTCTGCCTACTCTCCAAGAATTGAAATGAACTCACAAAGCGCGAGGAGTTGTCGTTCCTCACTGTCTTGGCATTGCCAAAGGCCTCCAGGAGCGGGTTGGCCTGGATGATTTGATCCTCCAGGGTTCCCTAGGTGCAGTACAAAGATTTCCCGTTAAACCGTGCAGTCGCTTTAGGTGGAACTTTGGAAAGGAAACAGTACAAACCACGCCATCCCTCTTGGCTCTGGCTCAGCATGCCTAACCGTAAGCCTGCAAGTAGTCCCACCGACTTCAGTGGAGACCTGCTGAGAACCATCCACTTCCTTAGGCGTCTTAGCTGAACCAGGGCCCACTATGGACATTTGCCATCACATACCGACCTGCCCACCGCCATTAATGAATGGGAAGTTCAGGGTTATGCTGGGATTTTCAAATCTGCCTCAGGGAATCAAGCTACCCACTCCCACTTGCTGATGTCTAGTGGAAGGTGAGCATTTGACTCCCTTTCACTCTCCCAGGTGCCACCGCCCACAGCTGCCCTGTAGGCGTGTTATACCCCACAAGTGCACAGCTGTCCCATAGGCGTGCTGTATCCCACACGCGCACAGCTGTCCCGTAGGCGTGCTATTCCCCACATGCGCACAGCAGTCCTGTAGGCGTGCTGTACCCCACAAGTGCACAGCAGTCTTGTCAGCATGCTATACCCCCCCCCACACACACACAGCTGTCCCGTAGGCGTGCTGTACCCCACATGCGCCCAGCTGTCCCGTAGGCGTGCTGTACCCCACAAGTGCACAGCCGTCTTGTCAGCATGCTATACCCCCCCCCACACACACACCTGTCCCGTAGGCGTGCTGTACTTCACATGCGCACAGCTGTCCCGTAGGCGTGCTATTCCCCACCCGCACACAGCTGTCCCGTAGGCGTGCTATTCCCCACACGCGCACAGCTGTCCCGTAGGCGTGCTGTACCCCACAAGTGCACAGCAGTCTTGTCAGCATGCTATACCCCCCCACACACACACAGCTGTCCCGTAGGCGTGCTGTACCCCACATGCGCACAGCTGTCCCGTAGGCGTGCTGTTCCCCACACGCGCACAGCTGTCCCGTAGGCGTGCTATTCCCCACACGCGCACAGCAGTCCCGTAGGCATGCTGTACCCCACAGGGACTTTCAGCTAAAAAACCCTCAGAAACTAAACAGTTAATTTAAATATTAGAAGTGGAAGAAATTTCAAAACCTCTGGGAAGGCATAGGAATAAAGCACTAATGTAGTGATCCTAAAGTGGAGAGGAGGCAGGGTTGTTTAACCAGTGGGGATGCTGGTCACTAAGGCCTTCACATCAAAAGAATATATATGAAAATACTTGTGGCCCAGAGGCTACTCAAGAGAGTCCCAGCAGGCATGTACCTCCATGCCCCAAGTTGAGAAGGGACTAGGAAGGCAAGTTGTGACCCAGCTGTGGCCAAAGGGCAAGGTTGAAAGAGGACATTTGACTTGAAGAGAGTCCTTCTGACAATGGAAATACAGCCCTAAGTGAGGCATTGGTAGGAAGGAAATTTGGAGGTTCAGATGGAATTTGAGGAGCAAATACCAAAGATATAAAATCAGACTTCAAGTGTTGCTATTCTTTAACAGAAGCAGGAAGCCTGTGTGAGAAGCTTTGGGTGCACTGGTCCACCTGGGAGCAATTAAGGAGAACAAAGATATTGCCGAGAGGCTAAATAATTGCTTTGCATCAGCCTTCACCACAAAGGATACATGGACATACCTGCTCCTTTTGGTAATAAGGGTGAGGTTCGCTCAGGGGTGGAGGTTTCAAAAGAAGACATGTTGGAACAAACCGATACGGTAAAGAGCACCAGGTCACCAGAAGCTTAACAATGAAGCACCCGAGCTGCTAGTGAATCATTTGGAATCTCATTAACATCAGCTCCTTTGCTGCAGTGTTGAAGGGTAGCAAATGTTCTTGCTAGAATTAGAGGCATCAGGGTGCCCCTGGGAATTACAGAGCAGGAAATGTTACTCTGGTATCAGTTGAGCAAGGCCTTTGTCAAAGCCCCTCACAAGATGCTCTTAGCCTGTTAAGGAAATTGAGGATCAGATGGTGGCCATGACTGCCCAAGGGCATAGGGTGCCAGGCTCCGTGGTGCCAGCTACCCAGACTGCAGGTGGAAGCATGGGGGAGGAGAGTAGCCTCCTCTGGACCCCTGCCCCATGCAGTACATTCTTCACCAGGCAGAGTCATAGGCTGCTTCCTGGGCTACTCCTGGGGCAGCACAGCAGTACATGGCAAAGAATGGACTGACCCTGGAGACGGGAGATAAACAAGGTATAGAATATGATCAAGGTAAAGAAATAGTGATCAGTAGAGAGCGGGAGACAGGCTGAACAGAAATGCCCATTCGCACGCTACATGTCGGATGCTGTTATGCCACCATGTGCCCTGGTATCGTTGAGAAGGAACCAGTATTCTACTCCGTCTAATAGGAAGATTTCAGACCTGAATAAACTCAGCAGAGGGCAGAGCAGGTTGTTGTGCATCTGAGAGGCTCTTACTTCTCCTTTACATTCAATGCATGCTGCACAGCCCCCAGCTGAAGTTTAGATCAGCACCTACCTGGAGAGCAGCTGGTGAAAGCTGAGCTCATGCAGGCCTGCAATGATGCTAGTGGGAAGTGGGAAGTGCTTGTGAAGAACTCGCTACCCCCATAACAGCCTGACAACCCAAGGCATCGGCTTCAGATTGCTAAGAGTCTCCTTGGACTCTGCCCTGCCTTTGGACACTCAAATACTCCTGGAGCCAAAACCCCTTTGGTCTGTGCCCCTTTCTCTCTGACCATGGCAATCCACGCCCTGGTATCATCTGGGCCTGATTAATGCAGTTCTCTGTATTTCCTAATGAAGCCATGTGCCCACGAGAAAGCTCCAGCTGGTTTGGAAAGAGCAGCAAAAGTCACTGGGAACATGCCAGCCTGATACTCTGCTCTCTCACTGGCTCCTCACTGAACAGAATCCAGTTTGTGGTCGTCCTGACTCTGAAACCCTGCATGGAATGGTCCCAGCTACCAGTGGTGCCAATCAGGGGCAGTTGGGGGGTAAATGCCCCCGCCCTGCTCAGAGTTCTGTAGGCCGCAGAGCTGGGGGGCCATGGCCCGACCGCTTTTACACAAGGGTCCCGTACTAAAGCAGCTGCTGTTGGTACAGTCCAGAGCATCGCTGTGTGGAAATTTGACCCAGCCACCCCTGCGTCGCAGCAGAGTGGGACTGAGCCAAATGGTGGTGTGACCTGGCACGTGTGGAGTCTGTTCCTGTAGGGAAGAGCATGGGGAGTCTGCTGAGACCTCGACTCCTGGCAGCCCTGGCTCATGCACTATGTGGGTAAGAGGGGAGACTCCCCAGCCAAGGGAGACTTGGGGTCCCTGCAAGGAGGTGGATGAGCGGGGACTGAAACAGGGTCCCTGCCAGGAGCAGGGGACAGGGACTGGAATTTGCCTCCCTCTCCCCCTCCCCCGCCCCAAAATATGAACTGGCACCACTGCCAGCTACCCCAGAACCCTCCCTTCACAACCACAAGCTCCCAGAGCAGCTACGTTCCCTTCACAACCACAAGCTCCCAGAGCAGCTACGCTTTGCTGGGCTATAGATATCATCCACCAACAGAGGACGCCTGATGCCCTTGGGAGACAGAGCCTTCACAGGCACCAGACCATGACTGGAACTCATTGCCAGGTGAAATAACAGTGACCACTAACCTCAGCACATTCAGAGCTAAATGCAGCGACTAGAGAGCCCCCAAGCCCCAACTCTTCTGTTTTCCCTGGACAGGCACGTGATGAGACAAAGCACTGGAAGTGGATGCTACAGATCTACCTGCATTTTGCTAGGCTGCTGATCTTTCTTCTTCTCCCCAGCAACTGCAATTGTTGCAAAGTACTGGATGACGCGCTTGGTGTTCACAGTCTTCCCAGCACCAGATTCTCCGCTGTTGGGGGGGGGAAGTATTCACTTGTAAAAAAATTAAATCTATTCTTCGCATCCTATCATCTTACTCACAGGTACTGGAATATACTCACGTGATCAGGATTGACTGGTTATCACGGTCTGAAAATAAAATGGTACAAAGAGCTATCAAATGGGCCGTAGTGCACATTGCATCCTAAAGCCAAACTCTGTTCCACCTCCAACCCCCAGAGACTCCACCAAAACCAGGACACTCTGCCTGGGGGAGTGATTTTAATGTTCCATTTCCAAAGCTGTGGTCGAAGCTGAGGAAACACCACACTTGGCTGGAGCTCAGATGTGCAAAAGGGGCCAGTTGCAGAGCTGACTGGGCTGGAGTTTGTTTACAAGACTCTGGGTTTTCTATTAATATTTTAAATATTTATTGACTTCGAGTCAAATTCTCTGCCCTGCTCTGTCCCTAGCTCCCATCTGGAATATGACGCTTCTCTGTGCTTAGTTGCAGGGCAGGACCTTAGGGATGGCTGCCAACTGATGCCGTTAGAGTAGTACCCAAGCTGTTCTAACCTGCACTGGACCTAGGGCTGGTCAGAGAATTGGGGAGCTGTAACCAGTTCCTTGATGGCCCCTTCTCTGCTGCACTGAACATTAACCCCTTAGGCCCTGATTATGTCTCACATAGATATGCAGAGCAGTGCCAAAGCCTAACCCTAACCCAAAACTTGTCACAAACTTGACCCGATAGTTTCAGCTTGGAAAAAGGTTTTCAAACCACGAATCTATCTCACTTTATAACCTTTAGCCCAGTGGTTAGAGCAGTTGCCTAGAATGTGGGAGACCCAGGTCTGAATCCCCACTCTGGAACAGAGACTTAAGTGCACAGCTTCTGCCTCCCAAGTGAGCAGCCTAACCAGCAGGCTATACTGGGGTTGGGGCCTCTTAATCTTGACTGTTGCAGCTGTTCAACTTTGAATACATTCTTAAATGTTTATTGGGGCAGAAGGAAAGAGAACGGTTCTATAGCCTGGTGATTAAGTCACTCCCCAGGAAGGTAGGAAATAAGGAGTCAAATCATCTTGCTGCCTGATTCAGAGCTGAGTACCTTCATCACCAGGCTATGGTCTCTCGCTTTGGTTCAATGAATATTTAAATATTTATGCTTAAATGCTGTGCTCCGTTAACTGGGCAGCCAGCCCTGCACATCGCTGCAAAATACTAGGATTTTCCCCTCCAGGTAAATGACTCACCAGTTAACATGAACTGATAAGCGTTGTCAGAGATGGAGAAGATGTGGGGTGGGGCCTCTTGACGCTTTTTGCCCCTGTAGCCAGCCACCACCTCAGGGTTGTACACTGGCAGCCACTTGTAGGGGTTGACAGTGACACAGAAGAGACCTGAGTAGGTCTGTACAAAGAAGAATGGAAGGACTGTTAGTTCTCATGTGCCCATGAGAATTACATATCTTTATGCAGAAAAGAAGTTTTAAAAATCCATTTACATAGATCATCCAGGCTGCGTAACGCTCTTTGAGGTTATACAAGACAGCAGGCTCATGGAGCTGGGTCATCATCACCATGTCCTCGACTTTATCATATTTGGGAGGATTCATGGGGAAGACTTGGTCATCCTTGGCAGTCACAGTCTGGCAAAACCAGAAGAGAACAGGTGAAGAAAGCTAAGCAAGGAAACTTTCTGAGCTGCATGAAAATCACTTGAAGCGGATGGTTTAATTTCCTACTTACTCTGTCATCATATGTTTTGACCGTGACTTTGTCACTCTCCCTGCTCTGGATGATTCCTTTCACATACATTTCTTTATCATCGATTACAAAGCAGGCTCCTTTAGCATCAAATGGGCGATTCTGGGCCTCAATCCTCTCCTTCTCAGGCTTCCGCAGATAGGGAGCAGCATCTCCAAAGATTGACATCTCCGCATCTGAGCTCATGGCTGAAGTTTGGCTGGGGAACCAAGGATGTGTTTGAAATTCAGCACTGTCTGACAATGGACAGTTTCAGTGCCAGGACTTCTGAACGCACACTCTCTTTTTTCCATATTTAGGGACTGGCCTGTGTAAACCATTACCAGGACTTATTAACAGCACTGGGGCCACTACAGGCCTAAGTTCAGTCTGGTGTTAAAAGCAGATAAGGGAATACCTAGAAACAGCATCTACATAAAGTCAGTAGGCCTGGATGACGGACATTCTAGGGCTTTTGGGGAATTAGACAATGAAAAAAATGGAACCACCGATGATTACTTTAGAAACGGCTCGGAGAATTAAAGGTATCAGGGAAATGTGGAGAAAAGCAAAACTGAATCTATCTTAAACAAAAAATGTGACCCTGAAATCCATCATTCTGTAGTCTGAAGGCTTGTCTCCACAGAGACTTATTGGACAGCAAGTCAGGGTGTGAATGTACAGGGCACTAAGGTGCTGTGTGGAACCTGCTGCCAAGCACTAAATGTTCTGTAGTGAGTAGCTGGTGGAGTCCCATAGGATCCAGTACTAGTCAATATTTTCATTAATGATTTGGATAATGGAGTGGAGAGTATGCTTATGAAATTTGTGGATGACACCAAGCATTTTGGAGAACAGGATTAGAATTCAAATCAGCCTTGAACATTGGAGAATTGGTCTGAAATCAACAAGATGTAATTCAGTAAAGACAAGTGCCAAAAAGGATATGTAGGAAGGAAAAGTCAAACTCACAACTACAAAATGGGAAATAACTGGCTAGACAGTAGTACTGCTAAAAAGGACCTGGAGGTCATAGTGGATCACAGATTGAATGATAGGCAACAATGTGATGCTGTTGTGAATAAGGCTAATAGAATTCAGGGGTGTAGCATACAAGACATGGGAGGCAATTGTACTGCTCTAGTTGGCCCAGGTGAAGCCTCAGCTGCTCAGCTGGAGTACTGTGTCCAGTTTTGGGCTCCACACTTTAGGAAAGATGTGGGCAGGTTGGAGAGAGTCCAGAGGAGAGCAACAAAAATGATAAATGGTTTAGAAAACCTGACCTATGGGGAAAATATCTAAAAAATGAGCATGTTTAGATTTGAGAAAAGAAGACTGAAGGTGGGACCTGATAACAGTCTTCAGATATATTAAGGGTTGGTATAAAGATGGTGATGATCAACTGTTCTCCTTGTTTACTAAAGGTAGGACAAAAAGTAAGGGGCTTAATCTGCAGCAAGGGAGCTTTAGGTTGAATATTAGGAAAAACTTCCTAACTATAAGGATAGTTAAAGTCTGGAATAGGTTACCAAGGGAGGTTGTGGAATCCCCATCACTGAAGGGTTTTAAGAATAGGTTAGACAAACAGGGATGGTCTAGGTTTACCATCAGCACAGGGGGGAAGGACTAGATGACCTCTCGAGGTCCCTTCTAGCTTACATATGATTACACAGCTGGAGTTATAACAGAATATTAAGCAAAAAACTATGGATCATACCAGCCAAACTAGACTGCTTTTTAAAACAGAGTAACAAAGTTAGTGGAGTTAATAAAGTAATGTTACCTGGATAGGAATAAAGCATTTGATGGAGCATTTCACAAAATGTCACTTACAACATTACTGCGAATATGAATGTTGTCATATGGGGTGAAACTGGCATATGGACAACTGCAATTAATGGAAGGGTAATGTTAAATAGCCACACTGTTAGAAAGGAATTTGCCTAGGAGCTGTACTACAGAGATGGGGGTTAAGCCCAGTTTTATTTCACATCTGTGTTAATGATCTACAAGAGATGGCAAGCAGCACATGGACTAAATCTGCAGATGACACTGGGATTTGACAAGCCCAGTATGAGCACAAGACTGACACAAAGGGACCCTGGGGTAGTAGAAATAGGGGCAGAAAACCACAGAAACAATAAGATTCAGTCTGGACAAATGCAAACTCCTACACTAGAGGAAAATCTCATCTAAACTGCTGCTATTCAACAGGAGAAGATGCAGGATTTGGAGACCCAATTCTCATTAATAGTAATGGGAACTCAGCTCCCAAAGCCTATAAACTGCTTTAAAAATCCCTGCTTGAGTGTATAGAGCCTGGATAGGCAACTAAATGGGCCATGCAGGGCCGGTGCAACCACTTAGGTGAACTAAGCGGTCGCCTAGGGCGCCCAGTGGTTGGGGGCGTCTGAGATTTTTCCTCCCTCCCCTCCCTCCCCTCACACAGAGTGCGGCACGGCTGATTGGGCGCCTGGACTGATTTAGCCACTCCCATTGGCCTCCAGCAGGCAGAGTCCCTCCCCCGCTCCCCCCTCCCCTTGTCTCAGCGTCCTGTTTGTTTTGGCTGCATGTGGAGCCAGCGGCTGGAGCGGCATGGTGGTAAGGGGAGTCGGGGGGGCTGTCAGGGGGCGTGGGGAGGGTTGGATGGGTCGGGAGTTCTGGGGGGGCTGTCAGGAGTCAGGAGTGTGGAGAGGGGTTGGAGCAGTCAGGGGACAGGGAGCAGGGGGAGGGTTGGATGGGTCGGCAGTTCTGGGGAGGTGTCTCAGGGGGCGGGGAATGGTTGGATGGAGCATGGGAGTCCCGGGGGTCTGTCTGGGGGCGGAGGTGTGGATAAGGGTTGGGGCAGCCAGGGGACAGGTAGGGGGTAGGGTCCTAGGGGGGCAGATAGGGTGGGGGGGGTCTCAGGAGGGGGCAGTCAGGGGACAAGGAGCAGGGAGGCTTAGGTAGGGGTGGGGTCCTGGGGGGCAGGTAGGGGCAGGGGTCCCAGGAGGGGGCAGCCAGGGGACAAGAAGCAGGGAGGGTTGGGCGTTCTGAGGGGGGCAGGAAGTGGGAGGGAATGGATGTGGGTGGGGCTCTCCCCCCCCATCCTCTTTTTTGATTGTTGAAATATGGTAACCCTAAAAAGTGGTTCTCTGGCTCGGCAGGGAGGAGCCGCCTTCCGGAGGGACCGGAGAGCCAGAGTGTCAGCTTGCGGCGGTGGCGAGCCCCAGCCATGGAGGAGCCGGCGCAGCACAGGGGGGCAGCAACCCTGCAAAGGCGGCGGCACCGCTAACGGGGAGCAGCCGTGCCTCCTGCCCAGGCCTCGGCCCGGCGTGCCCCCCCCCCCCGGGGGGCTCCTGCAGGCTGTAGCAGTTGCATGTGGTCGGTGGCCCCCGTGCGCCCCCCGGCTTCCCCCTCACCGTGCTCGAGCTCTGTGGCTCCCAGGCATGTAAGCTACTGGGGCGCAGGGCCGAGGCTACTCTGGGAGGGGCAGCACACGGCAGTGGCAGCTCACACTCCTGGGAGCCGCAGAGCCCAAGCGTGGCAGGGGGGAGCGGGGAGGTGCACGGGGGCTGACGCCTGCATGCATCCACTGCAGGAGCCCCCAGGGAGGTGCCAGGTGGCTTGCAGCCCGGGCAGGCGCACCCCCCGGCTTACCCCTCACCGCGCTCAGGTTCTGCGGCTCCTGGGAGTGTGAGCTGCTGTTGCCCCTCCCGGAGCAGGCTCAGCACCCTGCGCCCCAGCGGTGGCTCACACGCCCGGGAGCCACAGAGCCCGAGCACGGCGAGGGAGCAGCTGGGGGGCACATGGGGGCCTGCATCCGCTGCAGCCTGTAGGAGCCCCCGGGGGGGGGTGCCCAGCCACAGCCTGGGCAGGAGGGACGGGGGGTGCGGCTGCTCCCCGCTAGCCGCGTCACTGCTTTTGAAGGGCTGCTGCCTCCCTGCGCCGCGCCAGCTCCTCCATGGCTGGGGCCCCTGCAAGCCGATGCTCTGGCTCTCCGGTGCCTCCAGAAGGTGGCTCCTCCCTGCCGAACTGCTGCAGTGGCCCAAGCACGGGAAAGCCAGTGAGTGGACTTGGGGCGGGGGCCACCAGGGTGGGGTGGGGAGGGCTCGTGAGGGGGCTGTGCACCCTCCAGGGGAGTTCAGGGGGTGGGGAGGGGGGAACCTGGGCTGGGGAGCAGCCCCTGGGCACGGCTGGCCCCTGCGGTCTATAAAGGCTCGTTTGGATTTGCCCCTCAATTAACCAATGTGCGGGGGTGGCCAAGATGAAAGTTTCGCCTAGGGCGCAAAATATCCTTGCACCGGCCCTGGGGCCATGTAACTATGAGTGTCCAAAGGGAAGGGTCCAAAGGGTAGGAACACCAAGGAGGGAGAGAAATCATTTACCAAGGAAATTCCTGGGACCGATGGGGTAACATGGAGCACAGAAACTGGAGGCTGAATACTGGGAAATTGTGTGACTGCTGAGATCTATTAAATTGTTGAATACGCTTTAAAGAAAGACATGGAAGCATGAAGGTGTCAGACATTTAACCCTGCATGGACAGATTGTAGGACACAAGCCTGAGTGTCTGGGCAATCGCCGCTCTAATTTCAATGGCCCATTGGATTCCTGACAGATATGTGTGGGCAGCCCCTGCCAATGCTGGTGAGCGCCATCCTGTTTGCCAAAGCACCAGCATTTCCATGAGCATTAGGAAAGGAAAGGAATGGCCTAGGGCTGCGCTGGCTCCATTAGCTCTATGGGGAAGGTGGAGGGATTGGCCACTGCCATAACACTGGCCACACTGGCCCCAGAGACCTGTTGTATGGGGAGGAGGCAGACATGCATTTTTCTTCCAGAGGAAATCCCCCAAAGCTAATGCAGCCAGGTATTCACTTCTGGGTAGAACCTCCCACACTGTGCTGTAAGCTCCTTTCAAAGCAGAGCTCCCTGTTCAGGGCCCAGTGGAGCCATCAAGGAACCCCACCTTGTTCTGCTGCAGGGGGGTCATGGCAACCTCCACTCCCCCCACCCGAGGGAATGACCTGGGGAAAACACAGACACAGGAACAGCCTAGAGTTTTCATGAAAATGACCAGTCTGATCACTGGTGAATGTGGAGGTAAATTAACCATTTGGACTGCCAAGAATGTGCCCCATCTCCAGAAGGGCCTTTCCATTCTCCTCAGAGCATTTTACTGAGGGACAGATGTGATTATTTTCTAAAAGCAGAGTGGAACCTGTGTGGAATAGAACTGCATTGTATTGGGAAGGCAGGTCACACGCTTCTACATGCTGCATGGAGGCCGAGACCTCTAACAAACACAATCAGCGCCATTCAGAAGCAGAATGGGGGCGGGAGGGGGGAAGACTTTAACAGGCTCCTCTTACAATAGTCCACGGTCTTTGCTGATCAATAGGCTGCAAACAATTGCAAAGCTGCAGAATACTGTCAGCTGGTTTTGTTTACTTCGTATAACAAACCTCTTACTTTTACTTAGCAAAACACAGTGTGCTGGTCGTGCTGGGCTCTCACAGATCATTTTTGGGTTTTGTTTAATTTCCGACAATGGGTTTTGTCATTTAGTTTTATAACTCACATTTTGTATTCACCAAATGCGTGTTGAATTCTCCTGACAGTTCTCTTCACCCCTTCTGCCCAGAACTGAATCATTCCTTATATTAAACACCACGGAACACGTTCTTGCCAATGAAAAGAGGACACACAATTTCGGGGTACTTGGTTTATAGCAAGTTTATACTACTAGATCATCCATCTAGCTCCTCATTACCACATTTCCCTTGCATTTTTCGTCAGACCTTAAGTGTCTGCCCTTGTAACTGATCCAAGAGTCTGTCCTGTAGGGGCTACAGTGCATGCCGAGCCAGGGTGTGAATCTACAGTGTGCTAGCCTGCTGGTTACTGACTGTCCGTGTGGACCCTGCTACCACACCCTGAAAGATCCTAGTGCACTTTGATCTGCTGCTGTTTCAAAGCGGAGTAGATCAAAGTGCACTAAGGAACTTTTAATACATGGTAGCAGGGTCCACAGGCCAGTTAGTGCAAAGCAGGTGCATGTGCTCCGCCTGCCGTGCACTAGCAGACCATGTAGACAAGCCTTTACCGATCCATAAGATATTTAGCAATGGTCAGTTTAATTAGACTCTTGCAGGAAGATGCTAGCACCTGGCTGTGTATGCTGAGGTACTTACTGCTAACAAAACCCCAGCAAGCAACATTCCTTACAATGTTGGCGTCAGGGCTGCCACCTGTCTCTCTGGGCAATATGGACCAGAGCTAATTAGCACAACATCTTACTTCTACCTTTCTAAGGTCTGCTTGCTCTGCTACAAGGTGGGAATTGCTAGGCTGGCAGGACGGCTTCAGTCCATTCTGCTGACATTGGTAAAGCTAATCCCACTGGTAATTCATGAACAAATTCCCAGCTTGCCCAGGAGCTTCAAAGCGCAAGGTCAGCATGTGCTAGCTGGAGAGATCGGTCAGTACTGCACACCAGACAGCATTTCATCTTGTGCATAAACTACACACATTGCTCAGGGATATCAGCACAGGTACACACTGCATTTAAAATGACTCTTACCTTCAGTAACCCAAGGAGGCAAACTGTGTTCGGTATCTCCTTATGGTGTTGAAAAGAAAGAAAAAGAAAGTTAAATCCAAGAGAGTTCATTGTCTTGGTTATCTAGTAGCTTAGTGTCTTTTACCATCTACTCTGAGTATTACTGTACTACACAGCTGAATAATAGGATTGTGGAAAAGGGAGCATGTTTCCCATTTCATGTATAATTGCTCTTAACCATTAAACTACACAGGAGTTCCTCTGGACTACCAATTTGGATCCAAGCCCCACAGAGAACCGCATGTATCCCACAATCTTACTGTAAACTATTGACATTAGAACACTGAACCAGCAAACTGAGGTGCTGGGAAAGGTCAGATGCATTAAATATATTGTCCTGCATCAACACCTGCACTGTTAGCTTTTTTGTGCCTTTGGCAGGCTAAAAGGTGGTGAAGTGTGCTGAGGGGCCTCCTGCTTCTGTCACCACAGCCACATGTGCACAGCGTGGGACAGTTCTCTCTTACACTAAATGTGAGTGTATCCAGAGTGTCACAAATGGGGAGTGGGACAGATCTTGCTCTTCCCTGATCCCTCATGCTCTTCAGCTGAGCAACATCGTAGTCCAGTCCCCAGAGTGTGGGCAGGCATCTAAGACTTACCTTGAGATGCTGAGCTGACAAAGAATAAGGAAGCCTTAGCCCTAGCCTCTTTATACACTGTCATCTGCCAACACAGCACTCTACCCCTCTATTTTTGGTGAATAATAATTTACTCTTTAGTTGTAAATGTGTTGAAGCTCTGATCTCTCGCTCTCTGTTAATTACTGAGAGACATGATTGGCTGAAGGTTGCATGGAGTCAGCTGCCCTGAGATTTTTTTGCTTAGTCACACGCATTGCCCTCTGAAAGGCTGCGGCCGGCCTGAGGGATGGAGGAAGCTGGAAAAAGTCCCTGATAATCCCAAATAAGGGAATCATCTGCACCCGACCTTGGGAGATTACTTCAACCAGTAAGAGATTTCTTTTCAAAATGTAGGCTTCACAGATTGTAACTGTCTAGTGCAAATCACACTATCTATCTATCTATCTATCTATCTATCTATCTATCTATCTATCTATCTATCTATCTATCTATCTATCTATCTATCTATCTATCTACCATTGACAGTGATAGAGAAATAGGAAAATACAGCATGTGAGGTGTGATTCTCATTTATACTATTCCCCCTTTTCATCTGTCTGCCAGGGTGAAGTACTTTGACTTGTTCACTGCCATGTTAGGGCCCCTTTACACATACCACCATACCCTGGTGCCTGCCCCCCACTTGGAATGATAGTGGAAGGGAGCCCCTCCCCTCCTGCAGATGCAGGACTCTTAGCATGGGGTCCCCTCCTTCATCCAGGAGTGGCAGCAGGGCCCATCTCCTCTTAGGAACAGAAAGGGAGGAAACAAGGGGTCCCCTCTGCCCCTGGAGAGGCAGGGAGCTCCAGTATTTGCCCCAGCTACCATGATGTATCTGCTTGGGTGAGTGAGTGAGCCAGGCCTGCTGCACCTTCCTCTCCCTCCTGTGGCACCCCAGAGCATGAAGGGGGCTGTTTTCCCCTTACAGAGCTATCATTTCAGGCTCTCTGAAGATGCAGGCAGTTGTCATTGCATCGGTTACACTCAGGTCATATTCTCAAACTTTTGTTGGCAAACACGAGGGCTAGAATTTACTCTTAAAAAAACAGAAAGCTGAGATTCAGCTGGAATCGCTAGCCCTGTGACTTAATCCTAACCTGAAAATATATTGAGAAGATATTTTCCTATTCCTACAATGTTATGTGGTGAGGACCTTCTAGCAATGAAACAAGAAAAATAAAAATGCTCCCTTTATAATGTAAACCAGTAAGTGTGTGTGTGTGTGTGATAGTTTCATAGAGTTTATAGCCAGAAGGGACCATTAGATCATTTAGTCTGACCTCCTGTGTATCACAGGCCATTACATTTCATCCAGTTACCCCTGTATTAATCCCAAAGATTTTAGTTAAACCAAAACATTTCAGCCTTTAGGAGGCTAAATTGTGTGCCACAGGTGTAGACCAAGAGAGCCTGAGGTGCCAGCAGCGCCAAAGGCCCCACCAGTTGCCTAGGCCCCTGAAGTGGCAGGGAATTAATATGGTGAGTTATGCCCATAGGGTCCAGCAGACAAACCATGCTGCAGAGAAAGGTGAAAACCCCCAAGGTCCCAGCCAATCTGATCTGGGAGAAAATTCCTTCCTGACCCCTAATCTGCCAATCAGTTAGATCCTGAGCATGTGAGCAAGGCACCCCATCAGGCATCTCAAAAAAAGGATTGTCTATCACCTCACAGCATTGGCCCACCCTGTTCAGCATCCCATCTCCAGCTGTGCCCAGTCCTAATACTTCAGAGAAAGGCAAAAATAACTAGAATACATCAGGTCAATTATGCCTTGGGCGGGGCAGGGGAAGGATAGAAGATTCCTTCTTGACCCCTGCAGACAACTGACTGAAGCCCTGAAGCCTGAGATTTGATTATTGTCATTATCTTAAAGCATTGCTGCAAGTGTTCTGAGCATGTTGAGGATAATGCAGGCAATCCCATTCTCCCCACAGCCCATAAAGGAAGAGGATGAATATGGGGACTCATTAAAACACAAGCTCCAAAGCCAGAAGGGACCACCCAGTCTACTTACACACACACACACACACACACACACACACACACGCCATAGAATTTCTCCCAGAAACTGGATTAAAGTACATCATTCAGAAAGATATCTTGTACACTGAAAACAATAGTGAGTCAACCATCTCCCCTGCTAAGCAGTTCCAATGTTTAATTACCCTCACTGCTTGGAAATTGCATCTCATTTCATGGTTGAATTTGTCAAACTTCAACTTCCAGCCATTAGATCTTGTTTTGCCAATGTCACCAAGATTGAAAAGCCCCCTGCTCTCAGATCTCTGTTCCATGATGTGTCAGTGCCTAGACACAGTGATCACATCACCTCTCAGCCTTCTCTCCAATAAGCTGAATACGTTGAGCTCCTTAAGCCTCACATCGTAAGGCTTGTTTGTTTTCCAGCATCTGGATCATTTTAGTGGCCGCTCCTTTGAACTCTCTCCAGAATTTCCACATCCTTCTTGAAGTATGGACACCAGAACTGGACACAGTATTCTAGTTGTGGTCCTACCAATGCAGTGTACACAAGCCATAATCACTGCCCTTCTGTTACACAGGGGCCCATTGGTGGTTCATTGCTCTGTGTCAGCATCTCGTGTCAGGCCTGACAGACTCACTACACCTCACACACTGGTGTCATGATATAGACCCACCCAAAGAGTGGCCTGTAAGGTACCAGCTACAAACTAGTAACACACTAGTTTCAAAAATCCTTGCATGATGTATGTATGGGCTGTGCACAAAGAGTTCTGGATGTATGCTGGAATTATGTCCTTAAAATGTGTTTGGCAAGCAATGCCTAAGCCCAGTCTGCTCTCGACAAAGGAATATGGATGTACTTGTCTGACCAGCCTGGCCGTCAGGCAAAGACAACGAAAAAACATTTACATACAAAGTAAACAAAGCTTTCAAGCTAACAAGCAGGGGAGAAGAGTGCAAGACATCTCTTCCCAGCCTGAGTAAAGGAACTATATCTGAGAATACATGTAAAAGGTTTATTGGTCTATAAAGACAGGGGGTCTGAACCTCAAATGATAAGCAATTGAATCAACTGATTGTAAACAATATTAGTGTGTTTTGAAAGTATATTGAGTAAGGTCTTTTATGAAAGCCTGTGACACACAAGTGGTTAATGTCATTGTGAAATGTCTGTATTAACTTTATATGAGAATTATGGATACTCATTGATATTATGCTTTAAAGTCTGTGACTGTTTTTTCTCTCAGACAGGAGGGAAGGCAGCTATCTATGTCTCCAATGTAAATTAAGCAGTGTGGAATCAAAACAATGGAAGCCCTATTTATATACGAATCAGCAGAGGGGAGGGAAGACAACAGGAAGAGAAGACCAGCAGGAAGCCATCCTGCCGCTTGGAGCAGGGTCAGTGAACTATGGGAAATACAAACAGAAACAGAAAGCCTTTTTGGTATCCATCATTGGGGGAATAAAGGGGACAGAGCTTTTGAATTCACAGAATGTTGGATCCTTCAGCCAAGGTGATTGCAGTCTCTGGGAGCTGACTATAGGTGATAAACCTGCATTGTCAAAGATTGTAACTTGCTGAACTTAAATTTTAGGCTTAGAAGCATATTTTTACTTTTGTTTGCTGGTCACCCTTTCTATCTTTCTTTATTCCTTATTCTTGGTGTCACTAAAATCTAAAATATTTTGTGTAATAAACTTGTTTTACTTTACTATAAACTGAATCGTTGCTATGACTGAAATAAGAGTGTTTGTCAAACCCCAGTTAAATTAATGAGCTGCAGTGTAATGTCTCTTTATAGGAGCAATGAATTTAATAACTTCAATAAGTGTTCAGTGAGAGGGCTGGACAATTTGGGGGAAATTCAGGACTGGGAGGGTGCTGGCATCATTCTGCAGAGAGTAACTGGGCTGTAGAAGCCTTGCTGTGACTGAATGCTTGTCTGCTGGCTGTTGGTGTCAGGGCTATGAGCTGCAGCAGCACAGCATTGAAGGTACCCAGAGTTGCAGGGCAGGTGGTGACATGGCCCTTTACTGCTCTGGATTGAACCCCAAAGCGTCACACCTACTTCTACTTGATAGTCTGTTTTTGTACATCCAAGAATCTCATTAGCCCTTTTTGCCACAGCATTGCACTGAGAGCTCATGTAGAGGCAATTATCTACAATGAGCCCTTCTCTGAGGCTTTGTTTTCCAAGACAGAGTCTCTCATCCTGTAGGTATAACCTGTGTTCTTGGTTTCCAGATGTATTATTATTTGGCTGTATTAAAACACATTTTGTTGGATTGTGACCACTTACCCAGGTGACTGATCACTCTGTAGCAGTAACCTGTCCTCATTATTTGCTATCCCACCAATCTTTGTGTCATCTGCAAACTTTACCAGCAAAGGTTCTATATCATCATCTAGATTGTTGATAAAAATATTAAATAGTGTTCGACCAAGAAACAATCCCTGGGAAACCATGCTAGAAACAGCCAGACTTATTGATGTCTCCCCATTAGCAACTACATTCTGAGATCTGTCAATGAGCCAGGTTATTTTTTATCAATTTTATGTGTGTCCTGTTTATGTGTGCAACCTTTTTAATCAAAATGTCATGTGGTACTAAGACAAATGCCTTGCAGAAATCCAAATATACTATACCAACACAGTTACCTTTATCTACTAGACCTGTAATCCTGTCAAAAAAAGGTTAGTTTGACAAGACGTGCCTTCCATGAAACCATGCCGACTGCATTAGTTATATTTGTGTCTGCAGTGAGGCAGAGTGGCCTCCCTCTGGACTTGAGAGTGAGAGACCATTACCCTCCCCCTGATGGGCGGATCCAAACTCTCCCCCCTTACCGGAAGTTCCGGGGTGGGACAGGAAGTATTAAGTTCAGTGGTCCTTGCTTCTAGGAAGCCGAGCTTTCTCAGGACCTAAGTAGACCAGTGTCCTACTGCCTGAAGAGACGGAGGACCCTGAGGCACCCACCCTGTGCATCTTAGGAAATACCTGGGGACCTAGACATGGTGGGGAAGTCTCAGACCTTGGGTGAGCCAATGCACTTGCCCAACTCCAAAGACAGGCTCAGGCAGCCAGAAATAGTTTTATCTGTGGGTGCTTTGGGCACCTTCAACATGACTGTCCCGTGATGTACTGCAGCTTCGGCCAAGTCTGGACTAGGGCGTCTAGGACCTGTAAGCAGCCCTTGGTTAAGGTGACGATTCCCCTCAATGTGGACAGAATCCAAGTCTCCGGCCTCATTGACTCCAGATGCAGACAGACTTTCATCCACCAGGACTACGTCAAGACCCCAGACCCACCGCTGGGAGTCATCTGTCTGCAATGCATCCATGGGGATGTGAGCTCTACTCCAAAGCGTGTGTCACCATAACGGTGAAAGGAGAGACACAGGACATGACAGTAGGCCTGGTGCCAGCATTCCCCGTCATTCTTGGGCCGTGACTAGACGGGGTTTGCTGCAAATGTTGGGTCCCAACATCCTGAAGTAGCCTTTGAGGGACAGCCCTTTGAGAAAGTGGACGAGGCGCCTGAGGACCCCGACCCGAATGGCCAAGAAAACCGAGATCCTGACTGTGAACTCCACCGCCCCTGCCAATGAAGAGGTCACCCTGGCAGCCTGTTCGTGAAGAGGCCTTGAATTTGGGGGCAGACTTCAGTCAGGACCAAAGGGAGGATCCCACACTTAGGTCTATGAGCAGCTGGCTCGCGTCAATGGGACCATGACCGAGCCCCATCAAATGACGCTGTATCCCCCACTTTGAATTGACCAGTGACTGCCTTTACTGGATCGACCACAACCCTTCTGGGCTCAGCTCGTGGTACCCCAATGCCACCAATGCATGGTCTTGCGACTCGCCCATGACATTCCAGCAGCCGGCCACCTGGGTCATGAGAAAACATTAGCGTGAGTCCTGGCCTGGTTCTTCTGGCTCAGGGTGCACCAGGAGGTGAAAGATTCTGTGACTCCAGTTCCTAATGCCAGCTCGTGACCCTGTGTGGAGTGCCGAAGGCTCCCCTCATCCTGTTGTCAGTGATTAGCACCTCATTCAAGAAGTTCACCATGGACCTCATGGGGCCCTTCACAAAGAGCATCATGAAGTTCAAATATAGCCTGGTGGTTTTAGATTATGCCACCTGTTTCCCCAAAGTGATCCCCCTCTGAAACATCCTGGCATGAACCATAGATGAAAAAACATGAAATCAGTTTTTGATCCAACAGGGTTCAGTCAAATCACTGCTGATAAAGTCTGTTGAAGACACAAAGATAATTGGGGCCCTAAATAATTATGAGAATAAACCTCTGATGCAGAACAATCTAGATCACCTTGAAAGCTGGGCAGTTAAACAACATTAATTTTAAGGCAGCCATACGCAAGGTTATAGATCTAGGAACAAATAGAGTAGGTCACACTGAAAGGCTGGGGACCTGCATCCTGGGAAGCAGAGACTTTGAAAAGAATGTAGGGGTCATGAATGCCTGGTGCAATGCTGTGACGAAAAGACTTATGTCTTTTTGTGCTTCTTGGCTGTATAAACAGTAATATTGACTAAGAGTAAGGAGGTGATATTATCCTGTATGCAATGCAGGGGAGACTGTTGCTGGATACTGTGTCTAATTCTGGTATCCACACTTGAACAAGGATGTTAAAAAACTGGAGAGGGTTAAAAGAAGATCTGCAAAAAACCATCCAACTCTGGAGAATAAGCCTTATGACAAGCGATTTAAGGGTACGTCTACACTACGGGATTACTCCGAATTTACGGAATTTGATTTTTTGCAACCAATTGTATAAATTCGAGTGCACACGGCCACACTAAGCAGATTAATTCAGTGGTGCGCGTCCATGTACCGCGACTAGCGTCGAATTCCGGGGCGTTGCACTGTGGGCAGCTATCCCATAGCTATCCCATAGTTCCCGCAGTCTCCCCCGCCCATTGGAATTCTGGGTTGAGATCCCAATGCTTGATGGGGCAAAAAACATTGTCGCGGGTGGTTCTGGGTACATCCTCTCCCTCCCTCCATGAAAGCAACGGCAGACAACCGTTTCGCGCCTTTTTTCCTGGGTGAACTGTGCAGACGCCATACCTCGGCAAGCATGGAGCCCGCTCAGCTCAAGACAGCAGTCATGAACATTGTAAACACCTCGCGCATTATCGTGCAGTTTATGCTGAACCAGGACCTGAAAAACTAGGCGAGGAGGAGGCGGCTACGGCAGCGCGGCGACGAGAGTGATGAGGACATGGAGATGGACACAGAATTCTCTCGCGCCACGGGCCCCGGCACTTTGGAGATCATGTTGTTAATGGGGCAGCTTCTCGCTGTGGAATGCCGATTCTGGGCCTGGGAAACAAGCACAGACTGGTGGGACCGCATAGTGTTGCAGGTGTGGGACGATTCCCAGTGGCTGCGAAACTTTCGCATGTGTAAGGGCACTTTCATGGAACTTTGTGACTTGCTTTCCCCTACCCTGAAGCGCCAGAATACCAAGATGAGAGCAGCCCTCACAGTTGAGAAGCGAGTGGCGATAGCCCTGTGGAAGCTTGCAACGCCAGACAGCTACCGGTCAGTCGGTAATCAATTTGGAGTGGGAAAATCTACTGTGGGGGATGCTGTGATGCAAGTAGCCAAAGCAATTGCTGAGCTGCTGCTACCAAAGGTAGTGACTCTGGGAAATGTGCAGCTCATAGTGGATGGCTTTGCTGCAATGGGATTCCCTAATTGTGGTGGGGCGATAAATGGAACCCATATCCCTATTTTGGCACCGGAGCACCAGGGCAGCCAGTACATAAACCGCAAGGGGTACTTTTCAATGGTGCTGCAAGCACTGGTGGATCACAAGGGACGTTTCACCAACATCAACGTGGGATGGCCGGGAAGGGTTCATGACGCTCGCGTCTTCAGGAACACTAGTCTGTTTAAACGGCTGCAGCAAGGGATTTACTTCCCAGACCGGAAAATAACC